>CAMTDV010000026.1:49324690-49752342 GCA_947069175.1 Scalesia atractyloides | reverse complement strand
CATAGACTAGTTTTGTATAATGACCTTGCACTATTGTTTTTATTTTAAACATTTGATACTAGTGGACAGTTCTCTCCTGGATGACAAACCAAAAATACTTATTTCAATTTTTCTTAACGACTCATAAAAAATTATAAAAGAGCATTTTGAAATTGTAGACTAGACTCAAAAGAATCTTTGTTCACTACATTGAAGCTCTGATACCAGGTCTGTCACACCCCGGTTTTCGACGTAGCGGAAGCGTGTCGCGAGGTGTGGCCAGAGCGGCAATCGTTGCATTCAACCAAGTAAACGACAATTGTGTTACATTACAAAACATACATCCATACTTTTTATGTAACCATGATTCATATATAAACTTTTGTCTTTAAAACAAACCACAAGTTTAAAAACATTATTTAAAATTTACACATAAGTTTATAAAACATAAAACAAAGACTGGATGAAACATAACATCTTGACTTCACAACAAACGAACAAGATTTTTCCCAGAAGGCCATCCACTAGTTTCCTGTAATACATGTTAGTTTTGAAAACATTGTCAATAAAAGATGGTGAATTCATGTTATAAATTTTGTATCAAATGAATTATTAAAAACATTTGAAATAAACTTGTTTAATATAGCTTAATGAAACTTGTAAGAACATTAGTGTGTTGCAAGGACACTAATCTGTATGCCGAATAAGGTGGCAACCAAACTTTGATGATTTATTATGTGTCTGAGACACTCGTTTTCGACACAAAAGCACTCTAATACGATCTATTATTATTGCCGTAATAGAGTGGGGCTCGCCCAAACCCAATAGATATATCCCCTTGTTCCTCGGTATTTGTCTTTCATTAATGGCCCTATATACCTCGGGATAAGTTTTTCTTGCTTCCCGAATCTAACTACGCCCCTCCAAGGCGAGACCTTTAATAGCACTTTGTCTCCAATCTCAAAGGACAATGGTTTGCGGCGTTTATCTGCATAACTTTTCTGTCTATCCTGAGCCGCTTTAATACGGTCTCGGATTTTAAAATTTTTTTCCGTAGTTTCTTGAATTAATTCTGGACCTATCATTTGTTTGTCGCCTATTTCCATCCAACATAACGGAGATCGACATTTACGTCCCTATAACGCTTCAAATGGAGCAGCTTGGATACTCGTGTGATAACTATTGTTATATGAGAACTCCACTAAAGGCAAGTGAGTATCCCAATTTCCGCCTAAGTCAATTACACAAGCACGAAGCATATCTTCTAAGGTTTGAATGGTGCGTTTACTTTGGCCATCTGTTTGGGGATGAAAGGTTGTACTTAGATCTAAGCGAGATCCAAAAACCTTTTGAAATGATTGCCAAATTCTTGATATGAAACGACCATCTCGATCAGAGTTTTTATAAAATGGATTAGCCCAATTTTTTTTTATAAAAGTGGGCTTGGCCCAAAGTTATCTTTTATTTAAATGGGTCTAGCCCATGTAAACTATTATAAAAGTGGGCTTAGCCCAAAGTTTATATATAAAAGTGGGCTTAGCCCAAGTTTATTTTTATACAAGTTGCCATAGCCCAAAGTTAATTTTATGAAAGTGGGCTAGTCCATATATTTTTATAAAAATAGTTTTAGCCCAATATAGTTTTTATAAAAATGGGCTTAGTATAATAATTGGTTAGTTGGACTTATAAAAAAATATTTACTAGCATTTTTTATAACTTATAAAAATTTATTTATAAAAACTATAAGTTATATATATTTAAAAATTCTCTTAAATATAAAGTGTATGGTTTTATTTGTTCGTTTTGACCGTTAGGTTCTCGTCGACTATTTTATTCGTTTCGTTTTTTTCGTTTGTTTGGTTTATACCATATATTTTATTTTGTCTGAATTGTCCGAGTTTGTCCAAATTGTCCGATATATATTATTTTGTCAAAAGTTGAACACTTAAACATATTTTTATACAAAAATACATGTACACATATAAGGTGGTTTAAAATATATATTTTATTATAAATATATATTTATCTCATTTTTAGTTAAAAAAATATAAGTAATTATATTCTTAACTTTTTATCCAAATCCTTTATCTAAACATGATTAAAGTTCCTAATCACTTTTAACCATCAAATCTTTAGTTTAATCATATCTTAATCAAGATTATTTTTTATAAAAATTTTGTCATAGTTTCCTTTAAAAATATAAGTTTCCCATGTTTTTTATAAACATGTTTACAATAATTAAACTAACTCAAATCATCATCAATCACAAATATTATATAAATGTATTAACATAATGTCATGAAAATTTTTAGTCTTTCTTAATATGTAAACTTTATTATAACTTTTATACAAGATTTCTATATCATAATTTTTACTTAATGATCTAATACATGTATGATCATATTAAAAATATGAGATTATGTTCATGACATATTTATTAATGAATCTTGCTAATCTAAACATGCATGTGTTTAGATTATCTTTTTATTCATAATTTTGCAAGATTCAAGTTTACTAGTTCATAACAACTTCAAGATCATCAAAATTTATCAAGAAAATCACATGATTATGTTAGTTATTTTAGATTTATTAGTGTTTTTCAAGTGGGTTTTTATATAATTTTTAAGATGATCTTGTGAAATTTTATAAATAAAAAGTATAACAGAAGGTTTAAGATATTAGTACTAGCACAAGGCTAGGGATGATCTAAGAGATGAATAAAATGGATTGATAAAGAGTTCCAAGCTTCCAAAGTGAGCTCTTAATATTTGCAAACACTTTAAATCTTCATGCAAGCTTGATTTCATTGTGTATTGTTTTTAAAAAGTTGAAGATGAAGATGATGAAGCTTGGTCAATTTTTGAGAGCAAAAGTGAGAGTGTTCTTGAGTTTTTTTGTTTTTTTTTTAAAATGAAAGTGAGATGAATGAGTTATTGGTTTTTGATTTTATGGTTATAATCTTACACCATTATACACTAAACTATCCTACAATGTGCCAACACACATTTGAAATATTAGTGGCATTGGGGAAATACCCCATATTGCTGTGAGGATGTTTGGTATATATATATATATATTTTTTTTACCAATATATATAATTTTATAAACTTTTATAACTTTATTAATAATATATTTAAGTTTTTATAAAAACTAATACCCCAATATATTAAAGTGATGTTATAGTAGGTCAAAATAAGTCTTGTTGTTTTGTTATTCGGTTGATAAAGTTGGTTCGGGTCTTGTACCGGGTAATATACTAATATATTTTGTAACTTATAAAATTTTATGTTTATAATAATTCTAGTACACTTTTTATTGTCCCGTTAATTTATCTAGCTCTTCAGACTAATAATTTTGTCATTTTGAGTTCGGTTCTAGTACCGGCTTTATTGTCAGGTTTTTACTGAACAAACCGTTTAGCTTTAAATAATAAGATTTATATATGGGTTTTAGACTATTTTAAAACCCATTATTATTCTTTAGCTAAAAATATTTATTTTTGGCTTTTCGGACAATTGTTGAATTTTGCTGCAGACTTGGACAATTTGATATTTTATAAAAAAATTTTATGGTATAACTGTGCAGAAATATTTTATATCTTAATTCTATCATATCAGACTGTACATAACTAGTTCTGATGTTATTACATGTTCGCTTCGTTGTCATTCGTCTAGGATATGGTTTTATATATTCGTGATCATGACCAATCGATTATCATACCAAACTATGATTTGGTTAAATTCCTAGACTTTTAAGACTTAAAATCAAAAATTAAGTCAAGTTATACGATAAATAAACAATTTACTAGTTGTTCAAGTTGTACAGAATTACCAGAATTTTGCCAATTGTCTATTTTCCCCTTGTTCAAGAAAATATCGTCCCGAAATTTAAGTCGTGTCATCCTTTGCGTAGGATTTCTCAAACAAGTGGGGATACTTTCTTTTGATTTCGTCTCCCCATTCCCAAGTGCACTCAGGTCCGCATTTTGAGTTCCAATGGACTTTGACTAGTTTGATATGACTCCTCCTCGCTTTTTGAACTTTCAAATCTAAAATTTCGACAGGTTCTTCCATGAAATGAAGTTTGTCGTCTTTATGAATTTCGTCCGTGGGGATAATAATTTATTCGTCTGAAAAACATTTTTTAAGATTTGACACATGAAATGTGTCATGAACGTTACTAAGTGTTTCAGGCAATTTCAACTTACATGCGACTGTTCCAATCTTCTCCAAGATTTCGTATGGTCCTATATACCTCGGGCTAAGTTTTTCTTGCTTCCCGAATCTAACTACGCCCCTCCAAGGCGAGACCTTTAATTGCACTTTGTCTCTAATCTCAAAGGATAATGGTTTGCGGCGTTTATCTGCATAACTTTTCTGTCTATCCTGAGCCGCTTTAATACGGTCTCGGATTTAATTTTATTCGTAGTTTCTTGAATTAATTCTGGACTATCATTTGTTTGTCGCCTATTTCCACTCAACATAACGAAGATCGACATTTACTTTTGTATAACGCTTCAAATGGAGCAGCTTGGATACTCGTGTGATAACTATTCTTGTATGAGAACTCCACTAAAGGCAAGCGAGTATCCCAATTTCCGCCTAAGTCAATTACACAAGCACGAAGCATATCTTATAAGGTTTGAATGGTGCGTTCACTTTGGCCATCTGCTTGGGGATGAAAGGCCGTACTTAGATCTAAGCGAGATCCAAAAGCCTTTTGAAATGATTGCCAAATTCTTGATATGAAACGACCATCTCGATCAGAGATTATGGAAACATGCACTCCATGTCTTGCCACAATCTCTTTAGGATAAAGTTCGGCTAACTTCCCGGTTTTATCTTTTTCACGTACTAGCAAGAAGTGAGCTGATTTGGTTAGTCAGTCAACAATTACCCAAATCATGTCGTGACCGCGAGAGGTCCTGAGTAATTTTTTTATGAAATCCATAGAAATTTGTTCCCATTTCCAAGTGGGAATTTCAGGTTGTTGTAACAATCCTGAAGGTTTTTGTTATTCGGCCTTAATTTTTGCACATGTTAGACATTTTCCAAATAAGTTGCGTTATCTCTTTTGAGATTAGGCCACCAATAGAATTTGTTTAAGATCGTGATACATTATCTGCTCCGGGATGTATCGAATATTTAGACTTATGGGTTCGCAGATTACCAAAAAGAGGAACCCAATTTCTGTTTGCAAAATACAAAGTTCCGTTCTCATTTGGTTCTAATTGTTTTTCCATACCTCTAAGCATCTCTGCTTTAAAATTTCCGCTCTTCAAGGCTTCCTGTTGACGTCGTGAATTCGAGAGGTAAGGTTATTGTGAATGGTGACTCTTAATGATCATACACGAAGAGGCTTCACTCGATCCTTTCGACTTAGAGCATCTGTGACAACGTTCGCCTTGCCCGGATGGTATTTAAGTTCACAATCATAGTCATTCAACAATTCAAGACAACGTCTTTGGCGCATATTTAACTCTTTCTGGTTAAATATATGTTGAAGACTTTTGTGATCGGTAAAGATTGTTCACTTGGTGCCGTAAAGATAACGCAAAATTTTTAACGCAAATACCACTACCCCTTGCTCTAGGTCATGTGTGGTATAGTTCCTTTCGTGAACTTTTAATTGGCATGATGCGTATGTAATAACTTTCTCTCGTTGCATTAATACGCATCCTAAACCTTGATGTGAAGCGTCACAATAAACTACAAAGTCGTCTAGGTCATCCGGAAGTGATAGAATCGGTGCACCACAAAGTTTATCCTTTAGCAGTTGTAAAGCTGCTTCTTGTTTCTCTCTCCAATCAAACTTTTTATCTTTCTGAGTTAGGGAGGTTAGTGGTTGAGCGATCTTTGAAAAAATCTCAATGAATCTCCAATAATAACCCGCCAATCCTAAAAATTTGCGTAGTCGGTTGGTGTCTTAGGTGCGTTACAATTCTTAATGGCTAATATTTTTGATGGATCAACATATATGCATTTTTCGTTGACTACACGTCCGAGAAATTGGATTTCACAAAGCCAAAATTCGCATTTAGAGAATTTTGCATACAGTTTCTCCTTCTTTAAAAACTCAAGAATGGTCCTAAGATGATGTTCGTGATCCTTTTTATTTCGTGAATATATCAATATGTCATCAATGAATACTATCACAAATTTATGGAGATAAGGCTTGCACACACGGTTCATTAAGTCCATGAACACCGCTGGTGCATTTGTTAGACCAAATGGCATAACAAGGAACTCGTAGTGATCATAATGGGTTCAGAATGCTGTCTTTGGAATACTTTCTTCCTGCACTCTAAGCTGATGTTATCCTGACCTTAAGTCAATCTTCGAGTAAAAAACTTGATCCTTGAAGTTGATCGAACAGATCATCGATCCTTGGTAACGGATACCGATTCTTGATCATGAGTTTGTTCAATTCTCGATAATCTATGCACATTCTAAAGCTTCCATCTTTCTTCTTTATGAATAGAACTGGAGCTCCCCAAGGTGAGAAGCTTGGTCTAATAAATCCTTTGTCCAACAACTCTTGAAGCTGTGTGGACAACTCCTGCATTTCCGAAGGAGCTAATCGGTATGGGGATTTCGCTACAGGTGCAGCTCCTGGAATCAAGTCTATGCGAAATTCGACTTGTGGTTCGGGTGGTATTCCTGGCTAGTTCTCTAGGAAGACTTCAGGATATTCTTTAACAACAGGGATCTCCTCAAGTTTTGGCTCCTTGGATTTCTTGTCCACAATGTGTGCTAAGAATGATATACATCCTTTTCTCAAGCACTTTTGAGCTTTCATACATGAAATAATTCGCAATGGCGTTTCGCTCTTCTCACCATATATAAGAAGTGTTTCATTATTAGGAAGTGGAATGCAAATAATTTTGTCGTAACACACGACTTTGGCTTGATTATTGGATAACCAATCCATACGGACTACAACATCAAAACAACCTAACTGGATGGGTAACAAATCAATGTTGAATTTTTGTCCGCCTAACTCTTAAGAACATTCTTTAATAATTTCATTAGATTCAATTATCTTTCCATTCGCTAGTTCAATAGTGAATTGAATATCTAATTTATTTGAATTTAGTTTGAGTATATCTTTAAACTCAAAAGATATGAAACTAAAATCTGCGCCAGTACCAATTAAAATAGATGCAAAATGATTATTGACAGGGAACATACCAGTGATCACATTTGGATCCTGACGTGCCTCGTGAGCTCCTATTACAAAGGCTCGCCAGTGGCCTTTGTTCTCTTTTGGGCAATTCTTCCTAAAGTGGCCCAATTCACCGCAACCATAACAACTTTGATTTCTTCTCGGTCGTTTCCATTTCCATAACCTCCTTCTTTCTTGCCTTCATTCCTATTTCCTTTGATATTACTCCAGCATTTTCGGTGCGGTGTCCCAACTTCCCGCACTTATCACATTTGGTGGTTCGGCATCCACCATAATGATGATAATTGCACCTGTTGCAATTAGGTTCATTTCCTGTATAACCTCTCGGTTCTATGTCCGCTGCTGCCATGAATACTTTGTTCCTTTTTGCAGTGGGGGTTTCTTTCTTCTTGTTACTCGGTCGAGAACCTTTATTGAAGTGTGTAAGCTTTCTCTTATTCCCATGTGAGGTTGATTGTACATGTGTTTCCTTGGGCATCTCCGCATTCTTTCTCGAAAACTTATTCATTCTCACCGCTTCTTCGGTAAGGCTTACTTCAGTCGTAATTGCCTCAGTGATGGTTGATGGATGTGATGAAGTAACCATACTTTGAATTTCTGGAGATAATCCCAAATGTATCGTTTGATACGTTTGAATTCAGGGGTTACCATATATGGAACGACTCGCGAAAGATCATGGAAACGCTGTGTATAACCATGCATAGCGGGTCCTATCATGGATAAGTTCCAAAATTCGGTTTCCAATTTCTGTAACTCGGCTCTAGAACAGTATTTCTCTCTCATCATATCCTTCAGTTTATCCCAAGGAATAGCATAAGCAACTGCTTCTCCAAGCGTCAATACTTGCAAATTCCACCATGACAATGCTTCATCCATAAATAAGCCTGATACATATGACACAATCTGGTTGATAGAACAGTTACTCATACGAATCATGGAATCCGTCTTTTCTGTCCAACGCACAAAGGCTACTGCACCGCCTGTGCCATTAAAATTCAAGGGTTTGGAATCCAAAAATTGTTTGTATGTACATCCTGAAATAGTTAGATTTCAAGAATCATCAATAATATATATTGTTAGAAATAAATATTAATGATCATACTTTGGTAATTTTATAAATAACAAGCCATTTACGGGCATCTGAACTCTTGGTGGTTCTTGAACCCTTGGCTTAGCATTGTGCTCGTGATGCGCAAGTGCTTCAGTTATTCGTTGATTCACTAGAGCATCGAGCTCGGTTTGGGTTATAGGTAATGGCGATGGTCTAACTCGGGGTCTACCTCTTCCTCTAGATGCCATGATCTTCATATATGAAACATATAGAAGTGATTAGACGTATAGTTGAAACAAATATTGTCTCTCATGGATTAAAATTATATAGTATAAGTGTATATACTATTGATATAATTCAATTTTTATGTATAGTATCCATATTATAAGCACCATAATAGATACATAAAAATGAACAATCAACAACTCATAAATAAAAAGATAAACATCAACCATTATATATATACTGTCAACTTGATACATCATTTTTGTAAAGATACAAAAGTAACTCGGAGTTATAACACTCCGATAGACAAGTCATACACAATACATTATAAAGTAGATATTTTCCTTCACATCGTTCTTCAAAATCTTCAAGTTGACGACATATATATCTTCAAAAACTCTATCTTCAGCAAAACTGGGTATGAGTACCTACCCTAGAGATATGACCATATACCAACTAGACAGACGGTGGAGGTGGAGGTGGAGATGAACGGATGATCCTCCAGAGGTATGCGACCTCCACCTCGAGCGAACGGATACGCTCCTCGTGGGATGGAAATACACTCTGCACTAGAGGGTGTGGATGTGGTATAACTGGCGAAGGTGGTGATAATGTCGACGGTAGAGATGGTGTTACGGGAGGTGTCAAAGTGAGTAATGGTGGTAACTGAGATGACAAAGATGGAGTACTCTGAGATGCTCGCAAAGTGGAAATCTGAGCCTCCAGCTCATTGATACGGGGAAATAAATAATCTGTATCTCAGAAGACGTGACTCGAAACTCGGTGGTGGTCGGTGGCAAATGACTGGGATGATAGGGATCAGATAGGCTCATACCAGGTGGAGGTGATCGAATGTGAATACCGGTATGGTGAGATGATGGGTATGATGGTCCTCCAATAGTGGGTGGTCGTGAATAGGGATGGTGTCTACTCGCATACTGACTAGACTCAGGGAACATAACTTGGGAGGGTCCTGCAGTGTAAGAAGATTCATAAGGATCAGATATGATAAAAGGATCTGGAATGGGTATACGCGGTGTATGTAACGATCCATCAACATGGTGAAACGGTGGCGGCTCAGATGAGTAGGATGTACCTCCCAAAGAGTAATGTGAAGGTCCAGACAAAGTATGAAGAGTGAAACGATCAGTAGTAAATCAAACGTCTCTAGGTAAATACTGAGATGGTCCAGATGGGTAGATGTGACCAGTAGTGATAGCATCAGATGGTATCGGATCAACAAAAGTGGGTGTAATAGAATCATCAACAGTGGGAAAAGTATCTGGAAGTGGTGGTAGAGCGGTATCAGGTGAGGGCTCGGGTGGGGGTGATCTCGGAGACGATGGAGAAGATGAGGTAATATCAATGACATCAGGCTCATGTGGACCCTCCAGTAGAGCGAGATAAAAATCACCTCTGATACCTAGATCATCCTCAAGGTGATCTACATGAACAATAGGAATGACATCGTCATCTTCATCGATGTCGACAACAAAAGGATCTACCACGTTAAGTGGTAAACACGGTGCTCCACAATGTGCTCACCTTCAGAAAGGCTACTATCGGAAGACATGGTCCTGGCAAACATAATCCGTACAACTTATTTTTGTTAATAAATAATTTTTGTTTAGTGATAAATAATCGGGCAATCGCTAAGTTTCAATGTAAGTTTTTCTAATCATAAGTTCAACTCAACTTACTGTTATTGTGTCTATCTCTAATAGGCTAGTTATGTATAATGACCTTGCACTATTGTTTTTATTTTAAACATTTGATACTAGTGGACAGTTTTCCCCGGGATGACAAACCAAAAATACTTATTTCAATTTTTGTAAACGACTCATAAAAACTTATAAAAGAGCATTTTAAAATTGTAGACTAGACTCAAAAGAATCTTGGTTCACTACATTGAAGCTCTGATACTAGGTCTGTCACACCCCGATTTTTGATGTAGTGGAAGCGTGTCGCGAGGTGTGGCCAGAGCGGCAATCGTTGCATTCAACCAAGTAAATGACAATTGTGTTACATTACAAAACATTCATCCATACTTTTTATTTAACCATAATTCACATATAAACTTTTGTCTTTAAAACAAACCACAAGTTTAACAACATTATTTAAATTTTAGACAAAAGTTTATAAAACATAACAACAAAGACTGGATGAAACATAACATCTTGACTTCACAACAAACGAACAAGATTTTCCCCCGAAGGCCATCCACTAGTTTCCTGTAATACATGTTAGTTTTGAAAACAATGTCAACAAAAGCTGTTGAATTCATGTTATAAATTTTGTATCAAATGAATTATCAAAAACCTTTGAAATAAACTTGTTTATATATGCTTAATGAAACTTGTAAGATCATTAGTGTGTTGCAACGACACTAATCTGTATGCCAAATAAGGTGGCAACCAAACCTTGACGATTTATTATGTGTCTGAGACACTCGTTTTAGACACAAAAGCGCTCTAATACGATCTGTTATTATTGCCGTAATAGAGTGGGGCTCGCCCAAACCCAATAGATATATCCTCTTGTTCCTCGGTACTTGTGTTTCATTAATGGCCCCAATACTTGACCCTTATTAACATGTGATCTAAATATTTCATTTTTCCTAGCTATATTAATTGTAACATGTATACATCCCCGCACGTTTAAAACCATAAAAACGATAAAATAAAAGGGGAAACATGAACTCACTGATTTGCGTTCCGTACAAATCTCTATTGGATTCCTAATACTTCGTTCGTTTTTCGACCTACAAGTGTTCTAATGTATTAGACACTTAGGCTTTCGTTTTCTTTTTTGTACAAGTATTTGTTGGTTATATATATATATATATATACATATATATATATACATATATATATATATATATGCTAGATTGATTGAATGGACCTAGTGCATAATTTAATTGTAAATAACTCAATCTAATAATTCATTACATATGGGCCTAGTCCAATAGTTTTTGTAAGTATGGTCTAACACAATTTGCATACTTTGTGTGGGCCTAGCCCAATTCGTTTCATGTATGTGGGCCTAGCCCAACCTAATTTGGTTTATTTAGTAGGTTAAGCCCAATTGGTTTATAAAAGCGGGTTTTAGCCCAAAGTTAGTTTTTATAAAATGAATTTGCCCAATTTATTTTTTTTATAAAAGTGGGCTTGGCCCAAAGTTATCTTTTATTTAAGTGGATCAAGCCCATGTAAACTTTTATAAAAGTGGGCTTAGCCCAAAGTTTATTTTTATAAAAGTGGGCTTAGCCCAAGTTTGATTTTTATACAAGTGTCCTTAGCCCAAAGTTAATTTTATTAAAGTGGGCCCAAAGTTAATTTTATCAAAGTGGGGCTAGTCCATATATTTTTATAAAAATAGTTTAGCCCAATATACTCTTTTAAAAATGGGCTTAGTATAATAATTGTAGTTGGACTTATCAAAAAATATTTACTAGTATTTGTTATAACTTATAAAAATTTATTTATAAAAACTATAAGTTATATATATTTAAAAAATCTAGTTGTTCGTTTTGACCGTTAGGTTCGCGTCGACTATTTTATTCGTTTTGTCTGAATTGTCTGAGTTTGTCCAAATTGTCCGATATATATTATTTTCTCAAAAGTTTAACACTTAAACATATTTTATACAAAAATACATGTACACATATAAGGTGGTTTAAAATATATATTTTATTAAAAATATATGTTTATCTCATTTTTAGTTTAAAAAAATATAAGTAATTATATTCTTAACTTTTTTTCCAAATCCTTTATCTAAACATGATTAAAGTTTCTAATCACTTTTAACCATCAAATCTTTAGTTTAATCATATCTTAATCAAGATTAATTAGTATAAAAATTTTGCCATAGTTTCCTTTAAAAATATAAGTTTCCCATGTTTTTTATAAACATGTTTTAAGTAATTAAACTAACTCAAATCATCATCAATCACAAATATTATATAAATGTATTAACATAATGTCATGAACTTGTTATAATTTTTAATCTTTCTTAATATGGAAACTTTATCATAACTTTTATACAAAATTTCTAAATCATAATTTTATATTTAATGATCTAATACATGTATGATCATATAAAAATATGAGATTATGTTCCTAACATATTTTGTTAATGAATCTTGCTAATCTAAACATGCATGTTTTTAGATCATCTTTTTATTCATAATTTTGCAAGATTCAAGTTTACTAGTTCATAACAACTTCAAGATCATCAAAATTTATCAAGAAAATCACATGATTATGTATGTTATTTTAGATTTATTAGTATTTTTCAAGTGGGTTTTTATATAATTTTTATGATGATCTTTTGAAATTTTATAAAATAAAAAGTATAACATAAGGTTTAAGATCTTAGTACTAGCACAAGGCAAGGGATGATCTAAGAGATGAAGAAAATGGATTGATCAAGAGTTCCAAGCTTCCAAAGTGAACTCTTAATCTTTGCAAACACTTTAGATCTTCATGCAAGCTTGATCTCATTAGGTATTGTTTTTAAAAAGTTGAAGATGAAGATGATGAAACTTGGTCAATTTTTGAGAGCAAAAGTGAGAGTGTCTTGAGTTTTTTTTTTGAAAATGAAAGTGAGATGAATGAGTTATTGGTTTTCGATTTTATGGTTATAATCTTACACCATTATACACTAAACTATCCAAATATTAGTGGCATTGGGGAAATACCCCATATTGCCGTGAGGATGTTTGGTATATATATATATATATATATATATATATGTTTTTTTAAAATATATATAATTTTATAAACTTTTAACTTTAATAATAATATATTTAAGTTTTTATAAAAACTAATACCCCAATACATTAAAGTGATGTTATAGTAGGCCAAAATAATTTATTAGTCTTTGTTTCGTTGTTAGGTTGATAAAGTTGGTTCGGGTCTTGTACCGGGTAATATACTGATATATTGTGTAACTTATAAACTTTTATGTTCATAATAATTCTAGTACAATTTTTATTGTCCCGTTAATTAATCTAGCTCTTCAGACTAATAATTTTGTCAGTTTGAGTTCGGTTCTGGTACCGGCTTTATTGTCAGGTTTTTACTGAACAAACCGTTTAGCTTTAAATAATAAGATTTATATTTGGGTTTTATACTATTTTTAATACCCGTTATTATTATTTAGCTAAAAATATTCATTTTTGGCTTTTCGGACACTTGCTTAATTTTGCTGCAGACTTGGACAATTTGGTATTTTATATAAAATTTTTATGGTATAACTGTGCAGAAATATTTTATATCTTAATTCTATCATATCAGACTGTACCGTAACTAGTTCTGATATTTAATACATGTTCGCTTCGTTGTCATTCGTCTAGGATATGGTTTGTAGGTCCCCCTGTGGATGGCGTTAAACTAGTTCCTTGTTCAAATGACATACACACAAGTGCGGAATCCAAGTGTGCATGCAACCAAATCAAAGTAAAGAACACGGTTAATCAAAGATTCACTATCATGATTAATGATTGAGAACAAGTACAAACATATGCACACAATGCTCGTACGACTCAAACAAACTTGTTGTGTTCTTGTGTCTTCGTCTTCACCAGAAATGCTAACTTAGAGATCTCACCAAAAGATCAGTTTGTCAGCAGCAAGGTTCAACAGCTAACCCTCACTAAGAGGTGCATGTCTGCTTTTATAGTGTCGAAGATGGTCACTCATACGAAAACAAGTTGCCAGACGTACGGAACACACTATTACACACGAGACACAACTCCAGGATTTGGTACGAGTCACTGTTTCGTACGAAATGCTCGTGTTTTGTACGAAATCTCCTTGATTCGTACGAAACCTGTGTTTCGTACGAAATCTCTTGATTCGCACAGAATACTTATTCTTGGAGAACGTGTGTAGACATGACGTTTACAAGACTGGTTTCGTACGAAATCTCTTGATTCGCACAGAATACTTATTCTTGGAGAACGTGTGTAGACATGACGTTTACAAGACTTATCAGTATGCACACATGCAACTAATTAACACAGACAAGCTAAGATGTCATACTAGATTGAGATAGAAGGATATCTCGATCTATTCGACACGACCAAACCTATACAGACACTTGAGCAAAGACCGTACAATTACATCTGTAATTAAGAACAAGCGACAGACACAAAACTGTATCAACAAACTCCCCCTTAGATGTTGCTTGGTCTTCGGTCTTCGATCTTTGGTCTTTATATGTTAGTCTTCACATGAATGGTTTGGAGTATCAACAAACTCCCCCTGAAGATCTGCTATCCAATGATTAGAGCATCAGGTCTTCGGACTTCTAAGAAACTTCAAATCTTTCATGTTTCCTCTTCTAACTTGTCAGATTTCTTCGTTGCTGGTCTTTGTTTATGTTATTTTGTATCAATCTGTACTCAATAGACAAATATATAATTAGAACACAACTTTCTCAGGGAACACACACGAAAAACTTATCATAAATTCTTCGTATGATTGTCTTCCCCGAACGAGATACACACACTCGTATGAATTCCAGCATCAGATTTGAGAAAAACAAGTGACCAAGTCAAATCAAATGACTAGGTTCATTCGTATGAGATACACACACTCAAAGGGAATTCCAGATTTTGGATTTCTTTGATGGATTACTTGGTGCAAGATATTACTTTATGAAGTTGCGATATCAAACAAATGGTTTTCTGAAACTCTCAAGTACAACTTTGGCTAACTTTCAAAAAGTAACTACATAAGCAACTAAGTAAACTAGACTTAAAATCAAAATATACAGATAAATTATTATCTATTTAACAATCTTTTTCGAGTTTTAAGGTAAAGGAATCATACCAGCATTTTAATCTTGGTCAAAAACGATATTTGGTTTTCAAAATTAAACAGATAAGTATTTAACCATGATTATCGGTATTGTTGTCCACGTAAGCTCAGACTTATCAGATGTAATCATGATTAGAAGATATGATTATGGTATGGATTTATACTTACTAGCCATTGTTCAACCACATCACGACATATTTCCGTATCAAGATATGCACGAGAGAAAATCTTACCGGTGAGTATACTACTTTATCATTTGTTTTGACGTATATGAATGATGTGAGATACTCACTTATTTTTGATTGAAAACAAGCCCTTTGTGATTTAATCACTTATTGATGAGGAACTTGATATTCATATGCATGCAGGGCACATGAGTAAGTCCGTGAACAGGTTAGTACCATCGTACCGACAAAGAGACGAACTTAGCTCGCGCATAAAGCTGTGATATTTTATCACTTATTTTGGGGATGTGATATTTTTATCACTTATTTGAAGGTCGGATGCAGTATGTACACGTATGTATGATATCATGGAAGTTCTAGACTTGCGCCACCGTTATTTTTCAGCAAAAGATTTAACCATGATACCCAGATGATACCAAGAGCATATGCCAATGAATGGTTCCCACCTGGCGTTCTGTCTGTTAGGTTTATATCATCCTTCACATTTTAGTCTGATTGTGAGCCTACCGATACATCATAAGTAAAGCTACTTATCAATCTTCTTTCTATGCTTTTAACCATATCTGACATATTTACCGGTGAATTTCATCATCTTCAACTTATCCAAGAAACTCATTTTTGATTGATTTTTTTAATGTTTTTGTATTTTTCTGAATTTCCTCCCCCTTAAACAAAGAATGTAAATAAAAGACATATTTTTGTATTTTCTTAAACTTACTCCCTCTAAAATATAAAACTGAAAATCTTTGTGTAGTTTTAGATTTTTAGAAAAGTATATACAAAAATAGTTAGCCATGGTTGAGTTACTTGGGCTTCACCTTGATGCCATTGACCAAAAGTATATAATCAAAACGTGATTTATCAAAGGCTTTGGTAAAAAGGTCAACACGTTGGTGATCAGTGTGGATTTTAACAACATCGATAAGTCTCTTTTCAGAAAAATCGCGTATGAAATGATACTTAATCTCAATGTGTTTTGTTTTTGAATGCTGTACAGGATTCCGAGTGATCTTTAAAGCAGCTTCGTTATCAACAAAAATAGGGGTAGTAAGAAATTCAAAACTGTAGTCGCGCATTTGCTGTTGAATCCATAGAACTTGAGAGCAGCAACTAGAAGCTGAAATATACTCAGCCTCACATGTTGATGTAGCTACACTAGTTTGCTTTTTGCATTGCCACGTGACTAGGCGATTTCCTAAGAACTGACATCCTGCTGTTGTTGATTTTGCAGCCGCCATGATCAGAATCGCTGAATGCTGTCAGATCAAAGTTATCATCCTTAGGATACCATAGACCAGTGTCAGGACAACCCTTTAGATAACGAAATATCCTTTTTACAGCCATCAATGAGAAACCTTCGAACTAGACTGATAGCGCGCCAGAAGGCATGTTGGGTACATTATGTCGGGTCTTAAAGCGGTAAGATACATGAGAGATCCGATCATTGCACGATAGAGAGATGGTTCTACATGTTAACCCATTCCGTCTGGAGTAATCCCGTGATTTTGAGCTAATGGAGTTCCCAAAGGCTTTGAGTCGTCCATCTGAAATCGTTTGAGAATATCTCCGACGTACTTGGTTTGATGGATAAAAATCCCTTCCTTTGATTGCTGAACCTGCAAACCTAAAAAGATATTTATTCTCCCATACCACTCATCTCAAACTTCTCCTGCATAACCTGTTTGATTCTTTGCACATTCGAGTGTTAGTAGACCCAAATATAATATCACCAACACAAACCTGTACTAGCAGCAAGTCCTCGTCCTGTTCCTTGATAAAGAGAGTACAGTCGATCAGCCCTTGTCGAAAACCATTCTTCAACAGATAGGTAGAAAACGTTTCATACCAAGCCCTCGGAGCTTGATGAAGACCATATAACGCCTTGTTGAGAAGCCAAACCTTGTCATGATGGAGAGGATATTCAAAACCTAGTGGTTGCTCAACATATACTTCCTCTTCTACCACACCATGAAGAAATTCACTCTTCACATCCATCTGATAAACGGTGAACTTCTTGAAGGACGCATAAGCCAAAAAGATTCTTATGGCCTCAAGTCGTGCAACCGGTGCATAAACTTCATTGTAATTGATCCATTCGACCTGATTAAAACCTTGAACAACCAATCGAGCTTTGTTTCTCACAACAATACCTCGGTAATCCTTCTTGCACTTGTACACCTATCGTGTACCATTCTTCTTGTAGCCGTCGGGCCTTTCAACCAATTTCCAGACGCATAACTTTTGAAACTGTTGAAGTTCTTCGTGCATGGCTTCAACCCACGAGTCTTCTTTCATTGCCTCTTTCCAAGATTTATGTTCTACTTGGCACACATAGCAGGGAAAAGACCAATCATTCAGACCACCAGATTCCCTGATTACGAGTCTGCACACCACTCTGGACATCTCCAATAATATTCTGCTGATGATGGATATTATGAATTCGAGTTTCTGGCACATCAGGAACTCGAGAAATTATACCCAGATTGTTGATATTCAGATCAACAGTTACATCGAGAGCTGGATTTGATGACGTTGTAGATGCCCGACCTTCAGTCCTTCCTTGAGGTTGAATATTTGACGTATCATTTGAAAATCCAGGAACCGCACCAGAGGCAGCTTCATTTGCATCATGAAACTCATCATCTTCTGATGAAACATTATAATCCGCTGCGTCTTCACATTCCTCATTTTGAACAAGATTGTTAACTGAAGTCGACACTTGAGGGTTAACAATAATTGGTCGCACTAATGACGAGTCTACTGCAGTATCACTTTCCAATAACATCTGAGCAGCAACTGTTGCATCATCAAAAGTTGGCAGATTAAAGGAGTCAAACAACCCATCGTAGTCAAACATCCAAGGAGCATCTGTAGCTCTTGTAGCTTTTGTATATCTCTGAACCTTGACTTCACCCCATTCTTCAATCTTCTTCGAAGACAAATTCCACACCCGGAATTCGGAGTAGCATATCCAAGAACGAAACCTTCGATAGCCTTGGGACCAAACTTTCCATGTGGGTCGATCATAGTGCATGGAGCTCCAAAAGGTTCTAAGAAAGAAATATCTAGTTTCCTTTTATGTAACAACTCAAAGCATGTCTTCCATGTCTCTTCACCGTCAGAACTTTATTCATCGTGTAGCACGCAGTAGCAACAGCTTCTCCCCAAAATTGAACGGGAAGTTCTGATTCTACTAACATGATTCCATGCAGAATACCCTTTGAAGAACAGTACTCATCCATAACTTGATTCTTGAATTCGGTGCCATTGTCACTTCTGATTCTCCTTACGTTCAGATTGTACAAATTTTCTAGCAGAGTCAGGAGATTCTTGAGGATAGTAGGAACTTCACTCTTGTGTGCCAGCATGTTTACCCATGAGAATCTGGAATAGTCATCAGTAACTACCAGACAATAAGAATCACCAAAGGTTGTCTTGTGTTTCATAGGTCCAAAGAGGTCCATATGAAGACATTCTAGTGGCATATTCACAGTGTTGATCTTCTTCACGCGATGGGACTTTCTTGCTTGCTTCCCTTTCTAGCATGTTACACAAACGTCTTGAAGATGAAAGTTCTTCACTGGTACACCATTCACTAGATTTTTCTTCAACAAATAGTTCATTTTCCTTAGGTGAATGTGTCCCATACGACTGTGCGAGGAGATTGATTCCTTCTCGGTGGCTTTGGAGACAAAACATGTGACTTGTGCAGATGTTGTAATACCTTGGCTCATATCAAGAATATACAAATCATTAGTTCTTGGAGCCGATAGGAAAATCCATTCCTTGGGGATCTTGAATCCAGGCTTTAGCACATAACATCCGGCATCATCAAAATGTACCGTGAACTTCTTGTCGCAGATTTGAGAAACGCTAAGAAGATTGTGATCAATTTTCCACACATAATTGATCTTGTCGAAGCTCACAACACCATTGGAGACCATTCCTTCTCCAGTGATGTATCCACCTTTGTCACTAGCAAAAGCAACATAACCACCCCTTATGCTTTTCACATCATATAGGAGCTGCAAGTCGCCCGTCAGGTGCCTTGATGCTCCACTATCAACAATCCAATGATTTGTTTACAGTTCCTCCTGGACACCCTGCACATTGCACAAACAAGATCAGTTTGAGATGGGGACCCAAGCCTTAAGTGGTCTTGGGTCGTCCCTTATCATCAAGAAATGTAATCTTAATTTTTTGATGATTAACAAACTGAGAACCTCCTTTTGAACCATTACCGATCTTCTGTTTCCAAGATCCTTGTTTATTACCAGATTTACTATTATTTACAGTTTTAAAAAGTGTCTGTTTTGTTGACTTTGAAGATCGTTGATCCTTTTTGAAGAATCCAATTTTAAAGCTTTCTCAATTGTTTTACTTGTTTACGTTTTTGTTTCTCTTTTTGATCTTAATGAATTCGTTTTTCTTGGTCGGAGAAACAGATTTATGTTTGCAAGTTGGTTCATGAGGGGTTTTCTTATACATCTTGATTTGCTGGATTTTGATAATCCTTTATAATGTGGCCAAACTCTCCACATTGAAACAAGTTCTCCTTTCAACAAAACTAGGAATCGTTTTCTGGCTTGACTTTGAACTTGTGGGTTTTGAGGTACTAGGTTCATTTTATTACATCCATTAGTGTGTTGGGTGTAATTGTTTTGACTATCTCTTTTCAAAATCTTAACTTTCTTTACAAAATCAACATTAGATTTTCCTTGAAAAGTTTCGACTTTATCGGTACCTTTAGAACTCACAAATTTAACAGTTTTAGCCTTTTTCTGAACGAGACCTTTTGCTACAACTTCGGTTGAGAAACTGTAGGCTTTTCAACTCCTTCCACTGTTTTTCTTTGAAGCAGATAATGGTTGTATTTGGTGGCTTTATCTTTCTAAAGGTTTGGTTGTTGTACTTTTCAAAAACCTGATCTATAGAGATTGGATTTACGTTTTTAATTGGAAAATCTTGTTTGAATAGATTTCTTATCTCCAACCAAGGTATACAACACATATCTACTTCTTGTGTAGACACACTTGTCTTCACAGATTTCTTAGGAACGTTCTCTTGATTCTCAACAGATTGAGTACTAGGAGTAGCAGAAGATTCTACTCTTTTCCTTTCATCAAGAGGCTGATCCTGATCATCATTCTTGGGTTCATCATCTGATGTATCATCCTCTCACAATGAGTTTGAACAACATCAGAGTTGAATTTCTTGCTTGCATGGTTCTTGAGAGGATTTGCCCTATTTGAACCCTAACCCTGTTGTGAATTCCTCAGGATTCAAAGGTACAGAGGGTTCAAAACGAGGCATCTCCTCTTCATCAGGCATTTTGGTATAGTTATGTTTCATTGGGGGTGGACACGAATTATACCCTATGCATTGACATCTCCCTTTAGTTTTTGAACTTCAATGATATGATCAAGACATATTGGGAGTTAGAATAACTTTCCAATTTGCATTTGATCGAATCATATTCGCATTTGGCGATGGCTAACTCTTTCTTTGTTTCTTCTAGGAGATTAATGTAGTTATTAATTCCTAACTGTTTATTCAAAACTGTTTTTGTCAATTCAGAAACACTTTTCTTAAGGGTTTCTATTACATATTTGAATTCTTTTTCATTTCTAGTTAGCGCCAAATTCGCCTGTTTGCATTTTGATTATTCAACAACTAAATTCTGATTATGACTGTTGACGGTTTTCATATTTTATTTTCAACTCAACGCAGTCATTGCAAACAGTAGAGGGTCAGAATTTACCTGTTTGAAGAACCTTCAAACATTTGCCATAAAGGACAGTGTGATGAGGAAAAGTTGCACCATCTGTAGAGAGTGCCTCTGTCTCTTTTACCGCAGCTTCTGCATTTTCCCGTCATACCTACCTTTTACTTTAACACTCAGCTTCACTAGCAACTTTTCAACCTCAGCATCACTTCCTTTCTTCACATCAGAATCAGATTCATAACCATCTGAACTTGAACATTCTTCATCAGAACTACCAGCATCCCCAGATGTATCATCATTATTTGGTGTGTTGATGTTGTGATCATGCTTGATTTGATCCACGATCTTCGCATAGCATGCAGTCTCGTTGTTCTCAGTTCCCAACTGTACTGACCAATCGCATCCTTCATCAGATTGAACTACCAAAGCTCTGTGTGTTTGAAGTCCTGATTGTTGGTGTGTTAGAGTTGCCAACAGCTACTATTCTTCTTTCATTGTTGTATTGTGCTGTGTTGGATGGTTGAGACTGATTACAAAAGGGGTTGTGATTTCCTTCCTTGCTGGGTCTTGTTCATTCCCGCTTGAAGTGACCTCTTTCTACGCAGTTAAAGCAAGTAATGGCGGTTTTTTCCGTATTTTGTATCCTTCTTGCTTTCCAAACTGGTTCTACCCGTTCTTCCATATAATCATTTGCTCTTCTCATAGCGCTTGCAAATGCCCACTTGATGTCCATCAGCTCCATTTCATCTCGGTCAATTTGTTCATAGTCTTCGTTTGTCAAATTGATGTTCCCTATTTGACCTGCAACTAAACCACAATACGCACTGACCATAGTATTTAGAAGTTCGCATGTTCCTGTGCAACTTCTACATTGATTTTGGAGAGATTTGACGTGTCAAGTTTGACACTGTTGGGATTTGCAGATTGATGTTGCTTCCATAGAAAGCTTGTTGAGGAGCTTGCTGAGGAGCTTTATGCGTTAAATCCCTTGGCTGTGGAAGAAGGATTTCGGATCAAAAGCTTGTCCATAATGTTGATTACTTTGAACCGTAGACTGACTTGATTGAACTGGTTGGGGTAGAAAAAGGGTTCACGTTTGACACAAACGCGGTCTGCAACTTCAGTTGCTGACTTGAGCTTGTACCTGCATTTATACCTCCAAAATACATCTCAGGTTTTGTGGAACATGACTCGGTGTGCCTTCCGGAGCTCTTCTCATTCTTTTTCCATTTCTGCACAAATTCATAAATACTAATTGGTCCAAAACACCTGTATGTTTTAATAGATCAATAAATTGACCCATTTGGTGGTAAAGCATCAAAAATCGCATCACAATTTCTTGTGGTGCTTCTAACACTTATATACGATACATTTTGCTGAGAAGATGATAAAACCGAGTGGTCCATATCATTCAAGGTTTTGTTCTCTATGAACATGAAACCTTCAAACTCTTTCTTTGAGCAGATCATGCCGAATCTTCTTGGTAGTAGCGTTACCTTCACCTCTTGCTTCCAAAGTGTCCCACAATTTTTTGTTGTAGTACAATACACAAACTAATGATAAATGTCTTTATGAAGAGCTTGTGTGAGGATAGCAAACGCCTTTTTCTCTAGATCGTAAGCGTTCTTGTCACTTTCGACTAGATTTGCCAATGTGGTTAGATTTGATCCAGCTTCTTCAAGTGCTTCATTGTAGACACGTCCACAATTCCATGTTTTGACCGAGAACATACGTATGAAAACGACTTTTCCATGAAGGATAATCGTTCATGTGATTCAACTTCGGCGGTCTGTTATTACTCCCTGTTTCACTTTTGCTCATTAGTAGAGTTTGGATGCTTTGATTCTGATTCGCAACACACGCCCATTGATTTGTAGAGATCATTGCTGTATGTTGAGTCATCAAATATTTTACCCATGATGTTGTGGAGCTTTGCGAAGACTCCTAATTTGAGCTTGAACTACTCCAATCCCACGGGTTAGAACTCATTATATTTTCTTGTTTTATGAAAATTTAAAGGTTTTAAAGTTTCACAATTATAGTTACATTTTAAAAATTCACAGATCTGAAAATATGACAAATTCTTAAAATCATAAAGCTTTGAAAAACACGAGAAACAAACAGATTCTGTTTCGTGCGTGACACCTGATTCGTGCAAAACACTGATGTTTCGTGCAAGCCTGGTGTTTCGTGTGGGTCAGATGATTCGCACGAAATAACTCAGTCGCACCAAATCTTTTGTTCAGCGTTTTTCAGAGGAATCTTTTCAGAAATGGTTTGGTGAGAAATTTCCTTTCTTGTGTAGACCTGCTTTTTCGAAAATGCATGTTGTCTTACCTACTTTTAGTTAAAACACAGATTTTAACAGTCCATATCCAAGTCCAGATCCAAGTCAGAAAATGTCAACCCTACCAACACTAATCAGATTAAATTTTTGCAGATTTCTTCTTCAATGGTGTTCTTCAGAAAAATTTACCATAAAATTTTCTGTATGCAACAGATTTTAACCAAGTTTTAAGTTAGTTATCTATCCAAAACTTAAGTTTTCTGCCGGAGGCTCAAGAACACTTCAGAAATCTTCAAACTAGCTCAGACACAACTAATCCCTGTTTTGAACAAGGAAAGAGCCAAAGCTCTGATACCACTTGTAGGTCCACCTGCGGATGGTGTTAAACCAGTTCCTTGTTCAAATGACATACACACAAGTGCGGAATCCAAGTGTGCATGCAACCAAAGCAAAGTATAGAATACGGGGTAACCAAAGATTCACTATCTTGATTAATGATTGAGAACAAGTATAAACATATACACACAATGCTCGTATGACTCAAACAAAGTTGTTGTGTTCTTGTGTCTTCGTCTTCACCAGAAATGCTAACTTAGAGATCTCACCAAAAGATCAGTTCGTCAGCAAGGGTCAACCAACTCTCACGCGCGAGTCTTCCAGTTAACTTCACTGAGAGGTGCATGTCTTCTTATATAGTGTCCATCTAGAGTTCGTACGAAGCAAGAATCCAGACATAAGGAACACACTATTTCACATGAGACACGTTCCAGGATTGGTACGAGTCACTGTTTCGTACGAAATACTTGTGTTTCGTACGAAATCTCCTTGACTCGTACAAAACCTGTGTTTCGTACGAAATCTCTTGATTCGCACAAAATTCTTCTTCTTGGAGAACGTGTGCAGACATGACATTTACAAGACTTATCAGTATGCAGACATGCAACTGATTAACACAGACAAGCTAAGATGTCATACTAGATTAAGATAGAAGGATATCTCGATCTATTCGACACGACCAAACCTATATAAACACTTGAGCAAAGACCGTAAAATTACAACTGTAATTAAGAACAAGCGACAGACACAAAACTGTATCTACATGGTTTTATATATTCGTGCTCATGACGAATCGATTATCATACCAAACTATGATTTGGTTAAATTCCTAGACTTTTAAGACTTAAAATCAAAAACTAAGTCATGTTATACGATAAATAGACAATGTACTAGTTGTTCAAGTTGTACAGAATTACCATAATTTTGCCAATTGTCACATACAAAAGTGAAATCACATTGTCATCTATTTCAGATTACCACTTACAAACATAGTTTAAACACATTGTTCCAAAATAAGATATTTTCACAATTTCATAATGAGGCTTTGACCCCTATATACCCATACGAAGTTGGGATATAAAAGGTAAACCCTCCAAAAAGTGGTGCATCGTTGTCTTGACAAATCCCATATCCGGATCCCATCACCAGCTCAAGTCTTGCGTCCTGAAATACATGAAATTTTAAAAAGTCAACATAAAGTTGGCGAGTTCATGTAGTTTAATGTTTTCGTACCAAAATGTCATCCTTGAAATCCTGTATTGAAATCCAAGTATGTTATTAGCATTAATGAGTTATTTAAGGATCTATCAGTGTGTCACGAGCACCCTGACATAAATGTGCCATAATTAAGTAACCAAACCGAGACTACTTTGACATCATGGGATCACAAAAGCACTCCGAAGGGTATACCAACTAGGAGTGGAGCGGGTCTCAAACTCAATAGATCTACTTCTTTTGCACCTTGGTTACTATGTGATTAGTGGTTACTATTGTCACCATTCTACTTACGCACATTGATCTGTTATCTACTAACCCATAGCTAACATAATGTTTTGACATGACATGTATTTCTCCTCAATAGTTTAAAACAAAACATGAAATAATGGAAAGGAGGGACATGAACTAATAGTTTTTGCGTTCCGTTAAGTCGTACTATTTATCGACTGGTGTCCGCAACTTTGTAACCTACATGCGTATTGGTTTCATTAGACACCTAAGTCAATGGACCTTGTACTCGTTCTTCATCTTGAATTCTGGTTATGTATTTCTTTGTTATGATTGAACAACTTAAAATGTTATCATAGTGTTGGTAGTTTGTTTGTACAACTAATATTGTTATATATATTTCTTAAAATATATTTATATATATATATTATTGTTTTCAAATCATGTGTGAACTAGGCCTTGCCCTTCACATGTCATTGGGCCTAGCTCATGTTTTCTTGTCATTGGCCTAGCCCATGTCATCTATGTCTTTAGGCCTAGCCCATGTTTTCTTGTCATTGGGCCTAGCCCATGTCATTTATATCTTTGGGCCTAGCCCATGTTTTCTTGTCATTGGGTCTAGCCCATGTATTTTATGTCTTTGGGCCTAGCCCATATTTTCTTGTCATTGGGCCTTGCCCATGTATTTTATACCTTTGGGCCTAGCCCATGTTTTTATGTCATTGGGCCTAGCCCATGTTTTTGTATCTTCGGGCCTAGCCCATGTAATTTATATCTTTTTGGGCTTTTATTAGTTTTGGGCCATGTCCATAAATATTATGGAATTGGGCGTTGTCCAAGACTTTTACAATTTGGGCCTAGCCCACATTTATTTCTTAAAAGCCCATTTTCTTATAAGTATTTACTTATAATTCTCTAGCTTTTTATATTTTTAACTTTCCAAATTTTGATTTCGATAATATATATATATATATATGTTGAACGTCTAAATCTATATATTTACAATCGGCGTCGGCGTCGTTTATTACATGCTCATTTTTGTCGAGAATCACCTGTTGTTGTAATGACCTTTCGTGCCGGCGATTCACCCGTTGGTCATCAACGCGACGATGTAATCTTGAATGTTTGCCTATTGTTCGCATCCTTTCGACGCTTTTCAAGAATATATTTGTTATGTTACCAATACTTGGTGTATTGATCAAGTGTTTGTATTTTGAATATAATTGGGTATTTTTATTGTGGATACCCTAAGTTTGTAATACATACAAATACAATACAAATATGTATACATACAATTTATTGGTAACAAAGGTATAAATATATACGTGTATTTTTTTCCAAGTAGAGAAATATATATTTGTAAAAAGCATTTATTTTTATTTATAAATATATATTTGTAACTTTGTTAAACACTTGGCCATTTAGGGATAACTGTCACACCCCGGATTTCCAACCCAAATCCATACAGCGGTGGGCCCGGGTGGGGAGTATTGTGACGTCAGTTGATAACATCATAGTCAATTAAACACAACACAACGAATGTCTTGGTGTAAAATTTACTGTTAAAACCAGATATTCGAAATAAACTAATATACAGGCTCGTAATAGAAGATCCATAGGCGGATCATTAAAATATACAAGAAAGAATATAAAACAGACTTTAGGGCAGATCTAAGGATTTACAAGATCCTCTTATTCACTACCAAGCAGCTTCCGGCCTATTTCGTATTGTACCTGAAGTTAGCATTTGGACGATACGTCAGCTTTCGCTGGTAAATACACCCAACTGACTCATTTTGAAAACATTTTAAAACTATTTTAAGTGCACAGGGCACAAAATCTTTTATAACTTGGGAAAGTTACTTTGTAACCTTGTTAACAGATTCACATGTTTGTCCATACATACAGGGCTCAGTACAGAGACCGAGACATGATTAAATATACACCACTTAGAACTCACAGAGGAGTTATCCCGAACGTCTTGGGTAATTTGCATTTGAGCGTCTATCAAGTGTATGCCTACACCCCGCGCTAAAGTCGTTTAGCCGATGATATACAGGACACGGTAATTTAACCCCCGATGTTTAAGTTATCAAACAAAACTATTTAAAACAGAATATGCGGATTTACTAACCACAATCTGGCATTCGATTGATCCCATTTCTGACCAAGCGATAATAGTTTACCATATCCCAAGCCCGTATATGGATAATAAGTCGAGAGTATTAACCTGAGCTAGTCTTCTTTTTAAATTCAATAACTCAGCCGTATACAAAAGTACTTACGTGTAGATAGCATTTACCAGTAAGGCTCTAGTCTGGATTATGGCATAAGCTAACCAATTAAATACTATCGGTCTTTATTTAAGTCATAGACTTAGACCGAGTAGTGTACATGATCAAAATGTATAACGCTTGATTAAGCGATGATCGGATAGAATGTAGTTTATACCCGAAAAGTACATTAACTTGCGTAAAATGGGTAAACTATAAACATTCTGGATTTTGGAGCTTAAATGACAAGGTTAAACCCGTTTTGGTTAAATTCTGTAAACTAGTTACGTATAATCAACCGTATGCTTAAGTGATAACGGGTAACCAGATAAGTCATGGACAAGTTCTATATGCCATTATATTTCAAAGAAGTTAAAATATCAGTAGGATATCAACTTATATGCCCGTTAAGGTTTTAGAACAAATTATGCCTAATAAGGGCTTTTTGGTAATTTCATACCATATAAAAGGAACCTGAATAAGTATTCTGGAAAAATACTTTATTTATGATATAATATTAGTAGGGTACGAATTACATATGTATTTTACCTTTTATGACCAAACTATGCACCGAAGGGGCATTTTGGTCATTTTACACAAAGTTTATAAATTATTTGGGATTCCGAGTTTATAACATGTACCTACTATAAATATGTTTAAAATAAGTTTTAAAATCAGTAGGTATCAAGTCTTGGTCAATAATATGGTTTTAAAACCACACTATGCGCTGAAACGGCGCTTATGTCGTAAAATGACGTCTTTATGCGATGTTTATGAAAACTGATGCTAAGGTCAGATTAAAATGTTTTAAATATGTTATTTAATATAACATATCAGTAGGTAAATGTTTTACCTTGAAAAGATTTGATTTAAACCATTTCATAAGCCACAAGGGCTAAAATCGTCATTTATCAACATAGTTTAAGGACCTGTTTGAAAACTGAGTTTATAACTTGGTTTAACATCCCAAATAATCCTACTAATAATATTACATCAGTTTCAAGTTCATTATATTTAAAACCTTGTTTTATGCAAAAAGGGCATTTTGGTCAAAGATGGTATAATTATGGAACTTGCGCATAAACTTGGATTCTGATTATGATCACGTAATATAACTTCAGAGGGTTATGCTACATTATATAACGATCATAATGCAACTTTAGATCAGCAGGTAACAAATCTAAATTGGGTCAGAATCGAAAGTCAAAGCAGAAGTCCAACTTCGCGACTTTCGGTTGCGAACCGACCCTAAAACTGAAATTGACGAGCCCAACATGTTCTAGCATGTTCTAATAAAAATTACCAACTTGTTTAAGTGTCAAAACAGGTTTCTTAACATATATAAGATTATTTTATGATTTTTCTGAAAAATGGCCTGTTCGACTTTTTAATATAATAACTTTGACCCGTCAATTGGTCTAGCAAACGTGATCTTCAAGAGGTTCCCTTTATAGGGACTAACACCTACCTTACTACGATCACCTAGCCATGTTCATTTCGAACCATGGATGGACCATAATGGTCTTAACCGAAAGTCAAAGCGTTTTTCGTAAAACGCTTGACTTTTGGCTATTAAAGCCTATAAACGAAAATGCAAGAGCAAGGAACACTTACAAGAGGTTCCTAGAATGCAAGAGAACTAAGTTGGATGCTCCTTTCAGCTAGGAACTTCCAGAGGAGGGAGAAGAGTGAATAAATGAGAAGGTGCAAGTTGGAATGGTGAACTTAAGCACCTAGTTATAGTTGGAGAGCCCAAAGGAGCTGAAGCCAGGTGTTTAGGGGTGTAAGAGGGAGCTTACAAGTGTTCCAAAACGTGGCATAGCTGATTACAAGTCCATAGTTTTGATTTAATGGTTTTGGAGTTTTGTTTGGGAGCCATGCAAAACTTTCTGCAGCAGAGACCTTCTCGAGGCCTGGTCTCTCGCGGCCCGCGGCAACCCCTTGGCCAGTTTCAAAGTTTGACACTTTTAATACCTTAACATCATAAAGCTTCTAAAATCCTTTTTGAACACCTTTTTGGCATTTTAAGCCATCCGTAGCCAATACTTGGCATACCCGGGATTATGCCCAGACATTGTCAACCTCGGCTCCTTAAAAGGTCACTCAGAGGTATAAATTAACATGTTGACACTTTTAATCCCTCCGTCATCCAATTTTCACATATTTACAAAATTGAACCCTCTCGTCCAACATTTGCCACGTATGAGAGTTAGACTTCATAAAGGATCACTCAGAGGCTTATGATAAGCATGTTAATTCCGATGTCACTCAGAGGCTGGGCATGTTGACATATCAGTCACTCAGAGGCCAAATTTCAAGCATGTTGACATATCAGTCACTCAGAGGCTAATGATTTAAGCATGTTGACATATCAATCACTCAGAGGCTGTTATTTATGCATGTTGACATCGGACCGTCACTCAGAGGCTTAGTTTGAGCATGTTGACGCCTTTAGTCCTTATTGGTCTTTAACAGAATATATTTAAAATACAACACGTGTCTCTATACTATTGGACACGATTTTACAGGTTGTTATATCCTCACCCCCTTCAAAGGAATCTCGACCTTGAGATTTTATTCAAAAAGATGGGGGTACTTTGTCGCATAGTGGACTCAACCTCCCATGTATATTCGGGACCTTTAAAAGCGTCCCACTTAACCTTTACTATAGGTATCATTTTTCTTCGGAGCTTCTTAAACTGTCGATTCTCGATCGAAATTTATTTCTCAATGAACCTCGGTTTTCATCAATTTGCACATCCTTGTGCGATATTGCTAGAGACTCATCAACTAGACATTTTTTAAGGTTAGATATGTGGAATACATCATGGATTCCACTAAGCTCCTCAGGCAACCTGAGCTTATAAGCTACAGTGCCGACACATTTGACTATCTTGAATGGTGCAATATATCTTGGGCTCAACTTGCCCTTCTTTCCAAAATGCATCACAACTTTCCAGGGTGATACTTTCAGCATGACCTTGTCCCCTACTTGGAACTTAAGAGGTTTACACCTCTTGTCAGCATAGCTTTTCTGCCTATCTCTGGCAGCGTTTAGACGATCACGGATTTGCACAATCTTTTCCGTGGTCTCTAGGACAATCTCTGGTCCTGATAGTTGGGCTTCCCAAACTTCTGCCCAATACACGGGCGTTTGGCACTTTCGCCCATACAAGGCCTCAAAAGGAGCAGCCTTGATGCTAGTATGATAGCTGTTATTGCAGGAGAATTCTATTAGGGGTAACTGGTCATCCCAACTTCCACCTAAATCAATCACACATGCCCTAAGCATGTCTTCCAGTGTTTGGATAGTACGCTCACTTTAACCATCAGTCTGCGGATGGTAAGCCGTACTAAAGTTTAATCGTGTGCCTAAGGATTGTTGAAAACTTAGCTAACTTATCTGAATTACACGTTTCCTTTATTGGCAAGAAATGTGCTTACTTAGTCAGCCTATCCACAATGACCCAAATAGTGTCATTACCACTTTTGGTCTTTGGTAACTTGGTAATCAAATCCATAGTTACCATTTCCCATTTCTATGTGGTAATTTCAAATTGTTGTAGAAGTCCTGATGGCTTTTGATGTTCGGCCTTAACTTACGAACACGTTAGACACTTAGCTACATAGGTGGCTATGGATTTCTTCAAACCCATCCACCAATAATTCTTCTTCAAGTCTTGATACATCTTGTCACCTCCCGGGTGAACTGAGTATCTTGAATTGTGCGCTTCTTGGAGGATTAGATCTCTAAGTCCTCCAAGGACTAGAACCCAAATTCTGTCATTGAATCTAAGGATTCCATCCTTCCCAGGCGCTAACTGATCAACAGTTCCGCCTAATCCCTCATTAGGGATATTAGACTCTAATAGGGCTTGCTTTTGCGTGTCTAATAGCTTCTCATTTAAGCTAATTCTGAGCTTAATGATCTTGGCGTTAATCCTTATAGGTTTAACCTGTTCGTTGCAACTTAAGGCATCAGCAACTACATTTGCCTTCCCTGGATGGTAGCGAATCTCGCAATCATAATCATTAAGTGTTTCCATCCATCGGCGTTGTCCCATGTTCAATTCTTTCTGATTGAACAGATGTTGGAGACTTTTATGGTCTGTGTATAAATACACTTGGTGCCATACAAGTAATGTCTCAAAAGTTTTAGTGTAAATAGAACGGCACCCAATTCCAAATCGTGGGTGGTGTAATTCCTTTCATGCACCTTTAAATGTCGTGATACATAGGCAATCACTTTGCCTTTTTGCATTAGAACACAGCCTATGCCAGTGTGCGATACATCACAGTAGACTAGAAAATCTTCAACACCCTATAGTAGGGATAACACAGGAGCATTGCTCAACTTGTTTTTAAGAACCTCAAAAGATTCTTGTTGTTTTGGACCCCAATTATACTTAACATTCTTATGGGTCAAGGTAGTTAAAGGAGTGGCTATTCTTGAAAAGTTCTCAATGAACCTTCTGTAGTAACCTACCAATCCTAAGAAACTACGAATCTCCGATGGGGTCTTGGGCACTTCCTAATTCATTATGGCCTCAATTTTGGCGGAATCAACTTAGATACCACGCTCACTTACCATATATCCAAGAAATTGGACCTCTCTAAGCCAAAACTCACACTTAGAGAATTTAGCATAAAGCTTCTCTTGCCTTAGCAGTTCTAAGAAGCACCTAAGATGCTTCTCATGATCAGCTTGATTACGAGAATCAATAAATATGTCGTCTACAAAGACAATGACAAACTTATCCAGATATGGCTTGCAGACTCTATTCATGAGATCCATGAACGCTGCTGGTGCATTTTTGAGCCTAAAAGGCATCACCAAGAATTCAAAGTGACCATAGCGGGTCCTCAAGGCAGCCTTGGGAACATCCTCACTTCTAACCTTCAATTAATGATAACCTGATCTCAGATCGATTTTGCAGAAGTAACTAGCCCCTAAATGTTGGTCAAAAAGATCATCGATCCTGGGCAGAGGATATCTATTCTTGATTGTTAACTTGTTCAGATCACGGTAATCAATGCACATTCGCATTGAACTGTCTTTCTTTTAAACAAAGAGAATAGGAGCTCCACGAGGCGAGGAACTAGGCTGAATAAAGCCTTTCTCCAAGAGTTCGTCTAGCTGTGTCCTCAATTCCTTCACTTTCGTTGGTGCTAGCCTATATGGAGCTCTAGCTACGGGTGCTGACCCTGGTATAATATCAATCCTGAATTCCACTTGTCTGTCTAGAGGTAGACCTGGTAACTTTTCTGGGAATACATCAGGATATTCAGAAATAACTGGTAGGTCCTCCATATTTGGCTTAGGCTCATTAATAGTAACTTGTGCTATGTAGATGACGCAACCATTCCTCAAGTAATGTCTTTTATGGAGACTTTTATGGTCTGTCTATAAATACACTTGGTGCCATACAAGTAATGTCTCAAAAGTTTTAGTGTAAATAGAACGGCACCCAATTCCAAATCGTGGGTGGTGTAATTCCTTTCATGCACCTTTAAATGTCGTGATACATAGGCAATCACTTTGCCTTTTTGCATTAGAACACAGCCTATGCCAGTGTGCGATACATCACAGTAGACTAGAAAATCTTCAACACCCTATAGTAGGGATAACACAGGAGCATTGCTCAACTTGTTTTTAAGAACCTCAAAAGATTCTTGTTGTTTTGGACCCCAATTATACTTAACATTCTTATGGGTCAAGGTAGTTAAAGGAGTGGCTATTCTTGAAAAGTTCTCAATGAACCTTCTGTAGTAACCTACCAATCCTAAGAAACTACGAATCTCCGATGGGGTCTTGGGCACTTCCTAATTCATTATGGCCTCAATTTTGGCGGAATCAACTTAGATACCACGCTCACTTACCATATATCCAAGAAATTGGACCTCTCTAAGCCAAAACTCACACTTAGAGAATTTAGCATAAAGCTTCTCTTGCCTTAGCAGTTCTAAGAAGCACCTAAGATGCTTCTCATGATCAGCTTGATTACGAGAATCAATAAATATGTCGTCTACAAAGACAATGACAAACTTATCCAGATATGGCTTGCAGACTCTATTCATGAGATCCATGAACGCTGCTGGTGCATTTTTGAGCCTAAAAGGCATCACCAAGAATTCAAAGTGACCATAGCGGGTCCTCAAGGCAGCCTTGGGAACATCCTCACTTCTAACCTTCAATTAATGATAACCTGATCTCAGATCGATTTTGCAGAAGTAACTAGCCCCTAAATGTTGGTCAAAAAGATCATCGATCCTGGGCAGAGGATATCTATTCTTGATTGTTAACTTGTTCAGATCACGGTAATCAATGCACATTCGCATTGAACTGTCTTTCTTTTTAACAAAGAGAATAGGAGCTCCACGAGGCGAGGAACTAGGCTGAATAAAGCCTTTCTCCAAGAGTTCGTCTAGCTGTGTCCTCAATTCCTTCACTTTCGTTGGTGCTAGCCTATATGGAGCTCTAGCTACGGGTGCTGACCCTGGTATAATATCAATCCTGAATTCCACTTGTCTGTCTAGAGGTAGACCTGGTAACTTTTCTGGGAATACATCAGGATATTCAGAAATAACTGGTAGGTCCTCCATATTTGGCTTAGGCTCATTAATAGTAACTTGTGCTATGTAGATGACGCAACCATTCCTCAAGTAATGTCTTTTATGGAGACTTTTATGGTCTGTGTATAAATACACTTGGTGCCATACAAGTAATGTCTCAAAAGTTTTAGTGTAAATAGAACGGCACCCAATTCCAAATCGTGGGTGGTGTAATTCCTTTCATGCACCTTTAAATGTCGTGATACATAGGCAATCACTTTGCCTTTTTGCATTAGAACACAGCCTATGCCAGTGTGCGATACATCACAGTAGACTAGAAAATCTTCAACACCCTATAGTAGGGATAACACAGGAGCATTGCTCAACTTGTTTTTAAGAACCTCAAAAGATTCTTGTTGTTTTGGACCCCAATTATACTTAACATTCTTATGGGTCAAGGTAGTTAAAGGAGTGGCTATTCTTGAAAAGTTCTCAATGAACCTTCTGTAGTAACCTACCAATCCTAAGAAACTACGAATCTCCGATGGGGTCTTGGGCACTTCCTAATTCATTATGGCCTCAATTTTGGCGGGATCAACTTAGATACCACGCTCACTTACCATATATCCAAGAAATTGGACCTCTCTAAGCCAAAACTCACACTTAGAGAATTTAGCATAAAGCTTCTCTTGCCTTAGCAGTTCTAAGAAGCACCTAAGATGCTTCTCATGATCAGCTTGATTACGAGAATCAATAAATATGTCGTCTACAAAGACAATGACAAACTTATCCAGATATGGCTTGCAGACTCTATTCATGAGATCCATGAACGCTGCTGGTGCATTTTTGAGCCTAAAAGGCATCACCAAGAATTCAAAGTGACCATAGCGGGTCCTCAAGGCAGCCTTGGGAACATCCTCACTTCTAACCTTCAATTAATGATAACCTGATCTCAGATCGATTTTGCAGAAGTAACTAGCCCCTAAATGTTGGTCAAAAAGATCATCGATCCTGGGCAGAGGATATCTATTCTTGATTGTTAACTTGTTCAGATCACGGTAATCAATGCACATTCGCATTGAACTGTCTTTCTTTTTAACAAAGAGAATAGGAGCTCCACGAGGCGAGGAACTAGGCTGAATAAAGCCTTTCTCCAAGAGTTCGTCTAGCTGTGTCCTCAATTCCTTCACTTTCGTTGGTGCTAGCCTATATGGAGCTCTAGCTACGGGTGCTGACCCTGGTATAATATCAATCCTGAATTCCACTTGTCTGTCTAGAGGTAGACCTGGTAACTTTTCTGGGAATACATCAGGATATTCAGAAATAACTGGTAGGTCCTCCATATTTGGCTTAGGCTCATTAATAGTAACTTGTGCTATGTAGATGACGCAACCATTCCTCAAGTAATGTCTTTTATGGAGACTTTTATGGTCTGTGTATAAATACACTTGGTGCCATACAAGTAATGTCTCAAAAGTTTTAGTGTAAATAGAACGGCACCCAATTCCAAATCGTGGGTGGTGTAATTCCTTTCATGCACCTTTAAATGTCGTGATACATAGGCAATCACTTTGCCTTTTTGCATTAGAACACAGCCTATGCCAGTGTGCGATACATCACAGTAGACTAGAAAATCTTCAACACCCTATAGTAGGGATAACACAGGAGCATTGCTCAACTTGTTTTTAAGAACCTCAAAAGATTCTTGTTGTTTTGGACCCCAATTATACTTAACATTCTTATGGGTCAAGGTAGTTAAAGGAGTGGCTATTCTTGAAAAGTTCTCAATGAACCTTCTGTAGTAACCTACCAATCCTAAGAAACTACGAATCTCCGATGGGGTCTTGGGCACTTCCTAATTCATTATGGCCTCAATTTTGGCGGGATCAACTTAGATACCACGCTCACTTACCATATATCCAAGAAATTGGACCTCTCTAAGCCAAAACTCACACTTAGAGAATTTAGCATAAAGCTTCTCTTGCCTTAGCAGTTCTAAGAAGCACCTAAGATGCTTCTCATGATCAGCTTGATTACGAGAATCAATAAATATGTCGTCTACAAAGACAATGACAAACTTATCCAGATATGGCTTGCAGACTCTATTCATGAGATCCATGAACGCTGCTGGTGCATTTTTGAGCCTAAAAGGCATCACCAAGAATTCAAAGTGACCATAGCGGGTCCTCAAGGCAGCCTTGGGAACATCCTCACTTCTAACCTTCAATTAATGATAACCTGATCTCAGATCGATTTTGCAGAAGTAACTAGCCCCTAAATGTTGGTCAAAAAGATCATCGATCCTGGGCAGAGGATATCTATTCTTGATTGTTAACTTGTTCAGATCACGGTAATCAATGCACATTCGCATTGAACTGTCTTTCTTTTTAACAAAGAGAATAGGAGCTCCACGAGGCGAGGAACTAGGCTGAATAAAGCCTTTCTCCAAGAGTTCGTCTAGCTGTGTCCTCAATTCCTTCACTTTCGTTGGTGCTAGCCTATATGGAGCTCTAGCTACGGGTGCTGACCCTGGTATAATATCAATCCTGAATTCCACTTGTCTGTCTAGAGGTAGACCTGGTAACTTTTCTGGGAATACATCAGGATATTCAGAAATAACTGGTAGGTCCTCCATATTTGGCTTAGGCTCATTAATAGTAACTTGTGCTATGTAGATGACGCAACCATTCCTCAAGTAATGTCTTTTATGGAGACTTTTATGGTCTGTGTATAAATACACTTGGTGCCATACAAGTAATGTCTCAAAAGTTTTAGTGTAAATAGAACGGCACCCAATTCCAAATCGTGGGTGGTGTAATTCCTTTCATGCACCTTTAAATGTCGTGATACATAGGCAATCACTTTGCCTTTTTGCATTAGAACACAGCCTATGCCAGTGTGCGATACATCACAGTAGACTAGAAAATCTTCAACACCCTATAGTAGGGATAACACAGGAGCATTGCTCAACTTGTTTTTAAGAACCTCAAAAGATTCTTGTTGTTTTGGACCCCAATTATACTTAACATTCTTATGGGTCAAGGTAGTTAAAGGAGTGGCTATTCTTGAAAAGTTCTCAATGAACCTTCTGTAGTAACCTACCAATCCTAAGAAACTACGAATCTCCGATGGGGTCTTGGGCACTTCCTAATTCATTATGGCCTCAATTTTGGCGGGATCTACTTAGATACCACGCTCACTTACCATATATCCAAGAAATTGGACCTCTCTAAGCCAAAACTCACACTTAGAGAATTTAGCATAAAGCTTCTCTTGCCTTAGCAGTTCTAAGAAGCACCTAAGATGCTTCTCATGATCAGCTTGATTACGAGAATCAATAAATATGTCGTCTACAAAGACAATGACAAACTTATCCAGATATGGCTTGCAGACTCTATTCATGAGATCCATGAACGCTGCTGGTGCATTTTTGAGCCTAAAAGGCATCACCAAGAATTCAAAGTGACTATAGCGGGTCCTCAAGGCAGCCTTGGGAACATCCTCACTTCTAACCTTCAATTAATGATAACCTGATCTCAGATCGATTTTGCAGAAGTAACTAGCCCCTAAATGTTGGTCAAAAAGATCATCGATCCTTGGCAGAGGATATCTATTCTTGATTGTTAACTTGTTCAGATCACGGTAATCAATGCACATTCGCATTGAACTGTCTTTCTTTTTAACAAAGAGAATAGGAGCTCCACGAGGCGAGGAACTAGGCTGAATAAAGCCTTTCTCCAAGAGTTCGTCTAGCTGTGTCCTCAATTCCTTCACTTTCGTTGGTGCTAGCCTATATGGAGCTCTAGCTACGGGTGCTGACCCTGGTATAATATCAATCCTGAATTCCACTTGTCTGTCTGGAGGTAGACCTGGTAACTTTTCTGGGAATACATCAGGATATTCAGAAATAACTGGTAGGTCCTCCATATTTGGCTTAGGCTCATTAATAGTAACTTGTGCTATGTAGATGACGCAACCATTCCTCAAACACTTGGATGCCTTAAATAATGACACCTTGTTTGGCAGTCCATAGTGTGAGTGTCCGAGGATGGTGAGCATAACACCAGATGGGGTTTTGATTTCAATGAGTTTCTTATTGCAGGCTATGCAGGCTTGGTTATGGGATAACCAATCCATGCCTAAGACAAGATCGAACCCCGCCAATTTCATTGGCAGGAGAGAGATAGGGATGGAATGATTCTTAATGGATATAAAGCATCCATCAAGAATGGAAGATGTTGTTTCTATCGTTCCATCGGCAAGTTCTATCTCATAAGTTTTATCTAGAGTTCTTAAGGGCAGGTTTAATAGTTTACTAAACTTATGGTCAACAAAAGATCTATCTGCACCCGAATAAAAAAGAACTCTAGCATAAATATTGTTAATGAGGAATGTACCTGTTATGACATTGTGGTCATTGACAGCCTCTCTTGCAGTTAATTGAAAGGCTCGAGAATTCCCCTTCTTGGCCTCTCCAGGCTTTGCATTATTATTCTTAAGAATCTTAGGGCAGTTAGTCTTAATATGCCCCTTTTCGTTACATACGTAGCAGATGACATCCTTAAGATCTTTACATTCTAAGGTTTTATGCCCTTTTCTTTTACAGATGCCATAGGGTTTGGCCTGTGAACCAAAATTACACTGTCCCCAGTGTTTGCGATTGCAAGTTTTGCATGTTGGCATCACAGCCGTATTGCCTTGGATCCCTTTGAACCCAAATTTCCCTTTATTTTTCTTATTAAACCTACGGGAGTTGTCATCTTCCCTCTTCCTTTTCCCATCAGTTTCAGACTAACTGACTTTTGCCTCACTAGATCGAGGGTGAGAGAGAGAGACAGGTCTACAGCAGAAATATAGGTAGTAGGCTGAGCAGCCTTTACCATTCCCTTTATTAAACGCGCAATGCGTTTGGGCTGTGGGGTAATCAAATAGGAAACTAACCTAGATAGGGAATTGAAATCGGAAACATATTTCCGACAATCTAGGTTTTTCATGGAAAGAGACAAGAAGTCGGTCTCTAATTTCTCCACCTCATGGGGTGGGTAGTATGTTTCTTTAACAAGGTCCACAAATTTGGACCACCCCAAATTATACAGTTGTACTTTACCTGTAGATTGGATCATGGCTTTCCACCAGATTAGGGCATCGCCCTTAAAGGACCGTGGTACATACTTGACCACATCCTTATCAGCACAGTTGCTGATATCTACAATCGTTTCCATCTCGTCTAGCCACTTTAGGGCTTCCATAGCTCCCTTCTCCCTGTTAAAGTCTCAGGGCTTACAGGAGACAAAGTATTTGTAGGTACATCCGTCTTTAAGAGAACGAGTCCTATAAGCAAATTCTAGTTTCTTTGGTTCACTCTTCGCATTTGAAGTGAACGGAGCTCTCCTTATGAGCTGAAGATGGTAGAATAGATAAGGGTCTAAAGCGAGTAGCACTCGACTCTCTAAGCTTTTCTATGGCCTTTCCCATGGCCTTTTCAACTGTCGCATCAATGCTAGCTTGATAATTATCATTATCGACATCTCTGTTTTTAGCTTTGTTAGATTCCACATTCCGGTGGCTACTTTGTGCTTCATTTGAGTTAGCAATCCTTAAGCTTTTGTTTTATACACCAATAAAGCTTCACTTAGCCATGGTATTCTAACCATATTTGTCTTAAAGCATTGGATATAACAATCCATTGCTTATTCTAGTGTGAATAACATCACAACTCTTTGGTTTAATATAACTATATTTGGCGTAGGTCTTAATGGGACCATCAAAGGCAAAATACAATTTGGACATAGTCCATATATTATTGGACAGTGGATCGCATTGTCATAACTGTCATTGTCATAATTTAACTATTTCATTTAGCTCATAGGCTTGTCTCGAAGGACATAAAATATGGCACATAGGCCTGTCATTAATGGACATAAAATATGGCACATAGGACTGTCACTAATGGACATGAGATATGGCACATAGGCACTACATCATTAATGGATGTTTGAATCATAGCCCCAAGGGAAATACATCATTAATGGATGTTTAATCATATACCCAAGGGCATACATCACTAATGGATGTTTTAATCATAGCCCCAAGGGCATACATCACTAATGGATGTTTAATCATAGCCCCAAGGGCATACATCACTAAACGGATGTTTTAATCATAGCCCCAAGGGCATCCATCACTAATGGATGTTTAATCATAGCCCCAAGGGCATACATCACTAATGGATGTTTTAATCATAGCCCCAAGGGCATACATCACTAAAGGATGTTTAATCATAGCCCCAAGGGCATACATCACTAATGGATGTTTAATCATAGTCCCAAGGGCATACATCACTAATGGATGTTTAATCATAGCCCCAAGGGCATACATATGTTTTAATCATGGCATTAATGATATTAGCCAAGATCAATTTTGATCATTTAGGCTATATAAGGTCAGGACATAGTCCTTTACCTTGAAGGCTAGTGTGATTCCTCAAGTCACACTACCAAGAGTATGAACATTCTATGTTAACATAAGTGTACCTTAATGGTTGACTAATAGTCCCGGTTGCACTGACCTTAATGACTTGGAGGCTTGAACTTTAGTCCACCACCCCTGGATAGAAGGATAACTTCCCTTAACTATCCTGATAGAAGACCCCTTCGTACTTAACTATCATTTATAATTTGGCCAAATGTGTGGTGTGTGCCACTTGGCTAATCAAAACCATTAAGATCTTTTTGGAATCGTATCGCAGAGCATAAATTTTGAGTAAAAATCAAGACGCTCGTTTTGAAGAGGATGATTACATATATATAATTCCGAAAGTCTTTCATTAAATTCCAAAGTAGAAATTACAATACTAGAAAAATGAAATAAACTGTCCATGCAAGGACTTTAAAGAAATAAACATGTCCACGCAGGGACTAAAGAGATAACAATGTCCTTGAAGGGACTACATATAATTAGAAGAGACTTTACTCGTCCTCCTTTCCCTTGACTAACTTGGAGAGGTTCTTGAAGAACTTGTTTGTCTTCTTCTCCGTTCTCTCTGCTTGCTGCTGCATCTCTTTCATCCTTTCTAAGGCCTCATTGATGGCCTCAAGTGTGGCGGAGGTTGGGGTTGTGGTTGTGGCATAACCGGATACTGGTACCCATAAGTTGGATATCCAGTCGGGGGATAAGTAGGTGGGAAGGGAGACGGGTAAAGTGCGTTGTGCATAACTGCCTGCATGTAGGGGTCTTGTGACCATGCTTGATAGTCTACCGGTGTAGACGGGTTAAAAGGATCATATCCAGACGTGTCTGGATATGTAGGGATTGGGTTAGTATAACCCGATGGTGGTGGTTGAACAACAGGTGTTGGTGTTGGTTCCATTATAGGTGAAACATTAGAAGGTCCACCCATTTGTGGGTCCTCTTGAAATGTGGGTTAGGAGTTGGGCAAAGGTGGCAGCGATCCCGACCTTTGTCCTGCACGTACCGACATATGTGCACCACGCTTCCTTCTTGGTGGTTCAGGTGGTGGTTGAGGTTGGTCCACCGGTTCCATGTGGATATCTTCTTGTATTGGGGTGGTTGAGAGTGATGAGAAGGGGTGTGGACAAAGGTAAATTGGTTCCAATATTGGTCCCACTCATTAGGACCCTGGTAAGGCGATCCGGCATAAGAGTTCGAATAACATGATATTTCAATGGGATGCGTATTTGATCCCAACGGCGGCATCTCCGGGTCGGAGTCTTCGTCCATAGGGTTTGGCTTGTCCAACTGATTTTGATCGGCTGGAGGTGTGTTAAAGTAATGGTTAGGGTTAAATTCATCATGGTAAGAATGATGAGTATGGGAATGGTGTGAATGATAAGAGTGGTGAGAGTGGTAAGAATTTTGGGAATGTGACGGCGATTGTCTATTAGAGACAGAACATCTCGCTGGTTGCCAAGGAGACGAATCTCCTGATTCTTGGTAGGCATCTGGGTTATAAGGTTGAGTAGGGATGCGTCCTGATGGTCCTCCCCTCATTGGACCTTTTCCTCTTCCACTTTGTCCTCGTACACGTGGCGGCATTTCCTGTAAAATTGATTCAAAAACAATACTAATAACTTAATAATGAAATGAATAATCCTAGGTCAATGCCTAGACCGAAAGTCTAAGGAATGTGCTCATGTAAGTTTGAGATTAAACATAAGAAGGGTAGTGTTTAATTATCTCAAACGTTGGCTCTGATACCAACCTTTCACACCCCGGATTTCCAACCAAAATCCATACACCAGTGGGCCCGGGTGGGGAGTAATGTGACGTGAGTTGATAACATCATAGTCAATTAAACACAGCACAACGGAAGTCTTGGGGTAAAATTTACTATTACAAACAAAATGTTTGACATAAAATAATATACAGGCTCGTAATAGAAGATTCATAGGCGGATCATTAAAAATATACAAGAAAGAATATAAAACAAACTTTAGGCAGATCAGGATTTGCAAGATCCTCTTATTCACTACCGAGCAGCTTCCGGCCTATTTCGTATTTTACCTGCAGTTAGCCTTTGGACGATACGTCAGCTTTCGCTGGTAAATACACCCAACTAACTAATTTGAAAAAAATATATAAATATTTTAAGTGCACAGGGCACAAAATCTTTTATAACTTGGGAAAGTTACCTTGTAACCTTGTTAACAGATTCACATGTTTGTCCATACATATAGGGCCCAGTACAGAGACCAAGACATGATTAAATACACACCACTTAGAACTCACAGAGGAGTTATCCCGAACGTCTTGGGTAATTTGCATTTGAGCGTCTGTCAGGTGTATGCCTACACCCCGCACTAAGGTCGTAGCCATTTACTAATCTAATGAGCCGAGTTATCCAGGACATGGTAACTTAACCCCCGATGTTTAAGATATCAAACAAAACTGATTAAAACAGAATATGCGAATTTACTAGCAGCAATCCGGCATTCGATTGATCCCATTTCGGACTAAGCGGTAATAGTTTACCGTATCCCAAGCCAGTATAGGGAAAATAAGTCGAGAGATATTAACCTGAGCTAGTCTTCTTTTAAAATTCAATAACTCAGCCGTATACAAAAGTACGAATGTGCAGATAGCATTTACCGGCAAGGCATTAGTCTGGATTATGGCATAAGCTAACCAATTAAATACTATCGGTCTTTATTTAAGTCATAGATTTAGACCAAGTAATGTACATGATCAAAACGTATAACACGCTTGATTAAACGATGATCGGATAGAATGTACTTTCAACCCGAGAAATACTTTGACTTGCATAAAATGGGTAAACTATAAACATTCTGGATTTTGAAGCTTAAATGACAAGGTTAAACCCGTTTTAGTTAAATTCCGTAAACTAGTTACGTATAATCAACCGTATGCTTAAGTGATAATGGGTAACCGGATAAGTCATGGACAAGTTCTATATGCCATTATATTTTAAATAAGTTAAGTATCAGTAGGATATCAACTTATATGCCCGTTAAGGTTTTAAAACGAAATTATGCCTTATAAGGGCATTTTGGTAATTTCATACCATATAAAAGGAACTTGAATAAAATTTAATGTTAGAATTATAAGTATTCTGGAAAAATACTTTACTTATAATATAATATCAGTAGGGTACCAATTACATATGTATTTTACCTTTTATGACCAAACTATGCACCGAAGGGGCATTTTGGTCATTTACACAAAGTTTATAAATTATTTGGGGTTCTAAGTTTATAACATGTACCTACTATAAATATGTTTAAAATAAGTTTTAAAATCAGTAGGTATCGAGTCTTGGTCAATAATATGGTTTTAAAACCATACTTTGCGTCGAAACGGCGCTTATGTCGTAAAATGACGTTTTTATGCGATGTTTATGAAAACAGATGTTAAGGTCAGATTAAAATGTTTTAAATATGTTATTTAATAAAACATATCAGTAGGTAAATGTTTTACCCCAAAAAGATTTGATTAAAACCATTTCATAAGCCACAAGGGCTAAAATCGTCATTTATCGACATAGTTTCAGGACTTGTTTGAAAACTGAGTTTATAAGTTGGTTTAACATCCCAAATAATCCTACTTATAATATTACATCAGTAGAAAACTCATTTTCAAGTTCATTATTAATGAAAATCTTGTTTTATGCAAATTGGGTATTTTGGTCAAAGATGGCATAATTATGGAACTTGCGCATAAACTTGGATTCTGATTATGATCATGTAATATAACTTCAGAGGGTTATGCTACATTATATTACGATCATAATGCAACTTTAGATCAGCTGGTAACAAATCTAAATCGGGTCAGAATCGAAAGTCAAAGCAGAAGTCCAACTTCGCGACTTTCGGTTGCGAACCGACCCTAGAACTGAAATTGACGAGCCCAACATGTTCTAACATGTTCTAATAAATATTACCAACTTGTTTAAGTGTCAAAACAGGTTTCTTAACATATATAAGATTATTTTATGATTTTTCCGAAAAATGGCATGTTCGACTTTTTAATATCATAACTTTGATCCGTCAATTGGTCTAGCAAACCTGATCTTCAGGAGGTGCCCTTTATAGGGACTAACACCTACCTTACTACGATCACCTAGCCATGTTCATTTTGAACCATGGATGGACCATAATGGTCTTAACTGAAAGTCAAAGCGTTTTTCGTAAAACGCTTGACTTTTGGCTATAAAAGCCTATAAACGAAAATGCAAGAGCAAGGAACACTTACAAGAGGTTCCTAGAATGCAAGAGAACTAAGTTGGATGCTCCTTTCAGCTAGGAACTTCCATAGGAGGGAGAAGAGTGAATAAATGAGAAGGTGCAAGTTGGAATGGTGAACTTAAGCACCTATTTATAGTTGGAGAGCTCAAAGGAGCTGAAGCCAAGTGTTTAGGGGTGTAAGAGGTAGCTTACAAGTATCCTAAAACGTGGCATAGCTGATTACAAGTCCGTAGTTTTGATTTAATGGTTTTGGATTTTGTTTGGGAGCCAAGCAAAACTTTCTGCAGCAGACGCCTTCTCGCGCCCCGTGAGAGACCGAGGCCTGGTCTCTCGCGGCCGTCGACCGCCCCTTGGCCAGTTTCAAAGTTTGACACTTTTAATCCCTTAACATTATAAAGCTTCTAAAACCTTTTTAAACACCTTTTTCGCATTTTTAGCCATCCGTAGCAAATACTTGGCATACCCGGGATTATGCCGGGACATTGTCGACCTCTCGGCTCGTTAAAAGGTCACTCAGAGATATAAATTAACATGTTGACACTTTTAATCCCTCCGTCATCCAACTTTCACATATTTAAAAAATTGAACCCTCTCGTCCAACATTTGGCACGTATGAGAGTTAGTACTTCACAAAGGATCACTCAGAGGCTTATGATAAGCATCTTAATTCCGATGTCACTCAGAGGCTGGGCATGTTGACATATCAGTCACACAGAGGCCAAATTTCAAGCATGTATCAGTCACTCAGAGGCTAATGATTTAAGCATGTTGACATATCAATCACTCAGAGGCTGTTATTTATGCATGTTGACATCGGACCGTCACTCAGAGGCTTAGTTTGAGCATGTTGACGCCTTTAGTCCTTATTGGTCTTTAACAGACTATATTTAAAATACAACATGTGTCTCTATACTATTGGACACGATTTTACAGGGTGTTACATCAACCCTTGTCATTAGTGTCTACTTAATGACGATTTAAGTTACTAATTGCGTTTAGCCCCACTATTCACCCCACTAATCATGTTTTAATCGCGATTAGATTTTTAGAAAATTTCGCCATAGTTTCCCCTAAATTATGGCGTTTTCCACGTTTTAAAAACGTACTTAAAACCTGCTTAAGCTCATAATCATCATCAACAATCCATCTAATATTTATTTTACATTATAAATCCATCATCATCCATGACTTTTTATTGTTAAAAATACTAGTAAATCAAGAGGGTTTTCAATATTTATTAACCATTTCAAATCACTACTTTAGCATGTTGTTTTAATCAAGTTTATGCATTTAACCCCTTGATTACTACACATTTTTAAGGTGATTACAACTTAAATACAAGTGTTTACTTCTTATAAAATCATTCATATGCATAAAAGATATCTTTAAGTTGTAGTATTTTTCATGGATGATGTAGTTGATGATCTTGTTTAGATTTAAAGCTTATTATGTTTAAATTTTCTTTTATATACTAAATCACACAAGATCATCCAACTTTTATATCATACTTTTAACACAAACAACTTCAACATGCTAACTAACTATCATACAAACATATAATCAACACAAAATAACCAATATTTAGTGTTACTATGTTGTGAGTTAGGGTTTTTGATATATCTTTTCTTGATTTTCAAGATGATCAACTTGTACACTAACAATCTAAGCATAAAAATAAGTTTGATTATGGATGAGTTTAGCTTACAAAGGGGGCACAAGGTTCTTGATGATTATGGAAGAAAATGAAGCTCTTTAAGAAACCCTAATGATCTCCATCCTTGCTAGCTTCTTTAGTAGACTTGAGTTGGCTTTAAGATGTATAAAATGTGAGTTTTTGGTGGCCAAATGGTGGTGTATGGTGGTGGTATTTAGCCGTGAACAAGGAAAGAAAGGAAGGAGAAAATGTTGCAACTTTGTGAAGAAAAAAAATGATGAACTTTGTTGAAAATGATGATATATATCTAATCTTTCATTCAAGATCATCACGCATCAAGACCATACTTAAGATCTTCAATTTTTCAACAAAATCAAGTGGCATGGGGCCCACTTGTGACCGTCAATTATAGGGGGTAAAGTGTAACTTCTAATTTTAACACATGTTAAAATGTAGATATTTTGGTAATTATGCTAATTATGGTGATTAGGGTTAATGATCTAACATCTTAAGCATAAGATTAGAGTTTAGTGTGTATTTACATGGTATTTAATCCACATGATCCTCCAATATAAGTTTCGGATGATGGATACGTCGATAGATCGCTCATCATCGTAATAATCGCTAATAAACGAAACTATTTATTTAGTACCGAAAGCTTTTATTTTCGACCACCACAATTAATATGGTGTCTACTTAGTGCATTTCCGATCCAAAAATATGCATGACTAGTTCGATAGACGAATATACGATGAGTTAGGATGGCTGAAATGTCTTTCATTCGATCGTTCGATCGATATCGGCACTTTATGTCCGCCATCAAACTTTTCCGAAAGTTGTGTTTCCGTGACCTCATGTTAGTTGAATGGATTCCGAGTTCCAAATGAGCCTTAACTAGTTCACTAGATGCCCGGATGAGGCTATCGGCCACTAAAATATTGGTTGTTTCGATAATCGGCCGCTTTCCGGTCGAATTGTGCATTGCCTGAAGAATGACCTGAAACAATGTATTTTTGGCATTCTTGCTATTCTCACATTGTTTTAGGGTGATTAACATTGTTTTATTCTTATTCTTACATCCGGAATCCTCTAAATTAGTCTTGCGGACAAATCGACATTTGTCGCCTTTTTGGTCGAAACGGACAATTTTACAATTTAGGCGTTATACCGGAAAGTTATGTATTATTGTAATGGTTGTTCTCAAATACGGGTTTTCATTTGCATATGGACTCAGGCATGGCATCAATATGCCGTTATTTCTTGTTCTGATTCGTTTTAGCGGGTTTACCGACACAGTTAGTGTCACCCCATTTAGTGCGTCTAGCACTTTTCTACCAACACTTTTAGGGCATTGTTTTGGTTTGTTTCGCGTCGTTACGGAAACCAGTATCTGTTATGATCAGATTTGCTTGCCCTAATGATGTACGACTCAGTTATGAATTAAATTACGATAAATATGCATGAGATTATAAAGCAAAATTAGTGATTAAATTGTACGGAATTCCCGGTTATTTGCCATTTGTCACATACTCCCCCTGTTAAAAAGAATTTCATCCCGAAATTCAGCTTGAGGCATCCACTGAAGGAGTCTTCTCGAAAAGGTGGGGTATTTTGACTTGATTTGATCTTCACGCTCCCACGTATACTCGGGACCGTGACGCGAATTCCAGCGAACCTTCACCAGTTTGATTTGACTTCTTCTTGTCTTTTGGACATTCCAGTCCATGACTTCAACTGGTTCTTTGGTGAATTGTTAACTTGTCATCAACATGAATCTCATCTGCTGGAATGATGACTGTGTCATTAGTCGGACTTTTCTTCAAATTGGACACATGAAATGTGTCATGCACATTATTGAGTTCCTATGGTAGTTTTAACTTTTAGGCCACTGTACCAATCTTTGCCAGAATTTCGAAAGGTCCGATATATCTGAGATTGAGCTTTCCGCACTTCCCGAATCTAGCTACGCCTTTCCAAGATGAGACCTTTAACAATACTTTATCTCCCACCTCGAAGGATAATGGTTTGTGTCTTCAATCTGCGTAGCTCTTTTGTCTATCTCGGGCCGCTTTGATACGCTCATGTATCTTAAATATCTTGTATGTGGTCTCTTGCACTAGTTCGTGACCAATGAGTTGTCTGTCACCGACTTCCCAACATAATGGCGATCGACACTTTCGTCCATATAGTGCTTCGAATGGAGAGGCCTTGATACTGGTGTGATAACTGTTATTGTAGGAAACAAATGAGTATCCCAATTTCTGCCTAAATCCATCACGCAGGCCCAAAGCATGTCTTCTAATGTCTGGATGGTTCGCTCGCTTTGACCATCGGTCTGTGGGTGAAAGGTTGTGCTTAAATCAAAGCGAGAACCATATGAATTTTGAAATGATTGCCAGATCCGTGAAACAAAGCGACCATCTCTATAAGAGATTATCGAGATTGGCACACCATGACGTGCTACAATTTCCTTCAGGTACAGTTCAGCTAGTTTCTCTGTATTGTCTTTCTCGCGGATGGGTAAAAAGTGAGTTGATTTGGTCAATCGATCAATGATAACCCAGATCATGTCATGACCTCGAGAGGTCCGGGTTAATTTTGTAATGAAATGCATTGATATTTATTCCCACTTCCAGCCCAGGATCTCCGGTTGATGTAATAACCCGGATGGCTTTTGGTATTGGGCCTTGACCTTTGCACAAGTTAGGCATTTCCCAACATAGGTTGCAATATCTCCCTTGAGATTAGGCCACCAATAATATTCTCTCATATCCTGGTACATTTTATCCGATCCCTGGTGTATCGAGTACTTGGACTTGTGTGCTTCATCCTGCACCACGTCTGAGGCCATAAGAATTTTCTTGGCTTATGCGTCCTACAAAAAGTTTACCATTTATCAAATGGATGTGAAGAGTGCATTTCTTCATGGTGTGGTTGAAGAAGAAGTAAATGTTGAGCAACCGTCGGGTTTTGAAGATCCAATCCACCCTGACAAGGTTTGGCTTCTCAATGAGGCGATGTATGGTCTTCATCAGGCTCCTCGGGCTTGGTATGAAACGTTGTCTTCCAATCTTCTGAAGAATGGTTTTCGACGTGTACTGATTGACTGTACTCTCTTCATCAAGGAAGAAAATGAGGACTTACTGCTGGTATGTTGATGATATTATTTTTGGGTCTACAAACAAGAGAATGTACAAAGAATTCGAGCAGGTGATGCAAGAGAAGTTCGAGATGAGCGCAATGGGAGAAATGACTTTCTTTTTAGGTTTCCAGATTAGTCAATCTAAGCAAGCCCTTTACATCCATCAAACCAAGTACGTCGAGGATATTCTCAAACAATTTCAAATGGAAAACTCAAAGCCCTTGGGAACTCCATTAGCTCAAAATCAATGGATTACCCCTGATGGAATGAGTGAACATGTGGAACCGTCTCTTTCTCATGCAATGATCGGATCTCTTATGTATCTTACTACTTCAAGACTTGATATAATGTACCCAACATGTCTTCTAGCTTGCTACCAGTCAAGCCCAAAGGTTTCTCATTTGATGGTTGTGAAAAGAATCTTTCGCTATTTGAGGGGTCGCCCAGACATTGGTCTTTGGTATCCTAAGGATGATAAGTTTGATTTGACAACATTCAGTGATTCTGACCATGGTGGCTGCAAGATCGATGAAAAATCAACATCAACAAGATGCCAGTTCTTGGGAAACGCCTAGTCACGTGGCAGTGCAAAAAGCAGACTTGTGTAGCTACGTCAACCTGTGAGGCTGAGTATATTTCAGCTTTTAGTTGCTGCTCTCAGGTTCTATGGATCCAACAGCAAATGCGCGACCACGGTTTTAAATTTCTAACTACTCCTATTTATGTTGATAACGAAGCTGCTTTACAGATCACTCCTAATCCTATACAACACTCAAAAACCAAACACATTGAGATTAAGTATCATTTACGAGATTGTTATGAAAAGAAACTTATCAATGTTGTTAAAATCCACATCGATCACCAACGTGCCGACCTGTTTACAAAAGCTTTTGATAAATCTCCTTTTGATTATCTACTTCTGGTCAATGGCATCAAGGTGAAACCCGAGTAAATCATCCTTGGCTAATCTTTTTCGTAAATATTTTCTTAAAATCTAAAAACAACAAAAATATTTTCCATTTTCTCTTAGTTTTATATTTTAGGGGGAGAAAAATTTAGAAAAATACAAAAACATGAGAAAATTCAGAAAATACAAAAATATGTCTTTTACTAAGTTTAGTTTTCATTAATTTACCTTTTGTATTTAAGGGGGAGAAAAATTTAGAAAAATACAAAAACAATAGAAAAACCAAAAATAAAAAATGAGTTTCTTGGAAAGATAAGAGAAGATGATGATACACACCGGTGATCTGTCAAAAACGGTCAAAAACATAAAACAAAAATTGATAAGTAGCTTTACTATTGATGTATTGGTAGGCTCACAATCAGATTAAAATGTGCAGGTTGATATAAACATAACGGACTAAAAGCTAGGTGGGAACCATTCATTAGCATATGGTCTTGATACCGAAATTTCATTTGATAGTATGTCGAGGTTCTGAGATATGCGGTCTTTATGCTTATTTATCATCTGGGTATCATCGTTGAATCTTTTACTGAAAAACAACGATGACGCAAGTCTAGAACTTCCATGATACCATAGATATGTGTACATACTGCATACGACCATCAATAAGTAATAAAATATCACATTCACCCAAAAATAAGTGATAATATATCACAACTTTATGCGGGAGCTAAGTTCGTCTCTTTGTCGGTACGATGGTACTAACCTGTTCACAGACTTACTCATGTGCCCTGCATGCATCTGAAAATCAAGTTCTCCATCAATAAGTGATTTAATCACATAGGGCTTGTTCTCAATCAAAATAAGTGAGTATCTCACATCATATACATCAAAACAGATGATAAGCAGTATACTCACCAGTAAGATTTTCTCTCTTGCATATCTTGATACGGGAATGTGTCGTGAAGTGGTTGAACACCGGCTAGTAAGTATATTTCATACATTAGGCATATCTCCTAATCATGATGACATCTGATAAGCTGAGCTTATGTGGACAATAATATCGAAATCATAGTAGAATACTTATTTATTTAATTTGATGTTTTAAACAAAACTTGTTTTTGGCAAGATTAAAAGCTGGTATGATTCTCTTACCTTGAAACTCTGAAATAGATTGTCTAAGTAAATATACAGTTTATTTTTATATTTTAGTAGTTGTTTTATTTTAGTTTGCTATGTTCTTAAATTAAATTTTTTTTTTTATTTAGCCAAAGATGGAAACTCAAAGGTTTTCTACCAAGATACACCCTAAAAACCATTTTCTTTGATATCATAACTTCATAAAGTACTTTCTTCCAATGGGTATACTCATCTCAAAGAACAAATCAGTTCAATGAGCATTTTTTCTAACTAAACTTGTGATTAGTGTGGATATGTGCAAAGATCTAAATAGGTCAACGAAAGACCTAAGGTCCTCGAAGAACTAAAAGTCCAGTTTTGAAAGACTAGGACTCATACGAATCAGAGATCACTCGTACGAGTGATTGTGCCTTGTATGAAGGAACACTGGTGTATTGCACGAATGGAAGTTCTTCGTACGAGCTAAGGTTCTTCATATGAGTATCTTGATGTGGTATAAAGGTGATGAAGTTCTTTGGTACAACTTTACTTTCACCTAGCTCACATCACCTCTCTTTAAAGTTGTTTCTGATATCGTTAAGGTATATTTTGACAATGGTGACATACCTTGAAGATGAATGATTTGAATATATCTGACTATGTGACATTGTCTGACATGAACAACAAACTTTAAGCGAAAAATCTTTAGCCAAAAACAGGTTCCTCATGAATAATCTTCTCTTGAAGTTGTTTGTGCGAACAAGATATTTCTGATTCGTACGAGTGAAATACGACTCGCACGAATAACATGTCACTCGTATGAGCCAGTTACTCATACGAGTACATCACTTGTTTGTCTAACTCAGATGTTCGTAAAAATCAGTTGGTCTTCGTACGAATAAATTGTTATTCGTATGAATCAGTAATTCTTAGTCCAGGGAATACATACATACATACATACAGAAAGTTTGGAATAAAACTTTTTGTATATTCCCTAATGAATTTATGTTCTTACCCTTGTTGTCTTATTTGTACAGAATGGAACAAAAAGAACATAAAAGAAAACCCGCAATGAAGAGAACTGACAAGTCAGAAGTGGAAATTATGTCAGAACCAAGACATAACATGGTGGCCTACTTAGATCCAGAAGATAAATTTGCTAAGTACAACGGTATAATGAAGTTTTTGCACGACTCAAGGATACATTATGCTATCACGCACAAGACTCACTATACAAGACGTGGATCAAGGAATTTTGGATTCATCTAAAGTTGTTGAAGTGAATAGGCAGGAACTTATCCACGGAAATGTAAATGACTTGGACGTAGATATCTCTGTTGAAATTATTAACTCAGTATTACAGCTTGGCGTAGATATCTCAGTGCCGTTTAAGTGTCAACGTGGATGTTTGCTTAGAATGAAATGTGTTGGAGATTTTCTCGTAGGAAAACTAAACAAAGCATGGTTGCCACTCCGATACCAGTTCTTTCTACATGTTTTAATTCAGTGCTTGAGCAACAAACGAAGTGGTTATGACATGGCATAACGACTCGGTTGGAATGATGATAGCTTTGACATTGAACAAACCGTTTAGTGTTTCAAAGTATATTTTTGCAAACATGAAGGACAACCTGAGAAGAACAGGATATGGCAGAAAGAAGTTTTGGGTGTATCCTCGTTTTCTCCAAATGATCTTGAATGTGCAACATCCGAATCTTCCGAAGAACGACAATGATATTTTAAAAATAGAAGTTATGATGGAACATTCATTGAAGATCTTTAGAGGTGTAGCAGCAAAACGTTAAAAGGAAAGCACACCTCTTCGTAAATTGATCGGTTTTCTGCGAATGATGAATATATTGCACCAGAAAACGATAAGTGGCGCCATGATGAAAGTGAGTCAGATAATGAAGAACCAACTTTAAAGAAGATGATCGAAGATAAGTTTGGTCGTCAAAAGGGAAAAGTTGATGTTGATAACAGTGATAATGATGGTAATGGTAATGCAAGTGATGTAGGTATTACAGGTGGTGATAAGGGAAGATAGAAACAAAGCAAAAAGCCTATGGGAACATCGTTAGCATAACCTGAAATCACACAACCTACAACCTCACAACAAGAAATTGTATTGGAACAAGTTGTAGAAGTCCAGTCTACCTTTATAACGGAGGAGACTGAACCTGTAATGACGGAACCCACTACAACCTCTAAACCACAACCTTCATATACCACAACAGCTGAAACCCCTTCGGCTGAAGATACTCCAGTTCAATCACAACCTACTACTTCATCAGTCCAACATTCCTAGTCTACAACTCATCAACAAAATACAAAACGAAGCAGTCGTTTTTCTCTGAAATGGAACAGCATGAGAAAGTGGATTTTCTGTTCTCTCAGTTGCAAGCTGCGGCAATCCAGATTAACAAGCATTTGGAGTTTATGTCTACAAATCGGAACACAGTTGTCAAACAACAGTTGGAGATAAATTCTTTGAAAGAGACTGTTAGAAAATAGGATTATGAAATTGCACAGTTAAGAAAAGAAAATGAGCAGCTGAAGGTTTTAGATGCTGAAAGGGCAACTCAACTACAACAGATGAGAGCAGCTAATAACTCTCGGGGAATTGAGCTGAATAGGCTGAAAGAACGTAATGTGGCTGTTCAACGATCTGCCGAAACATTAACTACTAAGCATAACAACTTAAGAGAATGGTATCATTCACGTAATACTACACTTGTTGAAGGCTTTAATGGTATTAAAGACGTGTTTGAAATTAGCAGAAAGCAAGTGAACATTCAGTGGAATGAAAGAGTTAGAACACAGGAGATCAAACGTAAACGTGATCAGGATAGTGAAGACACTGGCAATCCTGATGCTTTAGCCTCATCCTCGCAACCAAAAATTTCTGTTTCAACTCCAGTGCTAGAGCAAAATGTACAGTAGTTCGTGACCGATCTAGTTGCCTCCAGTGACACTCAAGAGGAATTAAAAAAGGTTTGATGATTCTGGAAAGTGTTGAAGACCTGATTATCAATCAACGTTGGCTTGAAGATTTTCAAGGGGAGTTTGTTGATACACTTTTGGATGATGCTCAATCAACGTTGATACAACAGGCAATTCGGAATGAAGACTGAAGACCAAGCAACAGCCAAGGGGGAGTTTGTTGATACTCTTTTATGTCTGTCGCTTGTTCTTATTTATGTCTGTAATTGTACGGTCTTTGTTTATTGTGTCTGTATAGTTTGGTCGTGTCGAACAAATCAAGATATTCTCCTATCTTGATTTAGTACGACGATTAGTTCATCTGTGTTGTAAAACAGTTGCATGTATGCATACTGTGGAGTCTTTTGTACGTCAGGTCTGGGGCACGTTCTCCAAAGAACATTTCCAAGTACGAGTGAGAGATGCTTTGTACGAGCAAGATGTTACTCGTACGAGCCACATACCAGTCATACAAGTCGACATTTCAACCAAGCACCTTGCTTGATTCGTACGAGCCATGGGTCGTTCGTACGAGCATCCTTGGAGAATGTTCTTCGTGACTTATGGTGTTTCGTATGACCAACAATATTCTTCATACTGTTGCTAGGTGTGGACACTATATAAACTGACATGCACATCTCGGTGGGTTGGTTGTTGACAAGTTAGAAACTAGAGAGAGACACTGAAGCACAAGAGCGCAAAGAGTATATCCTGAGTCTGTATAACATTGTTTGTATGTGTTTGTACTATTTCTCTTCTATTAATCAAGATATTGAATCTTTGGTTATCTTGTGTTTCTTACTTTTCTTTGGTTTTCATACTTATGTGGATTCCGCACTCGTATGCGTGTTATATAAACAGGGAAGTAGGTTAATCTTGATCCTCCAAGTGGACCTACACAAACCCAGAAAGTAGGACAACTCACCCATAGCACTCACTTTGAACTTACTCTTCATCACCTTTTCAAATTCATGACACATGCTCTCATCAGATGACCCAAAAATGATGTCATCCACGTATACCTCTACCAGTAGAAAATCTTCCTTCTCTCTCTTAATGAACAGTGTATTGTCCTTCTTTCACTTAATGAATAGTGTACTGTCAATCTGACCTCTTTCAAAACCATTCTTTAACAAATGTGTTGATAGTGTCTCATACCACGCCCTGGGTGCCTGACGCAATCCATACAATGCCTTATCAAGTCTATACACTCGATCTGGATAATCTGGATCAACAAACCCATATGGTTGTAAGACATACACCACTACTTGTACTTTCCCGTAAAGAAACACACTCTTCACGTCAAGTTGGTAAACTTTGAAGCCCATGAATGATGTGAAGGCTAGGAACAAACGAATTGCTTTCATCCTTGACACTGGTGTAAACACTTCATTGTAGTCAAACCTCTCTTGCTGGTTGAACCCTTTAACCACTAACCGGGCCTTATTTCTCGTCACACTTCCTCGGTCGTCTTTCTTGCACTAAAACACTCACTTGGTGACTATTTCCTTCTCTCCTTCAGGCAAGTCAACTAGCTCCCAAACTTTCAACTTCTTGAACTGAGCTAGTTCCTCTTGCATAGCTTTAACCCATGAATTATCTTTATGAGCCATGTATATATTTTTCGGCTCCTCTTGGGCAATAAAGTAGCTATACAAACACTCATTGATAATTCCTGTCTTCTGAATCGAAGCAAACAATTAGGAACCTTCAATGATACATCTTATTATCAGAACACCTGCAACAGGATCACCTAAGATGTTTTTCAACTGGATGATCTCTATTTGCTCATGTTGTTGCAACGACGTCAACTACTAAATGTCACCCAGGTTGGAACCAACCTCCCCCTGAATATTCTGATTTGCAAATGAAGTCTTCCCCCTGAATGGGTTCAGACTCACTATCGCTTGAGTCCTGTTCAGCTGCACTTGTGGAAGTTCCTAGAGCATCTGTTATCGGAACACTTGATCTTGGAATGAAGCCACCATCTTCATCCTCACTGTTCATATCTAGAATCAACTGAGATACATAGCTTCCCCCATAAGAGATCCTAAAGCATAGTCCTAGCAGCTTTAATCAACATCTTGTTTATCCTCTCAGCGACTCCATTCAGTTGAGGTGTATAAGGAGAAAAATCCACGGGGAAAGGTCACCAAAGAAACAAGATAGACAGCTTCGGCATCAAAAAGAAAGTTCGTCTAGTCTGCTAAGAAAATGAAATTACGTTATTTCTATAAAACTAAGCGTTCAGAATGGCCTGGGGAAAGGGCTAGATATTCAATTCTCATGCGAAGACAGTAGAGATCAAGAATCTGATTCTTGAACTCCATGCCATTATCACTCTTTATCCTCTTGATGCGTGCATCATGGACATTTTCCAATTTTGTAAAAAGATCAATTAGCAGCTCCACTGTCTCATTTTTTGTACCTAAAAAGAAAACCCATGAATATCGTCAGTAATCATTTGTAACAACTAAACAATAACACTTTCTACCTATGCTCCTTACGTTCACCAGACAGAATAAATCCATGTGAAGTAATTCATAAAGGGCATCTATGGAATTTACTGTTTTATTTTTGTGAGGTTTCTTATGTTGTTTTCCCTTTTGATATGGAAGACCTTTATCTTCTACTTGAAACACTGGCACCCCTTATAACAAATGGCAAATAACCGGTAATTCCGTACAATTTAATCACCATTTTTAATTCATAATCTCATGCATATTATCGTAAATTAATTTCATAACCGAGTCCTACGTCATATCCAAAGTATTAGGACAAGTACAAAGGATCATCACATATACTAGTTTCCGTTACGATGTGGAACAAACCAAACAATGCCCTAAAAGTGTTGGTAGAAAATGTTGCGTGCACTATTTACGGTTGCAGTATTTATGTCAGCAAAATCACTAAAACGAAATAGAACAGCGAATAACGGCATGCTAATTCCATGAATGAGTCCATATATAAATGAAAACATTGATATGGGAACACCCATTACAAAAATATATAACTTTCCGGTACAATGCCTAAATTGCAAATTGTGCGTTTCCACTAAAAAGGCGACAAATTTCAGTTTTACTGCAGTACTAATTCGGTGGATTCCGGATTTTAGAATGATAATAAAAAATGTTGAACATCCTAAAACAATATAAGAATAGCAAAAAATGCATAAAAAACATCGTTTCCGGTCATACGACAAACAGTGCACAACTCGACCGGAAAGCGTCCGTTAAACCGACGAATATTTTAGTGGCCGATAGCCTCATTCATGCATCCAGAGAACTAGTTAAGCCTCATTTTGGACTCGGAACCCTTTCAACTATCTTGAGGTCATGGAAACACAACTTCTGGAAAAGTTCCACGGCAGCATATAAAAGTGCCGAAGGATCGAGCGAACGATCGAATGAAAGGCATTTTGGCCATCCTAACTCCACATGTATTCGTCTAGCGAGCTAGTTATGCATATTTTTAGACCAGAAGTGCACTAAAAAACCACCATGACAATTGTGGTGGTAAAAAACAAAGGCTTCCGGTACTAAATAATAAGGTTTGTTTATTAGCGATTAATGCATCGATGAGCAAACTAGTGACGTTTTCGTCATCCGAAACTTATATTAAATGATCAAGTGGATTAATTATCATAGATTAACACTCTAAACCTTAATTGTATGCTAAAGATACAAGGTCAATCCCCTAATCACAACACTTAACCTAATTACTAAAATATCTAATAAATATACATGTGTTATAAAAACTTTACATTTTACCCCCTCCATGTTGACGGTTTCAAGTGGGTCCCACACCCACTTGATTTTTGTTGAAAATGTTAGATTTAAGGCATGGTGGTGATTAGGTGATGACACTTTAAAGATGGCTAATATATATCATGATCTACACTAGATTTTCCATCATTTTATCACTTAAAAAAAATTCAAACCATCACTTTCTCCTCCCTCAAAACCCATAGCTACCACCACCACCATCAAGCCACCACAAGTCCACCATTAACCACCACATTTCACTCACTTTAAAGCCTCTTCAAGACCATCCAAGATGCTAGCAAATGTGATCCTCATTAGGGCTTTCTTGGAGCTCTATTTTCTTCCTAGATCATCATTATACTTGTGCACCCATTGTAAGGCAAATCTCTTCATATTCTAGCTTGTTATTATGTCTAGTTTAAAGAAGTACAAGCGATGATCTTGAAAATGAAGAAACTATAACCTAAAATCCGTAATTATAATATTAATAATAACACTAAATATAGTTATTTGGTATTAATTATGTTTTATATGTTAACTAGTTAGCATGATGGTGTTGTTTATGTTAAAATAAATGCATAAGTTAGATGATCTTGAATGAATTAAATAGGAAAATGATGATTTAAACATGGTAATGTTTAAATCTAAACAAGATCATCAACTTCATCATCCATAAAGATTACTACAATCTAAAAGTAATTTTATCACATATGAGTAACTTTTGTAAAGAAAAAAACTATGATGTAACCATCTTAAAAAGTTTAGTAATCAAAGGGGTTTAAAATAATGGGCTTGGTCTAAGGATGTAACAAAAATGGTTATTTAAAAATGCTATAAATGTTTAAATCACATTACATTTTAGTAAGATTTTGACTACCAAAATGCTTTGGATGATGATGTACATAAGTTGTAAACAAATAATATATGGAAGCTTTAACTATTTGTTGATATTGATTATAAGTTTAAACAGGGTTAAATACGTTTTAAAAACGTGACGCCATAGTTTAGGGGAAACTATGGCGAAATTTTCTAAAAATCTAATCGCGATTAAGGTATGATTAACGGGGTGATTAGCGGGACTAAACGCGATTAGTAACTTAAATCAACATTAGGTAAGTTCTAATGACAATGGTTAAACACTAAACACCCAAGTGTTTAACAAGTGTATATATATATATATATATATATATATATACACATATATATATATATTTACAAGTTAAAAATAAGTGATCCTTATAAATATATATGTGGATGCTTGTGAAAATAAAAGTATATATACATATTTTGTCACCAAGAACTATGTGTGAATACATGTGTATGGTATGTGTATGTATTTAGAAGCTTAGGGTATTCACCATAAAAAATACCCAACTATACACAAAATACTACAATCACTTGAAAATATTACCAAGCGTTGTGACACCAAGAAATACATTTTTACCATACGTCGAAACAATAATCGGACAATTGAAGCAATGAGGACCGATGGGCGAACGTACACAAATACACCAACGCGTCGTCGACCAAGGGATAAATCGCCGACAGGAAGAGTTATTACGACGACGGACGATTTTCGACGAGGAAAAGCATGTATTAAACGACGACGACGACGACAAGTCTAAAATATATATTTAGGCTCTTAACATATATATATATATATATATATATATATATATATATTATGTTATCGATATCAAAACCCGGAAAGTTAAAACATAAAAGAATTACTAAGTAATTTTATAAAAGTATAAAAATAAGTATACTTACAAATTTATACTTAGTACAATTATAAGTATAAGACATATAAAATGATGGGCTCTTTTAAATGAATTTGGGGTAGGCCCAATTTATAAAAGACATGGGCAAGGTCCAATTGCATAAAATATATGGACAAGGTCCAAAGGTATAAAATATATGCACAAAGCCCAAAAGCACATAAAGACATGGGCTAGGCCGAATGACATAAAGAGATGGGCTAGGCCCAATGACATAAATTACATGGGCGAGGCCCAATGACATAAAGACATGGGCTAGGCCCAATGACATAAATTACACGGGCTAGGCCTAATGACATAAATTACATGGGCTAGGCCCAAGGAAATGAAAACATGGGCTAGGTCCAATGACATAGATGACATGGGCAAGGCCCAATGACACGCGTGCAAGGCACAAGGACATGTGAAGGGCAAGGCCCGATTAACGCACGATGTAAGAAAAACAATATATATATATATATATATATATATATATATATGAGAAATATATGTATAAAAATATTAATGGAACAAACAAACTATCAGCACTATGATAACATTCAAAGTTGTTCTTATGTGATAAATATATACACAACAAGAATTCAAGATGAACAACTAGTTCGAGGTCCAACGAGACCTAGGTGTCTAATGAAGTTAATACACATGTAGGTTACACACGTGTACGGACACCAAACTTTGGTAAGTATGACGTACAGAATGCAAAGCTGTGAGTTCATGTCCCTCCTTTCAATTATATCAATGTTTCGTTTTAAAACTATCGAGGGGAAATACATGTCATAATAAACGGTATGTTTGCTATGGGGTTAGTTGATAACATGATCAATGTGTGTAAGTAGAATAACCACAAGAGTAACCATAAATCACTTAGTAACCAAGGTGCAAAAGGTATAGATCTCTAGAGTTTGAGGTATGCTCCACTCCTGGTTGGTATACCCTTCGGAGTGCTTTTGTGATCCCAAATGATGTTAAGAGTTGTCTTGGTTTGGTTACTTACTTATGGCACATATGTCAGGGTGCTAGCTACACACTAATAGATCCTTAAACTCCGTAAAATGCTAATAACATACTCAGATTTCATTACTGGATTATGAGCATGACATTTTATGAGAAAACAATATCTACATGAACTCGCCAACTTTATGTTGGCTTTTAAAATTACATATATTTCAGGACACAAGACTTGAGCTGGTGATACACTTCGGGATAATGGAAATGACATGACAATGAATGCCACCTTTTGGGAGGATTTGTCTCTTATATCCCAACCTCGTATGGGTATATAGGAGTTAAAACCTCATTATGCATTTATGATGAAAATAATATTTTATTTTGAACTAATGTATGTCAAACTGTGACATTGATGTCAAAGTGAAAACTATGAAATTACTTTTGGTAATTTATAAATGTTGGAATGAAATATTTATATGAGTATGGCATCGTTGTTGGTTTATACTTGTTTACTTGAATGGATGCAATGAGTACTTCATAGTCACACGCTTACGCTTCCGCTACGACTAGGGTGTGACAGATTGGTATCAGAGCTTCGATTGTAGTGAACTGGGGAAAAACTTTTATTAAAGTTTGGTTTACAATCACTAAGGGCCCTCACATGAAAACAAAGTTTATAATGACACATAAATGTTTTTGGAATTATAACAAAAATGACAAAAGGTTTTCATTATGTCACGATAACACGAGGATCTATCACACGAGCTCAGCCATAAGTAACGTAAAAGGATCTATCGCACAATGAGTATCGAGCTCACGTCTGTTGCGGTGCTTATGGCGAACGTGGTTCCTAAGTGAGACCTTAGGATCGATTCCACATAAGGTGGTTGCTTTTCCCGCGGATGCGGAGATGCCTGGCTTCAGTAGTGACAAAGAGACGGAGGTGGTAGCCTTGGACGACAACTCTATTAGCGGGACGAGGTCCCTGTGACCCATATTAATAATTAATAACGACATTCTTGTCCAGGAAAGGAAAGGAAAGGTGAAGTACTCATCTTGAAGGTGCCCCTCTAGTGGTTATTGTTGCAAATTCTCCCTTTTCGCGCGTAATGTCAACGGACGATAGCACGTGGACCATCACGAAGGTCCCTTCTAGTTGAAGGTATGTAGATAATAGTTTCCTCTCTCTGACTGATCGTCGTCTTTGAACGGTAGAACACGAGGGTGACCATGCATGGCAATTTATTATTACGGGGGCCCATGTAATAATAAGTTGCAGTGGATGAGAATCTGGTGGGCTATGCGGGTCAAGCTAATGATCACTACCCATTCGAAATTGTAAAGTTGTTTGAGTTTCTATCTAGTGGGACATTACTCGGGGTGGTTGCTATAACACCCTACGATACAGAAACACCATACGTATTTGTTCGCATCTAACATTTGATCTATATTATAAGTCGATTGAGACTATTCATCTAAACAAATAAAAACTGATTAGCCACCTAAGGAGGATATTTCCTCAGCGGTCTAGAGTTCTTGTACATGGGTTGGTTCCATGGTGTCTATGGCACCTCATCTTATTTATTGGAAAGAGATTACATCAAACTCCGTCATTTGACATTTGTCTTATTCCAAGGGATGGTATGGCACGAGCTATGCTTTAACACCCTCATTGCATTCTATTTGATATCAACGTATTCGTCCCACAGGTTGGTGTGGCGAAGGATATTTTTTTCCTACTTTGGACGATAGAGGTCCACGAAGTATGGAATACATGCTAAAAGGTTGGAGACGACCGTTTGGTTTATCCGCCTCAACGAGTTATTTCCTTTCCACTTAGGCATGTGGCCGATACACGCAAGAGATACCACGAATTTTGGATTGTTGTTATTCACATTATCATTGTCTCAAACATGTATGAACAATGCAATCTTGAGGTTTCCATGACTGATGGCATTCTTTATTCTTAGGCACATGGTAGACTATATTTATCCAAATATATGTCTAGCTTCTTTTAATCTTGGGTATTAAAAAAAGCATGGCGCCAAAAGGAAGGTCTACACCCAAAAGGGGTTAGTTAATCCATAACTTACTAGGTAAGCCGAACTAGAGTTCTTATGGAAGGACATATGGTTGCGGAAATCGTACGACACGAGAGTAACTTAGTCGACACTAGTGGCGAAACTGGTGGTACCGGTAGTTGAAATGGTTCGGATCCCAATAGATTGGGAACGACTGGCATCGCTACACCTGAAGTTGCAATCATACAAGGTTTTAAATTTTAAGGCCTTCCCGTACTGTAAGCCGCGAGACCTCATTGGTGCGAGAGGTGCTATAAGTTAGGTCCGCTAAATAAAGACAACAAAGTTGGTTACCAATGCTAGTAAATGCACTACTAAGTAAACAATTAAGTAAACAAAGAGTCTCCTACTGAATGCAACATTAACTTGGTGAAATCCTCTAGTAGAAACTTTAAGGAGTGATACTACAAAGAGGTTATCATGGGAAGAACTTAAAAATCTTATGCGAGAAGAGTATTGCTCGCTGATTGGAATTCCAAGGGTAGAAACGGGATACTAGAACTCGATCATAATTGCAACAAACGTTGTTGGTTACACTCGAGCTTTCACGATCTCTTAAGGGTTGTTCCATGCTGGGGAACACCTGAAATTAAATGCATTGAGAACTACCTTTGGGATTTAGCCTCTAAGAACTAAAACATGACCTCATCATCCCACCCTACCTTCATCACTCAAACAATAACTCTCGCAGTTAGTCTCACCTAGGATGCGGTGAGAATGGGAAATTATCAAAGAAAGATGCGGAAAGGAAGGAAATGCATGTGGAATCTACTAGCAACGGGAAGCGAAAATACACACCCCTTAAGGCAGGATCGAGAGTGAGTAACAAACGAAAGGGAATTCCCACGATGATAGAAACGAAGGCAATTGCTGCCATAATTGATGCTAGCACCAAGAAATATGCTGATAACTTACCGAAATCCTAAATGTGATAAGTGAAAATTTCCTCATGAGGGCACATGCAAAAGTGCCAAGAGTAGAAGTGTGGTGAATCAAGACACAAAACATAAATCAATAAGTTAGTAAGAGTTAACTAAGAACAAGGGTATTAAGTGTGGCATGAAGGTCACTTCAAGCATGAACGCCTTAAGAATGAATCAGGAAAGTGAAGTAAAGTGAGAGCGAGTGGAAACTATGGATACCCCACAAGATCCTGATGTCGTCATGCTTACGTTCTACTCTACATTCATTAGTGTCGATTCTTTTGATACCAGCACCGATCTTAGCTAGTGTCTTTAGGTGTTAAGCTTACATTCAAATTATAGTCTTGTAAAGTAGACACATTATCAAGTTAGCTAATGGGGAATTAGCGTTAGCCTCGTCTCGTCGATACGAATCAAATGATATATAATGTCCAAATTTTTTTCCTAAACACCACACGATTCTAACCGTGCAATCGGTTTGTAAAATTGGTTACGAATAAATTTCTATGTACCAAAACGTTTATTACTCAGCCGGTTAACTTTCCACCTTTTCGAGTTCAACTCAGAACAGTACCCAATTCGAAACAATAGTCCGAGATGGTAATCCGAATTGCTATCTAGATGGTGATTCGAGATGGTAATCCGAATTGCTATCCGAGATGGTGATCCGAGATGGGAATCCGTTCGAAATGAGGTATCCGAGATGTAATTCGGAAAAGTAATCTGAGATGGTCTGAAATCAATTCCAAAGATCTGAGATGCACTATTTTTTATCCCCGAGTCATGAGGAATCATTAAAAGGTCACCGACACGTTTTCTAACAACCAACATCTCGCATCCATCTTGTTTGATAACTGTGCTGAGTTTAGTTCATCTCCATAGAATTCAAAATATACTTGACCTAGAGTCAAGTAAGATAGACGTTCCCTCATTCTATAGGATTTGCCAATGGTAAATTAGCTAATGTCAGGGGAAGTTATAAAAAGATGCACTTTGTAACTTGGAAGACAAGAAATTAATATTGATCTTTTACCCGTTTATCTGGGTTGTTACAACGTAGCTTTTGGCATAGAAGTTATAAAAAGATGCACTTTTGACGTATAACCGAGCGAAAGTAAGTTATTCTGAGAAAACTATCCGCATCCCCCTGCCAGACGAAGAAACACTTGTAGTACACGGAGAGAAGCATGACACACCCTTACGAATCATTAATTGTATCAAGGCCAGAAGTGCCTATAGAAAGGTTGCATTGCCTTTCTAGCTCATGTAGTCGATAAGGAAAATGAGGAGCCAAAAAGTGGAGGAAATAACCGTTCTGAAGGAATTCCCTTAAAGTCTTTCCATCAGACTTGTCTGGATTACCTCTGCAACGACACGCTAACTTTCTCATTGAATTGGTGCTAGGAGCTACACCAGTAGCGAAGCCTCCATACTGATTAGCTCCATCATAAATGTAAAGACTATCTACACAACTTCAAAGCTGTTAGACAAAGGATTCATTGGAACGAGTTCCTCCCCATGGGGAGCTCCGGTGCCTTTTGTCGAGAAGAAGGATGGAACCTTCCGAATGTGCATAGGCTACCGAGAAGTAAACAAGTTAACCATCAAGAACCTGTACCCATTATCGAGGATCGACGATCTATTCGATCAGTTGCAAGGGTCGAGATTTTACTCAAAGATTGATTTAAGATCTGGGTATCATCAGCTAAGAATCGAAGAGGAAAGTATTCCTAAGGCGACGTTTAGGACTCGCTATGGTAATTACGAGTTCCTTGTTATGCCTTTTGGTCTAACAAACGCCCCTGTAGTATTTATGGATTTGATGAACCGGGTATGTAAGCCATACCTCGAAAAGTTCGTGATCGTTTTTATCGATGACATAATGATATACTCACAAACCAAGGAAGGACACGAACAACACTTGAGAACTATACTAGAGTTGCTAAAGAAAGAGTAATTATATGCCAGGTTCTTGAAATGCGAATTTTGGATTCACGAGGTACAATTTCTCGGTCGTGTAGTAAATGAGAATAGGATGCCCGTCGACCCTTCAAATATCGAGGCTATAAAGAATTGGATCGCACCAAGAACCCCCACGAAAATACGACAATTTCTTTGTTTAGCGGGATATTACAAGAGATTTATTGAGAACTTCTCAAAAGTTTCTCAGCCTCCAACCTCGCTTACACCAAAGGATAATAAGTTCAATTGGGGAGAAAAGCAAAAATCGGCATTTCAACTATTAAAGAATAAACTATGTAAGGCTTCGATATTATCACATCCAGACGGTACAAATGACTTTGTGGTGTATTGTGATACATCGCATCAAGGCTTGGGTGCGTGTTAATGCAACGTGAAAAAGTCATCGCGCACGCGTCTCGTCAGTTGAAAGTTCACAAAAAGAACTATACCACTCATGACCTAAAACTAGGTGCAGTGGTACCTTCTTTAAAAATATGGCTTCATTATTTATATGGCACTAAGTGTACCATACTCACAGATCATAAAAGTCTTGAACACATATTCACTCAAAAGGAACTAAATATGCGCCAACGACGTTGGGTAGTAGTGTTGAATGATTATGACTTTTAGATCAAGTATCACCTGGACATAGCAGATGCAGTGGCAGATGCTTTGAGCTGGAAGGAACGAGTGAAAACTTTACGCGTTCGAGCTTTAGAATGACTATTTAGACAAACTTTACGACTCGAGTGCACAATGCACAACAAGAAGTTGAACGGAAAAACAAATGGAACCAAAAAAGGATGTAACTTTATATTTCATGGGAAGCATCTAGATTCCCTGTTTTGGCAATCTACGAGGTTTGGTGCTGGACGAAGCACACAAGTCAAAGTACTGGATACACCCAGGATCCGATAAAATGTATGAGGATTTAAAGGAGTATTATTGGTGGCCTAATCTCAAGGGAGATATTGCGACCTACGTTGGGAAATGCCTGACTTTTGCAAATGGTCAAGGCCGAATACCAAAAGCCATATGACTTATTACAACAACCTGAGATCCTCGTTTGGAAATGGGAGCAAATCTACACGGATTTTATTACAAAACAACCACGGAGCTCATGAGGTAATGACATGATTTGGGTTATCATTGATCGGTTAACCAAATCAGCTCACTTCTTACCCACACGTTGAGTGTAACACCCCGACCGCGTAAAACAACAAACTGCGACGGAAACGTCGGGGAGTGAACTATTGTTTCACAACTCATGGAATTTAAAATTATGTTTGATTAAGTTAAATGTTTACATTGTCTTGGGATAAACAGAAACAACACATAAATAAATTGTCTTTCATGTTTTAATTCACTAAGGCCCGCGTCCATTCCTACGTGAAGCATGCATCATATTATCAGGTATTGATTCCTGAAGCATATGTGAAAAGAGAGTCAGCATAAAAATGCCGGCGAGTACATAGGTTTTGTGAGCGTGTCAAATTCATGGCCTTGTATACATATTGCAACACCTCGTCCGACTACAAGAGTCGTTAAGTGAAAACCTCATATCAAAAGTGTTTGTTATTGCAATACAATTAACCAACTAAAAATTTGTTTAGAGTTGTGAAAACCTTGTAGCCATGAATCTTGACAAAAACATTTCTTTTGTAAAAACCTTGTAATAGATTGATTCAAAAGAAAACTGCATATGGTTTATATCTTTAAGTGAAAATCATTGCGTGACATTGTTCAAAACAATTTGTTAATCAGAAACAGTTTCTGTCATTACACAAAATTCCACCAAATCCAGTGAACAGTCCAATAATGGGATTGTTATTCCTATGGTACCATAACATACTATTGGTCGTCTTGGCCAAAGCTAATGAATGTCATTCGTGTTATGGATAACGCATCAACAAGTTGTTCACATTATTGAAATCGTATTGTTTTATGTATAAACCAAAGACATTGTTTTTGAAAACTTGAAAATGATTTAGCACATATGAGTCACCCTAAAACATTTGCAAAACGTAAAAGAGGGAACTATGTACTCACTTTGAAAATATTTTGTATATATAAACCATGTATATTGTTTTGAAATCTTGAAAATAATTATAGGCACATATGAATCACTCAAAAACATTTGAAAATGTAAAAGAGGGGGCTATGTACTCACTTGGGAATGCGATAGTGTTCTTGATCAACGAAATAAACAAAGCTCAAACGTGTCCTAATGTGTCAGATAAATATATTAGCGTGTCGGGACTACAAACAGGAGATCGGATAGAATGAAGTCTTATAAACCAAACGAGTGTTGGAACTCATGTGAAATGGTTTAACAAACTTAACATTCTGATTTAGAAGGATCCTAAGTGCTTTTTACTCATTATGACTCATTAAGGTAGTTTACGCTACTTTAACGGGTCATTAGCGTAAACGTGTGATCGGATGGTTAAACATGTCCTATGATAAGTCTTAAATGCCCAAGCATGTTTGAAAATGTTAAAACATCAGTTTATATGTCAAAAATTTGGTTACATGTGTTTAAAATGGATTTATGCACAAAAGGGCATTTTGGTCATCATTTTTTTAAAAACATAGAAGTAACTTATCATAACACTAACCAAACGATGTGACCACAAGGTATTACCTCAGTACGTTATTCCCTATATAACTATGGTCACAAATATGTGTTTGGTAGGATCCTAAGATCGAGCAAACGGGTCGAATTCGAAAGTCAAAGCGCTGGTCAAGACCGCTTGACTTACGACCCTAAATAAGCACTAAACTAGAGGTGACGAGTTAGACATGTCAAAATATGTCTAACTAAGTTTATAAAACTGATTTGGTATCAAAACTTGGTTTTTTGACACCCGAAAATAGTTTCGTCATAAAATGCACATCATGCGTATATTTGACCGAAACTTTACTCGTCACTTTGACTAATAAACGTGGTAATCAGAAGGTGAAATCGTTAGGGATTGTAACCTTCATGATTACGATCACGTTTCAAAGTTCAATTGAACTTTGCTTGTCCAAATATGATCAGAACCAAAAGTCAATCATGTTGCCAAACTGTTCGACTTTTAGCTCAAAATAGCTAAAAAAAATTAAAGAACTAGGAAGAGTACTTACTCATGTTGAAGAACACTTTTGGAACTCAAGATAGGAGGCTTCCAAAGGTTGGAAACAAGCTCCAAGAAGGATAGAAAGAAGAACTTCACACTTTGCTTTGAAGTGTTTTGAAGTGGTGTGAAAAAATTGAAGAATCATGGGGTATTTATAGTATTTTAGGATTAAGGAGGTGATGACAAGTGTCCTCAAGTGTGGATTAGTGTCCTAACATGTGTCAACACCATATTAAGTGTGGTAAAGTGAGTGCTAGGTGTCAAAAATTTGAGATAGGTGGCAAACTTGGTGAAGAAGCAAAAAATATTTATTATTTTTTGACATTTTTGGCCCTTGGACTTGTATTTTCACTTGTTTGCCATTTTTAACCCCTTTAACCTAATATTTAGGTTATATAAAGGTGTTAAGACATGTGTAACTTGGGTTATGCCCGACAATGATGTGGATGTCGGTTCGTTCGGTTGTACGGTTGTACGGTTATGCGTTTCTCAAAAATGCGTAAAACGCTTTAACGAACACGAAAATGAACGAAATTGGGCAACGGTTGACATTTTTGCATTCTCATCAATTAAATACAATATTTTATTGAATACAAAAATATTTGAAAATAACACATGGTTTCATTTAATACAAAATTGTTTGTAATTGTGCAATGATTGAAATGGCACAAATGTTATAGTCTCCCCTAATTTGTGAAATGATTGTTTGTAATCGTGCCGAAATTTAATTAGAGGAAACTTTATGAAACAGATGTGGATATTCGCTTTCATCTGATCCTCTCGTTCCCAAGTAAATTCCGGGCCACGTTTGGATTCCCATCGAACTTTAACTATCGGTATATGTCTACGCTTGAGTTTCTTGACTTCACTGTCCAATATCTCCACAGGTTTCTCGACAAAGTACATAGTGTCATCAATGTGAATTTTGTCGAGGGGAATGTGGAGGTTTGTATCGGCTAAACACTTTTTCAAATTGGACACGTGGAATGTTGGATGAATATTCCCAAGTTAAGGACGTAGCTAAAGTCGGTAGGCCACCTTTCCGATTCTCTCAGCGATCTTGAATGGTCCAATATATTGTTTTTCAAGTTTTCTTTTCTTTCCAAATCTAGTCTCACATTTCCAAGGGGATACCTTGACAAGGATGTGATCACCAACTTGGAATTCCAAGGGCTTGCGTCGTTTGTCCGCATAACTCTTTTGAAGGCTTCTAGCTGTCAGAAGGTTATCGCGGATTTTCTTGACTTTGTTTGTTGTGTCATGAATGAGTTCAGGCCCAGTGATCTGAGCTTCACCGACCTCATTCCAGCAGACAAGGTAATGACATTTTCGACTGTATAGAGCTTCGAAAGGCGCCATATTGATGCTGGCATGATAACTATTGTTGTAGGAGAATTCGACAAATGGTAGATGCGAATCCCAACTACCACCAGATTTGATCACACAAGCATATCCTCCAGTGTTTGAATTGTCCTTTCAGATTGTCCATTCGTTTAAGGATGATAAGCAATGCTCAGATTGAGTTTGGTTCCCATGGCAGATTGCATGGTCTTCGAAAAGTGAGATGAGAATCGAGCATCTTGATCGGATATGATGTTCAAAGGAACACCATGACGAGATAAAATCTCATCAACATAGATCTTGGCGAGTTTGTCAGCAGATAGATCCTCACGAATTGCCAAAAAGTGTGCTGACTTTGCTAGACGATCGATGATTACCCAAATGGCATCATGACCTCTAGGTGTGCGTGGTAGTTTAGTGATGAGATCCATCGCAATGTTCTCCCACTTCCATACCGGTATTTGTAGTTTCTCAAGTAAACCAGATGGGCGTTGATGTTCTGCCTTAACTTTAAGACAAGTTAGGCATTTTGACACATATAAGGCAATGTCCTTCTTCATACCCGGCCACCAATACTGGGTACGGAGATCCTTATACATTTTGTCTGCACCAGGATCGATTGAATAACGAGACTTATGAGCTTTGTCCATCAATAAGGTGCGGAGATTGTCTTGACTAGGAATCCACAAACGGTTCTTGTAGTAGAGTAATCCGTTATCTTTTGTTTCGAGTTGAAGTTCGAGATTTTGTGGCAGCTCATTTTTCAACAAGCTTTGGGTCACACATGTATGTTGTGCTTGAAGGATACGTGTCTGGATATCAGATTGAACTTGAACACGATGAAGTTTGACACGTTCCTTAGGACTAAGCGCATCAGCCACAACATTCGCCTTACTAGAATGGGCGAATCTCACAGTCATAGTCGTTCAGAAGTTCGACCCAATGTCGTTGTCTCATGTTAAGCTCCTTTTGATTGAATATATGTTGGAGACTTTTGTGGTCAGTGAAAACCACACATTTCGTACCGTAAAGGTAGTGTCTCTAAATTTTAAGGGAAAAAACTATGGCGCCTAACTCAAGATCATGAGTAGTGTAGTTCTTCTCATGGATTTTCAATTGTCTTGACGCATAGGCTATGACTTTGTCTCTTTGCATGAGAACATAACCATGGCCTAGGTTTGATGCGTCACAATAGACAACGAAATCATCATTGTCGTCGAGTAAAGATAAAACAGGAGCATTACAGAGTTTTGTTTCAGTATTTGAAAAGCTTCCTCTTGTTTGGGTCCGCACTCGAAAGGTTTATTCTTCTGAGTCAAAGTGGTGAGGGGAACCAAGATCTTTGAAAAGTTCGCGATGAATCGTCGATAGTATCCAGCAAGACCAAGAAATGAATGAACTTCGGTAGAAGTAGTAGGTGTACTCCAATCTCTAATCGCACTGATTTTGGCGGGATCTACATGTATACCTTGTTCGTTAACAATGTGTCCCAAAAATTGAACTTCTTTTTGCCAAAATTCACATATGGAGAATTTGGCGTAGTGTTGTTCTTTCTTCAGGAGTTCCATCGTTAGACGAAGATGTTGTTCGTGATCAGCACGAGACTTAGAATAAATGAGGATGTCTTCGACAAAAACAATGATGACCTTGTCTAAATAAGGTTTACAAACCCTATTCATTAAGTCCATGAAAACGGAAGGAGCATTCGTCAAACCAAAAGGCATGATAGTGAACTCGTAATGGCTGTATCGAGTGTTAAAAGCAGTCTTCGGAATATCTTCTTCGATTACACGAAGTTGATGAAACCCAGAACGCAGATCAATCTTTGAAAAACAGGTCGCACCTTGTAGCTGATCAAAGAGATCATCAATGCGAGGTAGGGGATATCGGTTTTTTATTGTGAGTTTGTCGAGCTCACGATAATCGATACACATACGGAAGGATCCATCCTTCTTTTTCACGAATAGGATAGGAGCGCCCCAAGGTGAAAAGCTCGGACGAATGAATCCCTTGTCTGAAAGTTCTTGGAGTTGCTTTGACAACTCTTGCATTTCAAACGGTGCAAGATGGTAAGGAGATTTAGCAATTGGGTTGGCACCAGGTACAAGGTCAATACGAAACTCAACTTAACGAATTGGGGGTAAACCAGGTAGCTCTTCAGGAAACACCTCAGGATATTCCCAAACAATGGGATATCTGAACAGTTTTGGCCTTGCCTTTTTCCTCTATGATATGGGCCAAAAGGCTACATAATTCTTTCTTAGGTATTTTTGGGCCTGGGTACAAGTCATGAGTTTTAGGCTACTAGAGGGTTTCTCTCTGTGAACTTCTAAGGTTTCGCCAGACGAAAGAGGTATACGAACAACCTTGTCGAAACAGATCACCCCAGCATGGTGTTTGGTTAACTAATCCATTCCTATGATGATGTCAAAACTTCCGAGTTGCACTGGTGTGAGGTCAATGGGAAAAAGGTGGTTATCCAAGTTCAATTGGCAATTACGAATGACATAGTCGAGCACAAGGGGTTCACCACTAGCTATTTCCACCGTTAAGGGTTTTCCTAGTTTAGTTCTAGGCACCGAAAGCAAAGGTTTAAAGGCTAGTGATATAAAGCTTCTATCGGCACCCGAATCGAAAAGAACAGAAGTAGGATGATTGTTAACAAGGAACATACCGTTAATGACTTCATTATCAGCACGAGCCTCGTTGGCATTGATGTGAATGCGCGTCCATGGGCTGGATTTGCATTCGCGTTCACCAATTTTGGGCAGCTGTTTCTAAAGTGACCGATCTCGCCATAGTTGTAGCAAGAACCAGGTGGGAACGGAGGTCTAGCAGGGTTGGCTTGGGGTTGAACAGGGTTTTGAACAGCTTGTTTTGGGGACAAACGACAAACATTGGCTATGTGACCGAATCTTCCACATGATGTGCATTGGCGACACTGTATGTGAGCTTGATGGTGACCATTGCACCAATTGCCCAACGGTGCAGTACCAACATAGGGTTTCCTCGCAGGAGGTTGTGATGGCTGGTTTTGAGTGTTCTGGTTGGGTTGTGCGACAACTGCAAAGTTCTGTGAAGGCTTACGCTTCCTCGACTTCTTAGAAGAATCGGCGTTGTTCTCCTTTGTTTTTTCTTGAGTGGTCTTAGCTGCTTGTTTCTTGTCGCCCTTGCGAAACAGTTTCCCCTTCTTGACCTGAGACTCAGTCACGATAGCAGCTAATTCGATAGCCTGTCGAACAGTGGTATGGTTGCTACCAGTAACAATGTCCTGAACGAGGTCAGGCAGGCCATCGATGTACCTCTTGATTGCTTTATCCAACGGGGTGACCATGGCGGGACACAATAAGCTCAATTCTTCGTAACGGTCAGTGTAGGCACGATGCTCTCCGCTATCTTGTTTAAGATTGTGGAATTCATCTTCCAGTGCCCGTTGTTCATGACGTGGGCAGAATTCCCTCACCATTAGAGCTCGAAGCTCTTCCCACGTTTGTGCCATTGCCACATCGGCACCCCTATCTCTCATCACACCATTCCACCATGTAAGTTCTCTTTTCTGGATACACTCAATGCAAACTCGACTTTTCGCTCATTCGGGCATTGAACATGACAAAATGTGCTTTCGAGACTCTCAAACCACTGAGGAGTCCAGTAGCTCCTTCGGACCCAGTAAACTTGAGTGGTTTTGCCAAGTTAATGTTGATACACTTTTGTGTCTGTCGCTTGTTCTTAATTACAGTTGCAATTGTACGGTCTTTGTTCAGTGTCTGTATAGGTTTGGTCGTGTCGAATAGATCGAGATATCCTTCTATCTTGATCTAGTATGCCATCTTAGCTTGTCGGTGTTAATCAGTTGAATGTGTACATACTGATAAGTCTTGTGTACGTCAAGTCTTCACACGTTCTCCAAGAATGAGGATTCTGTGCGAACCAAGAGATTTTGTACGAAACACAGGTTTCGTATGAATCAAGGAGATTTCGTACGAAAACAAGCATTTCGTACGAAGCAGTGACTCGTACCAAATCCTGGAGTTGTGACTCGTGTGTAATAGTGTGTTCCGTATGTCTGGCAACTTGTTTTCATACGAGTGACCAGCTTGGACACTATATAAGCAGACATGCACCTTCTCAGTCATTGTTAGACACTAGCTTAAGAGCCCTTTGGTCCAGAAGTTAATAAAACGAGCTAGTTGGTCTAAGTGAGCCTCTCAGTATTCTCCCTGAAGACGAAGACACAAGAACACGCAAAGTTTGTTTGAGTCATATGAGCATTATGTGTATATGTTTGTACTTGTTCTGAATCATTAATCAAGATAGTGAATCTTTGGTTACCTCGTGTTCTTTACTTTGCTTTGGTTGCATGCACACTTGGATTCTGCACTTGTGTGTTTGTCATTTGAACAAGGAACTTGTTTAACTTGATCCTCAGGTGGACCTTCAAGTGGTATTAGAGCTTTGGCTCATCCCTCGTTCAAAACCGGGCTTAGTTGTGTCTGAGCTAGTTTGAAGATTTCTGAAGTGTTCTTAAGCCTCCAGCAGAAAACTTAAGTTTTGGATAGATAACTAACTTAAAACTTGGTTAAAATCTGTTGCATGCAGAAAATTTTATGGTAAAATTTTTCTGAAGAACACCCTTGAAGAAGAAATCTGCAAAAATTTGAATCTGATTAGTTTGGTAGGGTTGACATTTTCTTACTTGGATCTGGACTTGGACTGTGGACTATTAAAATCTGTGTTTTAACTAAAAGTGGGTAAGACAACAGGTATTTTTGAAAAAGGCAGGTCTACACAAGAAAGGAAATCTCTCACCAAACCATTTCTGAAAAGATTCATTTTAAAAACACTGAACCAAAACAGTTTGTGCGACTGAAAAAATTTCGTGCAAATCATCTGAACCGCACGAAACAGCTGTCTCGCACGAAACATTTGTTGTTTTCGTGTTTTCAAAGCTTTGTGATTTTAAGAATTTTTCATATTTTCAGAACCTTTGAATTTTTAAAAGGAAATTATAATTTTGAAACTTTAAACCTTTAAATTTTCATTAAACAAGAAAATATAATGAGTTCTAACCCGTGGGATTGGAGTTGTTCAAGCTCAAATCAGGAGTCTTTGCAAAGCTCCGCAACATCATGGGTAAAATCTTTAATGCCTCAACATACAACAATGATCTCTGCAAATCAATGGGCGTGTGTTGCGAATCAAAATCAAAGCATCCAAACTCTATTAATGAGCGAAAGTGAAACAGGGAGTAAGAACCGTCCGCCCAAGTTAAATCATATGAACGATTATCCTTCCTGGAAGAGTCGTTTTAATACATACGTTCTTGGACAGAACACAGAATTGTGGACGTGTTTCACTACCCCCTACAATGAAGCACTTGAAGAAGCTGGATCAAATCCTACCACATTGGCCAATCTAGTCGAAAGTGACAAGAAAGCTTACGATCTAGAGAAAAAGGCATTTGCTATCCTCACACAAGCTTTGCATAAAGACATTTATCATCAGTTTGTGTATTGTACTACAACGAAAAATTTGTGGGACACTTTGGAAGCAAGAGGTGAAGCTAACGCTACCAGGAAGATTGGGCATGATCTGCTCAAGAAAGAGTTTGAAGGTTTCATGTTCATGGAGAACGAAACCTTGAATAATATGACCACTCGGTTTTATCATCTTCTTAGTGAAATGTACTCGTATAAAGTGTAAGCAGCACCACAAGAAATTGTGATGCGATTTGCTGATGCTTTACCACCGAAATAGGGCCAATTTATTGATCTTTTAAAACATACAGGTGTTTTGGACTCAATTAGTATTTAGGAATTTGTACAGAAACTGGAGAACAAGAATGAAGAAGAACTCCGGAAGGCACAACGAGTCTCGGCTCCACAAAACCCTGAAATGTATTTTGGAGGTATAAATGCAGGTACAAGCTCAAGTCAGCAACCAAAGCTGCAGACCGTGTTTGTGTCAAACGTAAACCCGTTTCTACCCCAACCAGTCCAATCAAGTCAGTCTACAAGTTCGAGTAATCAAGCCTATGGACAGAATTTTGATCTGAAAGCTTTTCTTCTACAGCCAAGGGATTTAGTGAATAAAGCTCCACAGCAAGCTCCTCAACAAGCTTTTTATGGAAGCAACAGTCAATCTGCAAATCCCAACACTGTCAAACTTGACACGTCAAATCTCTCCAAAATCATTGTAGAAGTTGCACAGGAACATGCAGAACTTCTAAATACCATGGTCAGTGCGTATTGTGGTTTAGTTGCAGGTCAAATAGGGAACATCAATTTGACAAACAAATACTATGAACAAATTGACCGAGATGAAATTGAGCTGATGGACATCAAGTGGGCCTTTGCAAGTGCTATGAGAAGAGCAAAGGATTATATGAGAAGAACGGGTAGAACCAGTTTTGAAAGCAAGAAGGATACAAAATACGGCTTTGACAAAACCGCCGTCAATTGCTTCAACTGCGAAGAAAGAGGTCACTTTAAGCGGGAATGCACAAGACCCAGCAAGGAAGGAAATCACAACCCCTTTCGAAATCAGTCTCAACCATCCAACACAACACAGTACAACAATGAAAGAAGAATAGTAGCTGTTGGCAACTCTAACAACACCAATCAATCAGGACCTTCAAACACGCATAGAGCTTTGGTAGTTCAATCTGATGAAGGATGCGATTGGTCAGTACAGTTGGGAACTAAGAACAACGAAAGAACTGCATGCTATGCGAAGATCGTGGATCACAGCATCAAAACTCCAAATAATGATGATACATATGGGGATGCTGGTAGTTCTGATAAAGAATGTTCAAGTTCAGATGGTTATGGATCTGATTCCGATGTGAAGAAAGGAAGTGATGCTGAGGTTGAAGAGTTGCTGAGTGAAGCTGATATGTTGAAATCTGAAAAGGTAGGCATGACGAGGAATGCAGAAGCTGTGGAAACAGAGACAGAGACACTCTCTACAGATGGTGCAGCTTTTCCTCATCACACTGCCTTTATGGCAAATGTTGAAGGTTCTTCAAAACAGGTAAATTCTGACCTTCCTACTGTTTGCAATGACTGTGTTGAGTTGAAATAAAATATGAACCGTCAACAGTCATAATCAAAATTTAGTTCTTGAACTATCAAAATGCAAAGAGGTGAACTTGGCGCTAACTAGAAATGAAAAAGAATTCAAATCTGTAATAGAAACCCTTAAGAAAAGTGTTTCTGAATTGACAAAAACAGTTTTGAATAAACAGACAGGAATTAATAACTACATTAATCTCCTAGAAGAAACAAAGAAAGAGTTAGCCATTGCCAAATGCGAATATGATTCGATCAACCGCAAATTGGAAAGTTATTCTAACTCCGAATATGTGCTTGATCATATCATTCAAGTTCAAAAACTAAAGGGAGATGCTCAATGCATAGGGTATAATTCGCGTCCACCCCCAATGAAACACAACTATACCAAAATGCCTGATGAAGAGGAGATGCCTCGTTTTGAACCCGCTGTACCTTTGAATCCTGAGGAATTCGCAGCAGGGTTAGGGTTCAAACTAGGCAATTCATCTCAAGAACCAAGCAAGCTGGAAAGTTCATCATCTGATGAAGAAGAGGATGATACATCAGATGATGAATCAGGAAATGATGATCAGGATCAGCCTGTTGATGAAAGGAAAAGAGTAGAATTGTCTGCTACTCCTAGTACTCAATCTGTTGAGAATCAAGAGACTATTCCTAAGAAATCTATGAAGACAATCGTGTCTACACAAGAAGTAGATATTGTGTTATATAATTTGGTTGGAGATAAGAAAATCTATTCAAACAAAGATTTTCCAATTAAAAACGTAAATCCAATCTCTATAGATCAAGTGTTTGAAAAGTCAAAAACAAAACCTTTAGAGAAGAAAAAGCCCACCAAGTCACGACCATTATCAGCTTCAAAGGAAAAACAATGGAAGCGAGTTGAAAAGTCTACAGTTTCTCAACCAAAGGTTGAATCAAAAGGCACTCGCCACCAGAAAAAGGCCAAAACTGTTAAATTTGTGAGTTCTAAAGGTACCGATAAAGTCGAAACATTTCAAGGAAAATCTAATGTTGATTTTGTAATGAAAGTTAAGATTTTGAAAAGAAATAGTCAAAACAATTACACCCAACGCACTGATGGATGTAATTAAAATGAACCCAGTACCTCTGGATCCACAATTCAACATCAAGCCGAGAAACACGATCTCAGAGTTTTGTTGAAAGGAGAACTTGTTTCAAATGTGGAGAGTTTGGCCACATTATAAAGGATTGTCAAAATCCAGCCAAATCAAGATGTGTAGAGAAAACCCCTCATGAACCAATTGCAAATGTAAATCTGTTTCTCCGACACAAGAAAAAACGAATTATTAAAGATCAAAAATAGAAACAAAAACGTAAACAAGTAAAAGCAGTTGAGAAAGCTTTAAAATCGGATTCTTCAAAAAGGGATCAAAGATCTTCAAAGTCAACAAAACAAGACACTATTAAAATTGTAAATAATAGTAAATATGGTAATAAACAAGGATCTAGGAAATAGAAGACCGGACATGGTTCAAAAGGAGTTTCTTAGTTTGTTAATCATTAAGAAATTGAGATTACATTTTTCGATGATAAGGGACGACCCAAGACCACTAAGGCTTGGGTCCCCATCTCAAATTAATCTTGTTTGTGCAATGTGCAGAGTGTTCTAGGAGGAACCATAAACAGTCATTCGATTGTTGACAGTGGAGCATCAAGGCACATGACGGGCGACTTGCGGCTCATATATGATGTGAAAAGCATAAGGGGTGGTTTTGTTGCTTTTGCTGGTGACAAAGGTGGATACATCACTGGAGAAGGAATGGTTTCTAATGGTGTTGTGAGCTTCGACAAGATCAATTATGTGTGGCAAATTGATGAATTAATGAATTGTATATTCTTGATATGAGCCAAGCTATTACAACATCTGCACAAGTCACATGTTTTGCCTCTAAAGCCACTGAGAAGGAATCAATCTCTTGGCATAGACGTATAGGACACATTGACCTGAGAAAAATGAATTATTTGGTGAAGAACAATCTAGTGAATGGTGTACCAATGAAGAATTTTCATCTTCAAGACGTTTGTGTGTCATGCCAAAAAGGGAAGCAAGCAAGAAAGTCCCATCACGTGAAGAAGATCAACACTGTAAATATACCACTGGAACGTCTTCATATGGACCTCTTTGGACCTATGAAACACAAGACAACCTTTTGTGATTCTTATTGTCTGGTAGTTACTGATGACTATTCCATATTTTCATGGGTAAACATGTTGGCACACAAGAGTGAAGGTCCTACTATCCTCAAGAATCTCCTGACTCTGCTAGAAAATTTGTACAATCTGAAAGTAAGGAGAATCCGAAGCGACAATGGCACAGAATTCAAGAATCAAGTTATGGATGAGTACAGTTTCCGATACACTCCACAACAAAATGGCGTCACTGAGAGGAAGAATAGAACTCTTATTGAAACTGCAAGAACCATGTTAGTAGAATCAGAACTTCCTGTTCAATTTTTTGGAGAAGCTGTTGCTACTGCGTGCTACACGATGAATAGAGTTCTAACGGTGAAGAGACATGGGAAGACATGCTTTGAGTTGATACATAAAAGGAAACCATATATTTCTTTCTTAGAACCTTTTGGAGCTCTATGCACTATGATCGACCCCCATGGAAAGTTTGGTCCCAAGGCTATCGAAAGTTTCTTTCTTGGATATGCAACTCTGAATTTCCGGGTGTGGAATTTGTCTTTAAAGAAGATTGAAGAATGGGGTGAAGTTAAGGTTCAGAGATATACAGAAGCAGTTAGAGCTCCGGGTGCTCCATGGATGTTTGACTATGATGGGTTGTTTGACTCCTTTAATCTGCCAACTTCAGATGATGCAACAGCTGCTGCTCAGATGTTATTGGAAAGTGATATTGCGGTAGACTCGTCATTAGATCGACCAATTATTGTTAACCCTCAAGTATCGAATTCTGTTAATAATCTTGTCCAAAATGAGGAATTCGAAGACGCTGCGGATAATAATGTTTCATGAGAAGAAGATGAGTTTCTTGATGCAAATGAAGCTGCCTCTAGTGATGTTCCTGGATTTTCAAATGATACGTCAAATATTCAACCTCAAGGAACGACTGAAGGTCAGGCATCTACAACGTCATCAAATCCAGCTATCGATTTAACTGTTGATCTGAATATCAACAATTTGGGTATCAACTCTCGAGTTCCTGATGTGCCAGAAACTCGAATTCATAATATCCATCCTCAGCAGAATATTATTGGAGATGTCCAGAGTGGTGTGCAGACTCGTAATCAGCATCGAAACAACCAGAATGTTAGATTGTATTCGGAAATCAGGGAATCTGGTGGTCTGAATGATTGGTCTTTTGCCTGCTATGTGTGCTAAGTTGAACCAAAATCTTGGAAGGAGGCAATGAAAGAAAGACTCTTGGGTTGAAGCCATGCAGGAAGAACTTCAGCAGTTTCAGTAGTTAGCGTCTGGAAATTGGTTTACAGGCCTGACGGCTACAAGAAGATTGGTACACGATGGGTGTACAAGTGCATGAAGGATGACCAAGGTGTTGTTGTGAGAAACAAAGCGCGATTGGTTGTTCAAGGTTTTAATCAGGTCGAAGGGCTCGATTACAATGAAGTTTATGCACCGGTTGCATGACTTGAGGCCATAAGAATCTTTTTGGCTTATGCGTCCTTCCAGAAGTTCACCGTTTATCAGATGGATGTGAAGAGTGCATTTCTTCATGGTGTGGTAGAAGAGGAAGTATATGTTGAGCAACCGCCTGGTTTTGAAGATCCTCTCCATCTTGACAAGGTTTGGCTTCGCAACAAGGCGTTATATGGTCTTCATCAAGCTCCGAGGGCTTGGTATGAAACGTTGTCTACCTATCTGTTGAAGAATGGTTTTCGACGAGGCCTGATCGACTGTACTCTTTTCATCAAGGAACAGGACAAGGACTTACTGCTAGTACAGGTTTATGTTGATGATATTATATTTGGGTCTACTAACACTCGAATGTGCAAAGAATTCGAACACGTTATGCAGGAGAAGTTCGAGATGAGCGCAATGGGAGAAATGACTTTCTTTTTAGGTTTGCAGGTTCAGCAATCAAAGGAAGGGATTTTTATCCATTAAACCAAGTACGTCAGAGATATTCTCAAGCCATTTCAGATGGATGACTCAAAGCCTTTGGGAACTCCATTAGCTCAAAATCATGGGATTACTCTAGACGGAATGGGTGAACATGTAGAACCATCTCTCTATCGTGCTATGATCAGATCTCTAATGTATCTTACTGCTTCAAGACCCGATATAATGTACCCAACATGCCTTCTGGCACGCTATCAGTCTAGTCCGAAAGTTTCTCACTTGATGGTTGTGAAAAGGATCTCTCATTATCTAAAGGTTCGTCTTGACACTGGTCTATGGTACCCTAAGGATGATAACTTTGATCTGACAACATTCAGTGATTCTGATCATGGCGGATGCAAAATTGATGCAAAGTCAACAACAGCAGGATGTCAGTTCTTGGGAAATCGCCTAGTCACGTGGCAATGCAAAAAGCAGACTTATGTAGCTACATCAACATGTGAGGCTGAGTGTATTTCAGCTTCTAGTTGCTGCTCTCAAGTTCTATGGATTCAACAGCAAATGCGCGACTACGGTTTTGAATTTCTTACTACTCTTATTTTTGTTGATAATGAAGTTGCTTTACAGATCACTCAGAATCCTGTACAGCATTCAAAAACAAAACACATTGAGATTAAGTGTCATTTCATACGAGATTGTTATGAAAAGAGACTTATCGATGTTGTTAAAATCCACACTGATCACTAACGTGCAGACCTTTTTTACCAAAGCCTTTGATAAATCACGTTTTGATTATCTACTTTTGGTCAATGGCTTCAAGGTGAAACCCGAGTAACTCAACCATGGCTAACTATTTTTGTATATACTTTTCTAAAAATCTAAAACTACAAAAAGATTTCCAGTTTTATATTTTAGGGGGAGTAAATTTCAATAAAATACAAAAATATGTCTTTTATTTACCTTCTTTGTTTAAGGGGGAGAAAAATTCAGAAAAATACAAAAACAATAAAAAAATAAAATGAGTTTCTTGGATAAGTTGATGATGATGAAATTCACCGGTAAATCTGTCAAATATGGTTAAAAGCATAGAAAGAAGATTGATAAGTAGCTTTACTTATGATGTATCAGTAGGCTCACAATCAGACTAAAATGTGCAGGTTGATATAAACCTAACAGACAGAACGCCAGGTGGGAACCATTCATTGGCATATGGTCTTGGTATCGAAATTTAGTTTGATAGAGTGCCGAGGTTCTGAGATATACGGTCTTTATGCTGGCTTATCATCTGGGTATCATGGTTGAATCTTTTGCCGAAAAATAACGGTGGCGCAAGTCTAGAACTTCCATGATATCATACATACGTGTACATACCGCATTCGACCATCAAATAAGTGATAAAATATCACATCCGCAAAATAAGTGATAAAATATCACAACTTTATGCAGGAGCTAAGTTCGTCTCTTTGTCGGTACGATGGTACTAACCTGTTCACGGACTTACTCATATACCCTGCATGCATATGAAAATCAAGTTCATCATCAATAAGTGATTAAATCACAAAGGGCTTGTTTTCAATAAAAAATAAGTGAGTATCTCACATCATTCATATACGTCAAAACAGATGATAAAGTAGTATACTCACCGGTAAAATTTTCTCTCGTGCATATCTTGATACGGGAATATGTCGTGATGTGGTTGAACACCGGCTAGTAAGTATAAATCCATACCTCAATCATATCTCCTAATCATGATTACATCTGATAAGTCTGAGCTTACGTGGACAACAATACCGATAATCATAGTTGAATACTTATCTGTTTAATTTTGAAATCCAAATATCGTTTTTGACAAAGATTAAAATGCTGTTATGATTCCTTTACCTAGAAACTCGAAAAAGATTGTAGTTTATCTATGTATTTTAATTTTATGTCCAGTTTACTTAGTTGCTTGTGTAATTACTTTTTTTAAAGTTAGCCAAAGTTGATACTCGAGAGTTTCTACCAAGATACGCCTGAAAACCATTGGTTTGATATTGCAACTTCATAAAAGTAATATCTTACAACAATTAATCCATTAAAGAAATCCAAAATATGAAATTCATTTGAGTTTGTATATCTCATACGAATAAACCTGGTCATTCGATTGACTTGGTCACTTGTTTTTCTCAAATCAGCTGCTGGAATTCATACAAGTGTGTGTATCTCGTTCAGGGAATACAACATACGAAGAATTTATGATATGTCTCTCGTGTGTATTACCTAAGAAAGTTGTGTTCTAATTATATTTGTCTGTTGAGCACAGATTGATACAAAAAGAACATGAACAAAGACCAACAACGAAGTAATCTGACAAGTCAGAAGAGAAAACAAGAAAGATTTGAAGTTTCTTAGAAGTTCAAGACCTGATGCTCTAATCATTGGATAGCAGATCTATTAGTGGATAACAGATCTTCAGGGGGAGTTTGTTGATACTCCATACCATTCATGTGAAGACCAACATATGAAGACAAAAGACCAAAGACCAAGCAACATGCAAGGGGGAGTTTGTTGATACACTTTTGTGTCTGTCGCTTGTTCTTAATTACAGTTGTAATTGTACGGTCTTTGTTCAGTGTCTGTATAGGTTTGGTCGTGTCAAATTGATCTAGATATCCTTCTATCTTGATCTAGTATGACATCTTAGCTTATCTGTGTTAATCAGTTGCATGTGTGCACACTAATAAGTCTTGTGTATGTCAAGTCTACACACGTTCTCCAAGAATGAGGATTATGTGCGAACCAAGAGATTTCGTACGAAACACAGGTTTCGTATGAATCAAGGAGATTTCGTACCGAACACAAGCATTTCGTAGGAAACGGTGACTCGTACCAAATCCTGGAGTTGTGTCTCGTGTGTTATAGTGTGCTCCGTATGTCTGGCAAATTGTTTTCGTACGAGTGACCAGCTTGGACACTATATAAGCAGACATGCACCTTCTCAGTCAATGTTAGACACTAGTTGAAGAGCCCTTTGGTCCAGAAGTTAATAAAACGAGCTACTGGGTCTTTACTTAAAAACAAAAAAACGACACATGGTGACTAATCAAAGTAAATGGGTCTTTATAATGTATCGCGAAGACATGCTTTAGCCTATTAGTGGACACTCACCCCAAGAGTTCCTAGGTAAGAGTGACTGGTCCGATAATGCGGATTTGTAAAACACTCTAGCCTTAGACAGAAAACTCAGGGTACAAGCATCCACCCTTCCAAATTGCACATGTTCGAATTAATAAAACCCAAACTTTGACGGGATTTTGAAAACTTATAAGGCTTTAACCCAAAACAAATCATCTAAGGATAGATGATTGATTTTCAAAACAAATTTGTAACTTGTGTATTTTGTTTTGGTAATCACCTAAGGATAGGTGATGGTATTGTTTTAATAATCTAAACGCAAGATAACTCACGTTAGGGTCTTATGAAGGTTATAGTCTAGGTCAGAGCACTACTAATAACCTAATTCCCTATAACCATAAGCTTTGATACCAATCTTTTTATAACACCCCAACCGCGTTAAAACAACAAACCGCGACGGAAACGTCGGGGAGTCATGTCACAGAACTATTGTTTCACAACTCATGGAATTTAAAATTATGTTTGATTAAGTTAAATGTTTACATTGTCTTGGGATAAACAGAAACAACACATAAATAAATTGTCTTTCATGTTTTAAGTCACTAAGGCCCGCGTCCATTCCTACGTGAAGCATGCATCATATTATCAAGTATTGATTCTTGAAACATATGTGAAAAGAGAGTCAGCATAAAATGCTGGCCAGTACATAGGTTTTGTGAGCATGTCAAATTCATGGCCTTGTATACATATTGCAACACCTCGTCCAACTACAGGAGTCGTTAAGTGAAAACCTCGTATCAAAAGTGTTTGATATTGCAATACAGTTAACCAACAAAAACAAGTTGGTTAGAGTTGTGAAAACCTTGTAGCCATGAATCTTAACAAAAACATTTCTTTTGTAAAAAACTTGTAATAGATTGATTCAAAAGAAAACTTCGAATGGTTTTTATCTTTAAGTAAAAATCATTGCGTGACATTGTTGAAAAATTTTTTTCCGTGTTATAAACAAAATCGTCGGTGTTTTTAATTATGAAAACGTTTGATCGTTCTTTAATGAACACATTCAAACCTGTGTTGACTATACCACCAAAGGGTATCTTTAATAGACCCCCAAAGGGTCTCTTTAACTAGACTAACAAATCAACAAATGATTTGTTAATCAGAAACAGTTTCTGTCATTGCCCAAACTTCCACCAAATCCAATGAACAGTCCGATAATGGGATTATCAGTCCTATGGTACCATAACAAACTACTGGTCGGCTTGGCCAAAGCTAATGAATGTCTACACGCATCAACAAGTTGTTCACATTATTAAATCGTATTTTTTATATATAAACCATAGACATTGTTTTTGAAAACTTGAAAATGATTTAGCACATATGAGTCACCCCAAAACATTTGCAAAATGTAAAAAAGGGGAACTATGTACTCACTTTGAAAATCATTTTGTACATATAAACCATGTGTATTGTTTTGAAATCTTGAAAATAATTATAGGCACATATGAATCACCCCAAAACATTTAGAAATGTAAAAGGGGGGGCTATGTACTCACTTGGGATTGCGAAAGTGTTCTTAATCATAAACAAAGCTCAAACGTGTCCTAATGTGTCAGATAAATATGTTAGTGTGTCGGGACATCAAACGGGGGATTGGATAGAATGAAGTCTTATAAACCAAACGAGTGTTGGAACTCATGTGATATGGTTTAACAAACTTAACATTCTGATTTGTAATGGATCGTATGTGCTTTTGACCCATTATGACTCGTTAAGGTAGTTTACGCTACTTTAACGAGTCATTAGCGTAAACGTGTGATCAGATGGTTAAACATGTCCTATGATAAGTCTTAAATGCCCAAGCATGTTTGAAAATGTTAAAACATCAGTTTATATGTCAAAAATTTGGTTACATGTGTTTAAAATGAATTTATGCGCAAAAGGCTATTTTTTTCATCATTTTTTTAAAAAACATAGAAGTAACTTATCATAACACTTACCAAACGATATGACCATAAGGTATTACCTCAGTAGGTTATTCCCTATATAACTATGGTCACAAATATGTGTTTTGTAGGATCCTAAGATCGACCAAACGGGCCGGATTCGAAAGTCAAAGCAGTTGTCAAGACCGCTCGACTTACGACCCTAAATAAGCACTAAACTAGAGGTGACGAGTTAGTCATGTCAAAATATGTCTAACTAAGTTTATAAAACTGATTTGTTATCAAAACTTGGTGTTTTGATACCCGAAAATAGTTTGGTCGTAAAATGCACATCATGCGTATTTTTAACCGAAACTTTGACTCGTCACTTTGACTAGTAAACGTGGTAATAAGAAGGTGAAATCATTAGGGATTATAACCTTCATGACTATAATCACGTTTCAAAGTTCAATTGAACTTTGACTTGGCCAAATATGGTCAGAACCAAAAGTCAATCAGGTTGCTAAACCGTTCGACTTTTAGCTCAAAATAGCTAAAAAAATTAAAGAACTAGGAAGAGTACTTACTCGTGTTGAAGAACACGTTCAGAACTCAAGATAGGAGGCTTCCAAAGGTTGGAAACAAGCTCCAAGAATGATAGAAAGAAGAACTTTACACTTTGCTTTGAATTGTTTTGAAGTGGTGTGAAAAAAATGGAAGAATCATGGGGTATTTATAGTATTTTAGGATTAAGGAGGTGATAACAAGTGTCCTCAAGTGTGGATTAGTGTCCGAACATGTGTCAACACCATATTAAGTGTGGCAAAGTGAGTGTTAGCTGTAAAAAATTGGAGATTTGTTTCAAACTTGGTGAAGAAGCAAAAATATTTATTTTGTTTTTTGGCATTTTTTGCCCTTGGACTTGTATTTTCACTTGTTTGCCATTTTCACCCTTTAACCCAATATTTAAGTTATATAAAGGTGTTAAGACATTGGTAACTTGGATTATGCCCGGATATGTCATGGATGTCGGTTCGTTCGGTTGTACAGTTATGCGTTTCGCAAAAATACGTAAAACGATTTAATGAACACGAAAATGATCGAAATTGGGAAATGAAACACTTGGTTTCATTGAATACGAAATTGCATTCTCATCAATAAAATACTAGATTTTATTAAATACAAAAATATTTGGAAATGAAACACATGGTTTCATTGAATACGAAATTGTTTGTAATTGTGCAATGATTGAAAAGGTACAAATGTCACAATGAGAAAGACAATACCGAGAAGTTAGCTGAACTGTATTTTAAGGAAATCGTGGCATGTCATGGAGTGCCAATCTCGATAATCTCTGATAGAGATGGTCACTTTGTGTCACGGATCTAGCAAGCATTTCAAACTTCGTTTGGTTCTCGCTTAGATTTAAGCATAGCTTTTCACCCGCATACCGATGGTCAAAGTGAGCGAACCATCCAAACATTGGAAGACATGCTTCGGACTTGTGTTATGGATTTAGACGGAAACTGGGATACTCATTTACTGTTGTATTGTTTTCCTACAATAACAGTTATCACACCAGTATCAAGGTCGCGTCGTTCGAAGCACTATATGGACGAAAGTGTCGTTCACCGCTATGTTGGGCGGAAGTCGGTGACAAACAACTCATTGGTCCTGAACTAGTACAAGAGAGCACAGAAAAAATATTCAAGATCCGTGAGCATATCAAAGCAGCCCGAGATAGACAAAAGAGATACGCATATCAAAGACGCAAACCATTATCCTTCAAGGTCGGAGACAAAGTATTACCAAAGGTCTTGCCTTAGAAGGGCGTAGCTAGATTCGGGAAGTTCGGAAAACTAAACCCGAGATATATTGGGCCTTTCGAGATCTGGCAAAAATCGGTACAGTGGCTTACAAATTAAAACTGCAAGAGGAACTCAATAATGTACACGACACATTTCATGTGTCTAATCTGAAGAAATGCCCGACTAATGACATAGTTATCATTCTAATGGATGAGATTCATGTTGATGATAAACTTCAATTTACCAAAGAACCCGTTGAAGTTATGGACTGGAAAGTTCAAAAGACGAGAAGAAACCAAATCAAATTGGTAAAAGTTCACTGGAACTCGCGTCACGGTCCTGAGTACAAGTGGGAACGTGATGATCAGACCAAGTCAAAATACCCCCACCTGTTCAAGAAGACTCCTTCAGAGGATGCCTCAAACTGAATTTCAGGATGAAATTCTTTTTAACATGGGGAGTATGTGACAAATGGAAAATAACCGGTAATTCCGTACAATTTAATCACTATTTTTAATTCATAATCTCATGCGTATTATCGTAATTTGATTTCGTAACTGAATCGTATGTCATATCCTAAGTATTAGGACAAGTACATAGGATCATAACATATACTGGTTTCCATTCTGACGCAGAACAAACCAAACAATGCCATAAAAGTATTGGGCACCCTATTTGTGGTTGCACTATTTGTGTCTGTAAAATCGCTAAAACGAAATAGAAAAGTGAATAACGGTATGCTAATGCCATGAATGGGTCCATATATAAATGAAAACATTGATATGGGAACACCCATTACAAAAATATATAACTTTCTGGTACAACGCCTAAATTGCAAAATTGTCTGTTTCGACTAAAAGGCGATAAATTTCAGTTTGTTAGCAGTACTAATTCAGTGTATTTCGGATTCTAGAATGATAATAAAATAATGTTGAACATCCTAACACAATATGAGAATAGCAAAAAAAATGCATAAAAGATATCGTTTCCGGTCATACGACAAACAACAATCTCATATCCCCCATCATGTGCCTACAGCAGCCCCTATCAACATACCACAAGTTGATAATCCTCATTAGCAGCTCCTTCACATAATCAGCAGAAATTAGTTAGATTGGGGGACCCAAGCCTTAATGGCTTGGGTCTTCCAAATTCATCAACTACTGAACATCCATCCAATAACCATCACTCCTAACTGGAGTCTTGGATCTAAGACCTGTTGATGGAAATGAGATTTGAGTTCTACGAGGTCTTTGGTCCTGAGGTTTCCTATACAAGTTTGAACACTTTGACCTTTGGAAATTTTGACTTTGAGACCTAGAGTTTTGACTCACATAACTTGATTGATTCCAAGAATTTTGACTATTATAATTTCTAAAGCCATTGTTATAAAAACTTCGACCATCATTATTCTAGTATCGATTTTGGTATTGACCTTGACTTTTGAAACCACCTGACTGATTATTAAGATTATTCAATATTGGCGAACTACTTATAGGTCTCTCATATCTGCCTAATGTAAATTCAGGCTGAAACCTTTATTGATTTCGTTGAAAACGAGGAACTTGTTGAGTTCCTATTTTAGCCTTACCTACACCAACAGCAACACCCTCTTTTTGCTTAGGAACAAATATCTTTGGTGAGCCAGACACTTCCTGCTCACCATCACCAACCTTCTCTAGTGATTTTTCTCTCTTTCTCTCACTCACTTGTGCTTCACCCTTTTTGTTTGGACAACAGCTTGCTACATGTCCCTTAGTGTGACATTTGAAGCACGCTCTTTTGGTCGAAGACTTCTTAGCTGAAGTCTCTGGTTTAGATCCATCAGGTGATGATGATGATTATGCCTTAATAGGAGCTAATTTAGTTTGCTGAATTTTAGATTTTTCTTTTTTTTTTTTTAGAAAACTTCACATTCGATTCATTTTCAATAACAGTTATTTCATTTTTCATGTCACTTCCCTAAACAAAATTAACCTTTTTGACAAAAGTTTGTTTTGTTTTTGGTAGGTGCATCCTTTGTTTTCAAAACATATTCATTGTTACTTTCCTTCTAGACACTATCATTATCATACTCAGACACATCACCCTTTTCTGATGTGGAACTACTAGGTGTAGTTGAACCAAAGTCTTTTAACTCTTCTTCATCTGGCAAGAATGAATAGTCATGACTAAGAGGTGGTGAAACTTCATTGAAACCCTGGAAGCCCATGCACGATACTTTTCTTCAATCCACCCATCATGTGTTTCAATACAAATGTAGAATCTCTGAATTGATTTAATTTCTGTTCAAGTTCAACAATTTTCAGTTGTGCTTCTGAAAACTCTTAGCATTTTTCATAAATCTATTTTGTTTTCTCATTCATTGTATCATGAGCTAAGTCTATAACTTGAAGTTATTCATTTAATTTGCAGGTTAAAATGTCAATTTCGTATTAATAACCTTTAATTTCTTCAAGTATAAAGACTCATTTTTTTACGAAAAAGTGTGACTCTTTTACGCTCAAGTGCTCATTTACCAGACTTTGATTTGATTTGTCAGCCTGTCAACCTCACCTTGCAGTTCACGACATTTTAAACAAACAGAACTGACAGGATTAGAATTTACCTCCTGGTGATTTGCTTAAGCCGACCATGAAAGAAGCAAAATCAGCAGCCATCTTATTATCTGCATCATCTTTCTCATCACCATACTTCACATTTTCCTCTTGAACTTCTGACTGGCCATCATCAACGTTTTCAAATTCTGTCTCCTTCTCTATCTCACACCTTCCTGTACTTTTGTATCATCAATCGTAGCAATCTCTACCATGAAAGATTGTGTGATTTTTCTATCACCTTCTAGATGAATGCTCTAATCATAATAACCATCAATAGAAGTAGTGGAAACAGCGCTCGTGATGCATTGTTGGATGATTTTAACAAGATGAATTATGAAATGTGGAAGATTATTGTGATTCTCCTGGTTGTCTTTGACATTCTCTAGCGAAATGTCCAAGATTTGACACTTAAAGCATCAAACTTTTGATTTTTCAAATCTAACCTTCTTCCCAATGAACTTTCTTCTTGTTCTGTTCATGAACCTTTTTTCCCTGAGGGTTACCAAAGCCATCTCCCACTGAATATCCAACTCATCCAAATCGTCTGGATCAATCTGCTCATAATTTTTGTCTAGTGTTGTTGGATCAGTTATCTTGCCCTGTATTAATTCTGATATGAAGCCGCAAACGAGGCATGTAGAGCCAGTTGATTCTCAGCTGAATTAATACTCATGGGCATCGAATTCGGGAATCTTGCCATTCGATCCGGTTAGCTGTTGTTGGTGTTTCCTTACTCCTGATGATCCTCCTGAAGTAGCAACAAAGCACACATCACCCTCAGTATTAGTCATAACCTGCTCATTCTCACATGAGAGAAACGCAGTTGCTGAATCACTCAAAGCATTGTTGAAAGAAGAAGATGGAATGCCTTTGTAAACTCCTCGAACCTGAACCTGATCATATCTTGTTTCCTTATTCTTCATGTTAAGCTGATAAGCTCTCAGCCTCCCAACAACCTCTTCTAAATCCTTAGTCTCGTAATCAGCTTCACCTTTAATCATGAGAGTATAAATATCCCACTTTGTAGGTAAAGTATCAAGCAACTTGTCATTTATCTCAACGTTAGTGTATCCCTCTATGTTATAGTTATCAATTTCAGACATTAGATGATAAAATCTCGTGATGATATCTTCTAGGAACTGTTTCCTCATGTACTTGAAAATAGTAAATTGCTTTTTCAGAAGGTCAACCTTGTTCTTCTTCACATCATTATTTCCCTCGTACCTCTTTTCTAGATCATCCCCACATTTCCTTAGAGGTTGTATTTCGCTTGAAGGTATGTTTGATGCCATCAGGTAAAGACATCTTGATTGCAGCCAGGGCTTTCTTTTCAGATTCATACATATACTTTTCTACCTCTGACATGTTAACATAGGCAGTGACCCATTGTCTGCCTTCAAAATCACGAGTTGGGTTTACGTACCCATCTTTAATACAGATCCATATCTGTGTGTGTTGATATTCAATGAAAGACTAAAACCTATCCTTCCACGTAAGGTAATTCTTTGAGCGGGGATCGGCTCTCCTTTAATGAGCACCAGACTGATCTGACTCAGCTAACAGAGGCGGAATTCATTGTTAGCGACTTGGACAAACAAACAAGAGAGATATACTGCTTAAACGCCTTGAATTGTATTGATAAACGTGAACAGTTACAGAACAAGTAAATAGTTTGACAGGGCTTCGCCTTAGACTACACCAACAGATCTCTTACATAACACTCAAGCTCCTCTATTTATAGGTCAACATGAGTCGCACAGGAGGAGTGTGTGTATGCGACTCGTGCGAGTGATGCCTCGTACGAGTGACACGGTGTCACTCGTACGAGCTATGAAGCTCACTCGGACGAGCCATGACCAACCCATATAAAACATATATTACAAAATTATTTGACGTTCAAAGCCCTACATATAAAAACAACATATCCTAGACGTAGATAATAGACATTATGCACCAACAAACTCCCCCTTGGATGTTGCCGCACTCTTGGATAGTCTTCAAAAAAATTCTTCAAAAAATATGACAGTTAACGTCTAAACTGAAAGCGCTTTAGCGACGCAATGCGCGTACACTCTGCAATCCTCTCCTCCATCTTCTCTTTCTTTTGTTACTCAATCTCTTCTAGCTTCCTCCAAGAAGTGTTCGATGTTGTTCCTGTGTGTATAGCATATAAAGACATTAACAATCTTCTAGAACTGGAGAGCTTGTTCTTTGTCTTTCTCTTTGAAACTAATCTTTCTATAGAACAAGCATTCAATATCCTTCTTCGAACAATTGACTAGCCACATCGGGTCTAGTACTCGAATGCCACACCATAGACCGTATATACGTTTATGCGCTATGACCTCTTCGGATAATTCCTCGGTAATCTTACAAGAATCATCATCTGGTTGGACACAAATAACGGCTTCAGCTGTACTTGTATCGTAGTGCCACCATTTGAAGATCTTGAAGAAACCCTGTTCCATCTTGATTAGAGGCATATTTTTCATAACTTTCGGCTTCTTTACGATAAAAGTAACATTTTTTCTTTCGTCACCGGATCGATTTTCGTGATTCTTTTTGGGAAATGTGGCTTCCAATGAATAAAACCATGTGTAGCCTCTAGCTTTATCAATTTCCATAGCCGCTGGTCATGAAATTTCATCTTCAAATTAATCATATTAGTTTGAATAAGCTCTTTGATATCCCAGAACGGAAGGGTCTTTATGTCGCTTAAGTATCGAAAGTACTGGATACCATATTCCCGTTAAATTGCACGAACATTCAGCTCTTCAATCCATCCCCAACTTAGAATATCCCCCAAAGAAATGTTAGCATCACGCGTAAAGAATGCTAAGGGACGTTTGAATTTTCTTTAATCTGGCACTTCTTTAAACCACCCTTAGCGTAAAGAATGCTAAGGGACGTTTGAATTTCCTTATTTCAGCAATTTCTTCAGCAGACAAATATTGAGGAATGGTTCCTTGTTTGACAGCCTCATCAACTTTACGCTTCAGAAGATCATCATTTTCGGCTGTAAACAGATCACTGAAAGTTGGGGAGTCATCTATACCCTCGTCGGCAATAATATTACCATCGTCATCAGAATCATCCTCCACGCAACTTTATCATACTCATGTGCATCAGCAACATGTTCGAAGACATAATCAAGAGGCTGGAAAGCACTGATGTCGTTAAGCTCCTCTTCGAAATCAAACTCGAATGTTTCTTCATGCACACCTAGCATATTAGCAATTTCTTCTTTAGAATAACCGTGGAAAAACTCCCTTCCTCTACATCATTCTCTAAAAACAAAATCTTCGGTTTAGGCACGACAAGAATAGTAGACATTTCAGTCACCGTGAAGATTCTTGCATGCTTAGCATCCTTAGAGCTCTCATACCTTCCCTGATCTTTTCCTTTTTCTGCTTGATTTGCCGAATCATCCAAGTACACTGAGAAATCGATATCATCATTCGAACTAGATTCCGTTACAAGGATACCTGATCCACCCAAGTCATCATCACCACCATCATTATCATCATCAGACTTATCAGAAAATATGTCATCGAAATCGTCCAAGTCTTCTTTTTCTTTCTCAGGATCTTCAACAAACTCATCTACCTCAGCTTCTATTTCTTTATCCAACTTTCACTTATTGAGCCATTCTCGATGTTTAGGCATGTCAATTTCAACATCCTTAGGCTTTCCAACCAACACAAACTTCTTCGAAACTGCATACACCACGACCCCAGAAGATACTTTCACAGATTCAGCTTCTGGCTCAGTTGTGTTAATCACAGGTTCCTCACCAACCTTCGCTTTTCCCTTGCCCTGAGCATCAGATAATTCTTTTGCAATACATTCTCACTCAGCAACCCTTTCTCTGGCCTCTGCTTTCTCTATCTCATCAATTTCAGCAGCTAAATTAATTTCGAGTTTCTTTGTGAGAATTTTCTCGAATAAGCTCATCTTTCTCTTATTTCTGAGACGTTCTTCATCATCTTCTGTCATGCAATTTCTCAAATGTTCATTCTCAGATAATATACTCGCCAAAATAGCCTCAAGTTGTTGTTTTGCTGCATTAAGCCCATTGAGTTGCTCTTGTAGCTCAGCAATCTTGACACTGTTCAACCTTACTTGCTTTTCTAATTCTTCAATGCGTGAATCGTTGAACATGTCTGCCGAGAACTCTCCCCCTCCCGGAATATCATGAAGGTCGAAGTCGAATTGATCTTCTAACCTGGTACCTGTAGAAAACTGGGATTGAGGTTGAGGTTGTGGTGTTGGCTGTGGTGGTGGAGATCGTGGTGGCTGAGGAGTTGGTTGAGAAGTTGGTGATGGTGGTGGTTGAGGAGTCGGTTTAACATGTACTTCTTCAACAACCTTTTTCTGCACTTTTATTTAGATTTGTCTTTCGGAGAATCAGTGCTTCTAATTGCTGGCCTTTTGAGATGTCTATAAGATTTCTTAGAAGTTTTTCGAAAAAGAGTATCACTATCGGAACCTGAAAGAACATATGTTGTATCATCTTCTCCTGACGCTTAACGTCTCTTCTCCTCTGCTTTACGTTTAAGCTCAACCAAACACTCATGTTCTTTTTCTTTAACTCTTTCTCTCTCACCAGTAATCCTATCCTCTGAATCAGTACTTGAGGAGGATGCTTCTTCAACTATCCTCTCTTGTTCTCTAAACGCTTCTAGCTCAATATCAGCAGCCATAGTTTCAACATTTTCTTCCAGCTCTGATTCATCAACCAACCTCCTTCTTTCAGATGCACGCTGTTTCTTTTTATGGTTATTGGAGGAAGATGTGGACGTTTGCATTCTTTTCATCCCCTTACCCCCTTTGTATCTTCTTTGGAGAACCATACGCTTCTCTTTGCAATAAAACCATCCAACGCTTCTAATTCCTCATCTTCATCTCCACTTTCATCTTTCCTCCACTTCCCTTTTGACGGTGCCACATAATCTTTATCAAGAATAGCCCCGAAGACAGGCTTGGCATTTGGGAAGGCTTTAAGATGCAGATTCATCTTCTTTAGAGTTGAGACGTCCATATGTTCCAACTTTAACACATCATCTTTCTTTTTCTTCAAATTTGGATGCAAGTGGTCGATCAACATCCAAACAAAATGAGGATATTGCAAGAACTTCTCTCGTTGAATATTTATGGACCATTTGGGAGAAGATCACTCTTGATAAATTGCAAGGGAAGTTCAGTATAAGTGCAGTGAATATACACATCTGATAATCAACTAAATCATCAAATCCACCCTTTCGGTGACTGAGAGCATGAATAACGCAATGTGCTATGTATCGAAATGGAGCAATAAGGTTTGCCTTTTTGAAAGGAGCAGCATTAATGAATCCGGCATAACCCATCCTGTAGAAGCACCCTTTAACCATATACTCAGAGAAATTAGTTAGGTCTTCTTGATTATTTTTAAACTCTAACACATTCCTGATCAAGTCTTTAGTAATCCTGACTTAAATATCATCTTTGTCAATCCTTACAGCAGATTAAATCGTGTTCTCTTCTTCATCAAATTTAGCTTCATTCCAAAAATATTCTACATGAGAATGATAGGCTGTGTGACGATGAGTGAGAGCTTTGGTGATTGGAAGACGACTCAAATAATCTAATACTTCTCTGTAAGATGCAATTTCAAGAATGTTCTCGTCCAGAAGACAATAGATGTTGTGAAATGGAGAAACTGACGACTTCTTGATCTGCAACCATAGACATTCAAACACTTAAAAATTTTTCAAAAATTTCAATTTTTTAATCACTCGTATGAGTCATCCTTCGTACGAGTCATATACTTTGACAAAAAATTAAGTATGAAACAAAACCCCACTCATATGAGCCACTTCTTCGTACGTATGAATAAAATACTTAACAAATTTCAAGGGTTTTGAACAAACTTCCTCGTACGAATGATGCTTCGTACGAGTCGTCAGGTTTAAACAAGGATGTGACATTTATACCTATTCAATCATTATACAATTACAAACAATTTCATATTCAATGAAAGCCTGTTTCTTATTTCCAAAATTTGTATAATTATCTAAGACATTTGCACAATTTTAATTTCTTGCACAATTTCGAACCCTCAATTTTTTTTTGTGGAAGTAATTCGTTAACTGACACTCAAACACAGTAAGTTTAATGCGATATACACTCCGAAAAAAAGGACATAAGCTATACGTACCCTAAATACCCTTTACACAACCTAATATATGTTTTGAAGGGTTAGATATGACAAAAACACTCTTATACAAGTCAATGGACTATTTTCGTCAAACTTTGAAAGTCTGGTTGTCCATATTCAACATACGAACCTGTGTTTTATTTCTAAATATTTTTGTATTTAATAAAATCTTGTATTTTATTGATGAGAATGCAAAAATGTCAATGGTTGCACAATTTTGATCATTTTCATGATCGTTAAAGCGTTTTACGCATATTTGCGAAACGCGTTACCGTACAACCGAACGAACCAACATCCATGACATTTTCGGCCATAATCCAAGTTACACATGTCTTAGCACCTTTATATAACCTCAATATTAGGTTAAAGGGGTTAAAAATGGCAAACAAGTGAAAATATAAGTCCAAGGGCCAAAAATGTCAAGTTTGCCACCTATCTCCAAATTTTGACACCTATCACTCACTTTGCCACACTTAATATGTGTTGACACATGTTAGTACACTAATCCACACTTGAGGACACTTGTCATCACGTCCTTAATCCTAAAATACTATAAATACCCCATGACTCTTCCATTTTTTTCACACCACTTCAAAACACATCAAAGCAAAGTGTGAAGTTCTTCTTTCTATCCTTCTTGGATCTTTTTTCCAACCTTTGGAAGCCTCCTATCTTGAGTTCCGAAAGTGTTCTTCAACACAAGTAAGTACTCTTCTTAGTTCTTTAATTTTTTAGCTATTTTGAGCAAAAAGTCGAACAGTTTGGCAACCTTATTGACTTTTGGTTCTGACGATATTTGGCCAAGTCAAAGTTCAATTGAACTTTGAAATGTTATCGTAATCACGAAGGTTATAATCCCTAACGATTTCACCTTCTGATTACCACGTTTACTAGTCGAAGTGACGAGTCAAAGTTTCGGTCAAAAATGTGCATGATGTGCATTTTATGACCAAATTATTTTCTTTTATCAAAACACCAAGTTTTGATACCAAATCAGTTTTATAAACTTAGTTAGACATATTTTGACATTTCTAACTCGTCACTTCTAGTTTAGTGCTTATTTAGGGTCGTAAGTCGAGCGGTCTTGACCATCGCTTTGACTTTGAGACCGACCCGTTTGGTCGATCTTAGTATCCGACTAAACACATATTTGTGGCCATAGTTGTATAGAATAACCTATTGAGGTTATTGTTGGTACATAATGTCTATTGCCTACGTCTAGGATTTATCTGTATTGTTTATAAAGTTTACACGTTAATTTTTATATGAGAAATTGTAAATTTTATGTTGTTAAACACTGTGATTCGAACAAAACAGAGAGTGTTTCATACGAGTGAGTCACTCGTACGAAATACTATTTCGTATGAATCGTAGTGTTTATTGTTAGTGCACGCACTTCAGTACGAGTCATGTCGACCTATAAATAGGGAAGTGTTGTGTTAGAGCTAGTTACGGATTTGTCATTTCATACGGCGAAGCTCTGTCTGTTTGTTGACTTGCGTCTGTAACTTGAACGTCTTTATTAGATCAGAAGCAGTTAAACAATAATCTCTATCTTGTTTGTCACATCTACCTCTCTAGCAATGAATTTCGCCTCTGCTAGTTGAGCGAGATCAGGTCGATTGCTCATTTTGGAAGCTCGATCCTTGTCCACAAGTGGTATCAGAGCCATGAGATCTGATCTACAGATAGACAACAAGTAGTTACTGTTCAGACTTGGACACATCTTCATTTTCATCATTTTTCTGACCTTTACTGGATTTTGGACAAGTTTCGAACGAATTCTTAGACAATATGGACTAGGATTTTAGTAATTCAAGTTAATCTTCAATCTAATCAATCCATACCATAATTCGGACCTAAAATTGAACTAAATCATGTTGAAATCGATAAAATTTAGTCAGTTTGAAGTTTGAATCGTTGGAATTGTTTGAATCAGTTTTCATACGAGTTTCACACGAAATTAAAGGGTTTTCGAGTTTGGTATGATTCAGGTTAATATTCATACGAGTCAGTTAAATCTCATAAACCTTACAATTTTTCAGAATTTCAACTTGGTTTGTATAAAATGGTTTGATTCGCACAAAATCTTACTCGTACCAAAATTCTATCAGTTAAAAAGCACTTGTTTGGTACAAAATCTTTGTGTTTCGTATGAAATCGTGTGATTTTTATGTAAAATTTGAACCGTATAAATTTGGTTCTCGTACGAAATCTTGTTCCGCAAGAAAATTTTTCTAATTTGATTTGTTTGTTTCCGAGAAGTTCTAACTTTTTGCAGGAAAAATGTCTGGCTCTAACACAGCACTTCCCTATTTATAGGTCGACATAACTCGTACTGAAGTGCGTGCACTAACAATAAACACTATGATTCGTACGAAATAGTATTTCGTACGAGTGACTCACTCGTACGAAACACTCTTTGTTTCGTGCGAATCACAGTGTTTAACAACATAAAATTTACAATTTCTCATATAAAAATTAACGTGCAAACTTTATAAACAATACAGATAAATCCTGGATGTAGGCAATAGACATTGTGTACCAACAAACTCCCCCTTGGATGTTGCCGTAGTCTGGATAATCTTCAAAACTTCAATTTGATTTGACTTTAACACCCAAAAATCTCTTTAACGTTTTCGACGCTCCTCAGCAGCAATAGGCGTTTAATCGGTAACAGGACGTCGCTTCAAAAACTGAAAACTCCTTAATGATGCTACTCTTGAACGTTCTGCGATCCGAGCTTCCTTTTCTTTAATTTTCTTCAACTCTTTCTTCTCAATCTTCCTCGAGTTCGTCTTCCAATTCGATCAAGAATGTATATCATTTGCGAAGCACACATTTACGACCTTTTGAAATTGTAGTGCTTGCTCCTGATCCGTTTTCTTCAAAACTGATCTTGCTGTAAAATAAACATTCAATGTCTTTCTTCGAATAATTTACTAGCCACATAGGGTCTAGTACTCGAATGCCTCGCCACAACCCAAATATTCGTTTATGTGCTATGACGGCTTCGGATAATTCCTCGGTTATCTTCCACGCATCTTCATCAGGGTGTACACAAATAACAGCCTCACCTGTATTAGAATCGTAATGCCACCATTTGAAGATCGTATAGAAATCCTGTTCCATCTTGATCATCGGCATGTTTTTCAACACTCGTGGTTTCTTTACTATCAACATAATATCTTTCCCTTTTGTTACTGGATCTTCTTTAGTAATATGACGCGGATAATGCGGTTTCCAGTGAACAAAACCATGCTTCGCTTCAAATTTAATCAACCTTCACAATTTTCGATCATAGAACTTCATCTTTAGATTAATCATCTTCGTATGCACAAGTTCTTTAATGTCCCAATATGGCAGAGTCTTGATATCTCCTAAATATCTAAAGTATTGAATCCCGAATTCTCTCTTAATAGCATAAACATCCAGCTCCTCAATCCAACCCCAACTCAAAATATCACCTTATCATAAACATTAGCGTCTATCTTGTTTAGCTCATCTTCAAAATCAAACTCGAACTTTTCTCCACTAATTCCAAGCATTTCAGCTATCTCCTCCTTTGAGTAACTATGTACAAACTCTCCCTCTTCTACATCATGCTCAAGGTATAAAACGAACGGTTTTTGCACAACAGGAACAGAAGATGTAACATTCTCTGTGAAGATTCCTGTTTGTTGAGCATCTATAGATTCATCAACTTTGTTTGTCCCTTCCTCTCCAACCACTTGATTTTCAGAATCATCAAAATACTTGGAAAGATCTACCAATTCATTAATATTTGAATCTATTATACGAACACCCGATCCTCCCACATTATCATCATTACTACCGTCATCTGAATCACTAGAATCTTTTTCATCAATATCAACTTCTTCGATATCTTCTATCTCTTCCTCCTTATCTTTTTCTTCAACTGATTCTGCATTATCTTTACCCAACTTTTTCATCAACCACTCTCTATGTCTTTGGGAGATATCCAGGAAATCTATATCAACATCAACAGGCTTTCCTATCAGAATAAAGTTCTTTGGTTCTTCATACACAACGATATCCCAACACTGTACTGGCTCAGATTCAGCTTCTAGCTCAGCTTCTTTAGTCACAGAATCCTCATCAACCTTACCCTTTCCTTTTCCTAATGGATCCGATTGTTGTTTAGCCAATCGTTCTCGTTCTGCAACCCTTTCTCTAGCTTCACTACGCTCAATCTCATAATCGCTTCAGATATACTGAATCCAAACTTCTTCTCATGAATCTTCTCAAAAATATCCATCCTTGGATTATTTCTCAATCTTTCTTCTTCATACTCTGTCATTCGCAAACGCAGCCTTTCATTCTCAGAGATAATACCGGCCATCATTGCTTCAAGTTGCTTCTTATCGACAATTAAACCTCCAATTCTCTCTAGCATCTCAAACTTCTCTGCCGTTAGCAAGTTTATCTGTTCTTGTAATTCAGCGATGCGCACAGCATTCATATTCACTTGTTTCTGCAAATCATCAATTCTCGGATCATCAAATCGAAACTCATCTCTCCTCAGGTAGATCGTTTTGATTAATCTCGTCGAAAAAAGCTTGTGAGCTGAAAGGTTGTGGTGTAGGACGAGATTGCTGAGCATGAGATGGTTAAGACTGTTGATTGTTCTACAGGCTCTGGATCAGGCATGGAATACTGAACAGGTTCTGGCTCAAACTGTTGCGGTGTTGATTGTCGCTATTCCGGTTCTTTTTCTGGAATCTCTGGCTCAAAATGTGGTTGATCTGGCTCGGAATGCATATCATGTAGTGGGGACAGAATACTCTGCGTTTGTACCTCCATATTTACTTCAGTTGCTTGCTCAGTAGCAGCTTCTGTTGCATTAACTATTGGCGATATACGAGCTGCAGATCTTTTCATCCTTCTCGTTCTTTTCTTAATAGGAGTTCGATAGCCAGATTAAAGCTCGGATTCAGACGGAATGTAAGTAGTATCGTCTTCACCTGTCGCCTTTCTTTTTCGTTCTTCGGCTTTTCTTTTCAGCTCATCTTGACGTTTCTTTTCCAGTTTTTCTGCTCTTCTCCTTTCTCCTGCACGCCTGTCCTTTGAATCGGTACTTGAAGATAGTACTTCTTCAGCTGCTGTCGTGTCAGCTCCAAAAGCCTGACGCTCTATATCCTCTGCCATTTTCTCAACCGTTTCTTCAATCTCAGGTTAATCCCTCAACCGTGATCTTTTAGCAGTAGATGCAGCTTTTCTCTTTCTACCTTTGTATGTTGCTTTTCCTCCTTTGTCTCCGTCTTTCACAAACCATGGACTACGCTTAGCCACAAACAAAGTCAACGAATTCACTTCCTCCTCATCGTCACCACTATCGTTTTTCTTCCATTTTTCAGGCACGGGTGAGATGTAATCTTTGTTCACAATTAAACCAAACATCGGTTTAGCAACAGGAGCAGACTTCAAGTGTACATTCATCTTTCACAGAGACTGAACATCCATATGATCAAGCTTAAGCACATCATCAGCAGATTTCTTAAAATCCGGATGTAAATGATCTAATATCATCTGGATAAATCTTGGGTATTGCAAAACTCTTTCCTTCTGTATATTTTGCACCATATGAGTAAAAATAACTTTCAAGAAGTTATACGGAAGGTTCAGCACCAATGCTGTAATCATGCACATCTGATAATCAACTAAGTCATCAAATCCACCCTTCCCGTGGCCCAAACAATGAATAATAACATGTGCTAGATAACGAAACGGCGCGCTTAGATTTCCCTTTTTGAAAGGAGCAGCATTCACGAATCCAAAATAACCATCCTGTAGCAACATCCTTTCACCATATATTCTGTAAATCTCGTTGGATCATCATTGTTATCTTTAAACTCTAACACTTCTCGAATCAAATATTCAGTAATCTTGACTTGAATATCCACGTCGTTAATCTTCACTGCTGATATAATAGCATTGTCGTCAAGACGGTATTCTGCAGCATTCAAGATATATTCAACATGTGACAAATATGCAGTGTGTCTTTCAGTAATCGCCTTCGTCACTCTAATTCTGGTAAGAAACTCCAAGATACTTCTATACGCAGCTATTTCGGTAATCTTATCATCAGTGATACATCATATATTATGTACTGGCGAAAATCCGTTTCTCCTTCCCTGTTCAATAAACATTATTCAACCATTAGAAATTTTTCAAACTTCTCAAAAATTATACTCTGATTCCCAAAAAAAACCTCTTTATTTCATACGAAATCACTTGAACAAACAAGTTACACCTTTCAAAATTTCAAAATCATGTTTCGTACAAAATTTTTATGATTCGCAAAAAATTTTCTCTTGAACATAAACTTTTGAACTTTTAAACATTTCTCTGGTTTGTGCTAAAATAATTGTCTCGTACAAAAATTTCATCTCAAGAAAAATTGAAACTTAGAAAATTCATACGGTTCATGTGTTTGGTACAAAATCTGTACTTTACAATTGAAAATCCATTTTTGTACCTAACAAGTCATCCGCAGCAAATTTACTTCTTCCCAAATATGTCCAAGTGTAATCCGATCCTAAAACTTGTTGTTTTTAACAAATTGATAGTTGATTTTCAAATTATTAGAGCCGATATTAACGATTTTGTGGTCAATTTTAAGTTTTACCGGTCCAATTTCCATAAATCTAAGTTTTAGTCCGAATCGTATGAAATTTTGACATTATAACAGTTTAATCGTAACGAAAATACCTTGCCCATTGTACGAGGTGTACAAATCAACCTCAACAATGTGAATAGCAAACACAAGAATCAAGAAATCAAGTTCTAGAACTAAATCGCACAAAACTCTCTGAATCGCTCAATAGTGCTCAAGAAATAGTAAACTCATTTCTGTGTGAACCAAACAGTATTTATACTATCCATGTTTCATACGAAATCTTATGACACCTATCAAAATATTACCCTTTGATTCGTACCAAATCTCTTGAATCGCATAAAAATTGTTTTTGTACGAGTCATTTCTTAAAAACTTTCAAACTTAGCTCAAATTCTATTTTTATTTCTGTTTTTTTATATTTTCAATTTTTTTCATTCATTCTCGCAAAAAAAATTTATCTGTTTCAAAAATCCACTTGACTAACCAAGTCCAAGTTAATGACCATGGTTATCCAATTTTCCTTCCAAGTCCAAGTTAATGACCTTGGTTGACCATGTTTGACCAAACAGATTTATTTTAATCATGTAAAGTTTTAAATTAATGAACTTTCTTGACATTTGAGTAACTTTGTTGCTAAAAATTAGCTCCCAACCCATGATTTCAAGCTTTCCTCAGCAAGATGTTGCTACGAATCCAACTATCAGTGTTTTTATCATGGGTAAACTAAAATAAAACTATCAAGCTAAAAAAACTAAAAATCTTTTTTGGGTTTTAAGAAATTTTTCAAAGAATATTTTATTGTGAATTTTGTGTTTTCAGAGAATCATTTCAAACATTCATATAAGTCATCAGTACCGTTAGTCTAGAAGCACCTTTTCAGCTTTTTAAACAAATTTACCTAGATTGCCAATATATTTGTCCATTTAAACCTCTTCTCGTTTCTCAACTGTTTCAAGATATGATAAGGTATTATTAGAAACATGAAATAACTATGTTTCCCATCTCAGAATATACTCCCGTATGGAGATTCCAAGAATTTCATTTTACAGGTGAATATATCGAATTGATATCTGTATATAGGGTGAATGCGAGACCTTGAGAGCTCAGGTTAGTACTACCGTACAGACAAAGAGATGAAGGCTCGTCTTTAGGTGGTGTTCCATAAAGGAATCTTTTGTACTGCAAATGTCATAATTGCTTAAGACATTATCAGCTCTTGGGGAAATAATGCGAAAGTATTATATGAGTTCTAGGCCATTGCTTCCATAAAATCAGAAGAACTCAAATAATACCCCAGATATCAATCAAATATAAAAACCTAGTATCGCAGAATCTGGCATTCTCTCAAACGAAATTTCGGAGTACTAAGTCCATATATCCAAGAGATGTTAACCCACAAGTTATTCAGTTTATGTGTATTAAGTTTACATCCTGATAACAATTTATTGAATGAGTGAAGTCTATTGGCATATCCATAGTAAGACTTGCTTAAAATACTTTAAAGCACTGCAATTCTTTAGCATACTATGACTTATCATTTTTTATTTACTCTGATCACTCTTTTTTACACAAAACTCTTTTTGATTCTTTAAATGTTTTTGTATTTTCCTCAATATTCTCCCCCTAAAATCAAAAACACATTTTTGGATGTTTAAGAATTTAAAAGAAATAATATAAAAAAAAAAAACTTACAAAGTCACACCAAGTCGTCATCATCCTCAAACTCAACCTCAAAAATATCCCCTGAGATCATATTTTTTAAATAATTAAGCTTTAACAAATTTTTTAACTTTGTTTTATCAAAAGCTTTGGTATAAAAATTTTCTTTTTGGTCATCAGTGTGGATTTTCTCAATTCGTACCAACTTTTTCTCGTAGCAATCACGGATAAAGTGGTGTCGAATTTTGATATGTTTAGTACGTGAGTGTTGACATGAGTTTTTAGTGATATCGATCACAGCCTGATTATCTACATATATAGGCGTATCAAGAAATTGCAAACCGAAATCTCTCATCTGTTATTGTATCCAGAGAAACTAAGCACAACAACTGGAAGCCGAAACGTATTCAGCCTAACAGGTAGAGAGCGACCGCTGTTTGTTTCTTGCATTGCCATGTTACCAAACGGATTCCGAAGAACTGACAGCCGGCCGTTGTAGATTTTGTATTCAGTTTGTAGCATCCGAAATCAGAATCCGAGTAACCTGCAAGATTAAAGTTATCAAGTCTAGGGTACTACAAGCCGGTGCTTGGAAAACCCTTTAGATATCTCATTATGCGTTTGACAATAAGCAGATGTGACTCATTTGGATTAGACTGATAACAAGAGCACATGCACATTGGATACACGATATCTGGTCGAGAAGCAGTAAGATACATCAAGGATCCGATCATGGAGCGATATAAAGTTTCATCAACTTTTTCGCCGGTAAGATCTGGAAAATGCCGTGATTTGGAGCTAACGGGGTCGATGCTGGTTTAGTTCCTGTCATATTGAATTTCTCCAATATGTCATGAACATATTTTGTCTGATGAATAAAGATACCATCATGCAACTGATCAACCTGAAGTCCTAGAAAGAACTTCATTTCCCCCATTGCGCTCATTTCGAATTTGTGCTTCATGACTTCTTCAAAGTCCTTACACAGCTTATCATTTGTCGATCAAAAGATAATATCATGCACATATATCTGTATGATAATTAGATGCCCATCTACTTCTTTTGTGAAGAGAGTTGAGTCTACCGTTCCCCTGATAAAGCCATTATCCAAAAGATGATTTGATAATGTTTCATACCAAGCTCTCGGGGCTTGATGAAGACCATATAAGGCCTTATTCAAGAGGTAGACTTTATCTTTGTGCACTGGATCAACGAACCCCGGTGGTTGGCCGACGTACACCTCCTCTTTTACTTTCCCGTAAAGGAAAGCAGATTTAACATCCAATTGGTACACCTTGAACCCTTTCCACGAGGCAAAGGCTAAGAATATGCGAATTGCTTCAAGACGTGCAACTGGGGCGTAGACTTCAGTATAGTCTATCCCTTCTTGCTGATGAAAACCTTGAACCACAAGTCGAGCTTTGTTGCTCACGACAACTCCTCTGTCATCTCTTTTACACTTGAAGACCCATCTTGTGTGTAATCTTCTTGTGGTGATCTGGTAAGTCAACAAGCGTCTAAACACCAAGTTTCTGGAATTGCAATAACTCTTCTTGCATCGCATCCACCCAACTTTCTTCTTTCAACGCGTCTTTCCAGTTTCCGAGTTCAACTTGAGAAACAAAACAACTGTGAGAAATTCGGACTTGAAGTGGAGCAATGCTAGTATAGAAACAGCTTAGATCTTTATTAATTTGATTGTGATTTTGCACTCCCGATTGTAAGCTGCCTATAATGTTCTCTGACGGATGATATGAAAGTGTCCTTGGCATCACTTCAGTTGGAACATCTACTTGTGATTGCAAATTTGAGATATTTTCATCGACAACCGGTACAAATGAAGAAGCTTTATTCTTAGCATTAGACTGACCAGCCTGTTGGTTCAGAAAGTCTTCAATCTGTTCAGATCCTTCATCAGAACTAGATATTCCATCGTTGAAAGTCAGTTCCCGATCAGAGTCATTAACTTCTTGGCTGGGCAGAAGACTCAGCAGCATTAACATTTGTAGCAGGAACCGGATTTAGAACAAAAGAGCTTTGATCAACATCAGACGTGTTAATTGGTAAAGGCTTAGAAATCACCAACGGTCGAGGAACTTGTTCTTGATTAGATAACTGATGTTGTTGAAATAACAAAACAAGTTCTTCTTCAGTTGGCACATCTAGAAGATCAAATGAATCCCACAATCCATCGTAGTTAAACAGCCACGGATCCCCAGGCTTCTTCGTAGGCGTTGTATATTTTTGACAATCTACGTGCTGCGCTAGAACTACCTGGTTCAGACTCGGCAAGAAAACACGTTTCTGAAGAGTAGCATAACCAACAAAGAAACCCTCCAAAGATTTGGCTCCAAATTTACCAGCCGAGTCCAAGACGGTACACGGTGATCCAAAAGGTTCCAAAAAAGCTAAGTTAGGCTTTCGTTGATTAAGTAACTCGAAACATGTGTTTTTGTGAGGCTTAACTGTCAACACACGATTCAGGGTATAACATGCTGATGCTACTGCTTCACTCCAAAAATTGATCGGTAATTTCGAATCGGCTAACAATGTTCTAGCAGTTTTAATCAACGTGCGATTCTTTCGTTCAGCTACTCTATTTTGTTGTGGAGTATAGGGGGTGCTGAATTCATGAAGAATCCCCTTTTTTATTGCAGAACTCTTGCATCTTTTTGTTCTTAAACTCCGTTCCATTATCACTGCGAATTCTCTTAATGGGCAAATGATATAAATTCTCGAGCTTTCTGAAAAGGATATAAGAGTTTCAAACATTTCATCCTTGCTTTCAAGAAAGAACACCCATGAAAATCGAGAATAATCATCCGTAACGACAAGACAGTATAAATCTCCAGAAACCCTTTTAACATTGACTGGTCCAAAAAGATCCATGTGTAGTCTTTCTAGTGGTAGCTTTATTGAATTCAAAAGCTTTCTCGGGTGTGATTTCTTATGCTGCTTCCCCTTTTTGCAACTAAGACAATCGTCTGATAGATGAAAACTTTTCAAATTTACATTCTCCACTAAGTCGTTATGCACAAGAAAATTCATCTTTCGAAGATGAATGTGCCTCATTTTTCTGTGCCATAAAATTGAACTTTCTTTAACGTGGTAGATGCAATGCTCATGCCAAGGGCATATAAATGATTTTCTCGCGGAGCTCGCATGAGAATCCATTCTTCTAGAATCTTGAAACAGGGTTTTAGAATTAGACATTGTTGATCATTGAAATGTGTTGTGAACTTCTTGTCACAAATTTGCGAGATACTAAGCAGATTGTTCTCAAGTTCAGCGATATAGTTCACTTTATCAAACGATACAACTCCGTTTGAGAGAATCCCTTCTCCAACAATCCTACCTCCTTAAGTTCCAGCAAATCCAACATATCCTCCTCGGGTAGCTCTAACATCATTGAGCAGCGCAAGCATTCCTGTCATGTGACGAGAAGCTCCACTATCCATGATCCATTTTGACAATATCGATAGTTGGAGCCCCTGCACACATGATCAACAAAATTTATTTAAACAAAGAAACCCAAGCCTGTTTGGTCTTGGGTGGGTTTGGAATGTCGACCTTTGGACCCACTTTGTTCTATTCAATCTTGTTAAGCTCAATGTTGTTTGGAACAGAATATTTTAATTCAACCTTGGATGATTTCGTGTTAACAATTTTAGCAACCCATTTCTATGTTTGTGGTTTAGCCTGTTTAACATAAAATTTTGAATCCTTTTGTTGAACTTTGTGTGATGTTTCACCAATTTCAAATTTAGATTGAGGTTTAATAATTGGTTTAACATTTTGATTAGATTCAGTTTTTCTTTTAAGAATTCTTTTTGGCATAACCATAGGTGCTTTTTGCTTTTCATCCTTCGTGGACTTTTTCGGAGAAGAAACTGGTTTTGAACTTTCTTGTGAACAATATCGTGCGATATGTCCAACTTTCTTGCATTTATAGCATGTCCTGCTGTCCTTATGAACAGAGGTATTCAAAACCTGTTTCTGTTTTTGTTTCTCTTTTTCTATAAGAAAATCATTATTTGATTGAGTACCAATGATTTCCTTTTCCTTCTCGGTGGTTGTCCCAAATACAAAATTAATTTTCTTTGTGAAATCGAATTTTTGAGACCTGTTGGTTTTATGTTGCTTTTGAAAACCCAACCCTGCACCCTTGTTATCCGGATAATCTTCATTTTTCCGAGAATAGGGTCGGTTGTTAGTTGTTGATTTAGAATAGAAAGATGAATCATGTTTATCTAAATCATCATGACTTACCTTCATCAGCTTGAACATTTTATCAACACAACCTCTTTTCACATTCTTGATGGGAAAATCCTCATCCGAAAATAGTTTATCAGATCCTTTCATTTTATAAACTATGACATTAGGATCATCATCTAAACTATTTTTTGATTTGTCATCAGATTTTGACTTCTAAGACTTTTCAGACTCAGCCACTTCAGATTCATTTGTTAACACTTGTTCAATCACATTTTCTATCACTTCAAACTCACATTCACCATCATTTTTAGTGTAAGTTATATCGATATCCTCAGGCAACTGTTTGGTTTTTAATTTAATATTTAGTGTCTTTTCCACCCAGATGGATTTTTGCAAGCATAACTGTTCCACATGGTGGAGGAACTCGATCATAACTTCCACTCTTTGTTTCACCATTTTTAGATTCTTTAGTATTTTTTATTTTTGTTAAAATATGACCTATGACATATGAGCTTGTGGAATAACTAATTAACAGTTTGTTAACTCGTTCGGTTTCAATTCTCATTTTTTCAAGCTCACTTTTGAGCTCAGCAATAGTGCTTATATAAATATTAATTGCCATTTGTTTATCCATCACTGTTGCTTTGAGCATCATCAGTGTTGCATCATTTTCTCTGAGTGCTTTATTAAATTGCTTAACAGACGCACTCAATCTGTCATATGCTTCCTTTGTGACTTTGTAATCAATTGACAAATTGTTTGTTAACCTTTGCAATTCAGCAAATCATTTGTCTTTTACAAGACACTCACCACATGGTTCTTCATACTTTGAACAAAAATTTTCAATTACCTCATTTCCATTTGCCATGAACGCTTTAACAACGTTTTCTTTCAGCAATTCGTTTGTCTTATCCATTTTGACATCTTCAACCGGTTTCTTTTGAACTTCATCTGTTGAATTTTGAGTAGGTGCGAAATATTCTGCAAAAGTTTTTAAAACATCGTTAGGCAAAAGATGTTTGAATTGACCATTTAAACGCTCCTCTTCCTCTGATTATGTATGATAATAGTACTCGTCATCCTCCAGTCCTTCATCAAAAGATGCCTCCGATTCTTCTTCTGGTTCATCAATAATTTCAGCCATCAATGCCAAACTTTCTCCTTTCGAAATATACTTATTCCAATTAAACCCTTCGTCTTCCTGTGTAACAACCAAAGCCTTATCTTTAGACTTGGGTTGTTTCTCTTCTATCGGCACAATTCTAGTTCTTTGCTGTGGTCGGTGGTAGATCGCTCTTTTGTAATAGTCGTCTGCGAAAGGATTCTGATTCCCTTGAACCTCTCGGTTTGGACATTCTCTTTAAAGTGGCCTTTCTCTCGACACTTGAAACAAGTAACTTTAGATTTATCAAATCCAAATTTCCCATCCAATCCTCCCAAATTTTCTTTGCTAGTGATTTCCATAAATCTCTGTGCTCGTCGAACGATTGAAGCCATGCACCATTTTATATCAATCAATTCCATTTCAATTGAATCAATTTGATCATAATCTTCACGTGTCATCTCGGAATTTCCAATCTTTCCCGCAACAAGACTATCATATGACTCAAGAACTTAAGCAAGTAGAGACATATGTTGTTTTGCCGATTTTCATCAAAATTTTGCGCATTCTGAAAGTCAACGGCAATATTGCATTGCAACACTCTTTGGCTTGCATTAGATGATGGAGTGGCTTGATTGTCCTGAGATTGATTTGATCCAACAAGATATGTTTGACTTGATGGTGTATTCGGATCAACTTTTGGATATGATTGGAATCTACTTGACTGAGTTGGAGATGTGCTTGGTGAGCTATATGCACTGAACACAGTTTGAATCTTTGGCGCTTGGATTTGAGTAGCAGAACTGTTCTTGAAATAAAGATTAACATCTTGTTGCATTTGAACAGTCTTGTTTTTGGCTATCTTTTGCATCTCTAATTCATGACCTTCCAATCTTTCGATAAAGCGAGGCAACGAGAAATTGCTGTATTCGACCCTATTCTTCAAATAGTTAAGTAAGTTGACCATTCACCTTGTGGTAGAGAATCAGCTAGTTTATCAACAAGTTCTTCATTCGTCTTCACAATTCCCATTCTCCTCATATGAACCACCAGATGACACTATCGCTCAATTAGCTGCGTAACCGTTTCTCCTTTGATCCATGTGAATACATCAAACTCTTTGCTTAATAGTGCCCTTTTGCTTTTGCGAAGTTGAGCACTGCCTTGAAATTTGAGTCTAAGAGCATTGCATAAAGATTGCGCATCATCATCATGCTGTAGTAAAGCCAAGATATCTTCTTTCAACGATTGCCGAAGAATGTTCATCATCTTCTTTTCGTTGATAAATCTTTCTCGTTCAATATCAGAGAATTGGGCAAGGGTCTTTTAAAGCCCACTTTCACCAACTGGTGCAATGTATTTTTCCTCGATTGCAAACCAGCAAGTAAAATGGTTAGCTTGTACCCAGTTCATAAACCTCTCGCTCCAGCTATCAAAGTCTTCAAAATTCATAAGTTCTGGAGGTTTGGTCATGGTTCCCATTTCATTCTCTAAATTGATGTTTTGAGCTGTTGCAGTGATAACAACCGATGTGTTATGATAAGTTACTTCTATGTTCTTAAAAAAATGATGAGCAAAATGCCCTTTTGCGCATAAATCAATTTTAAACACATGTAACCAAATTTTTAGCATATAAAATGATGTTATAACATTTTCAAACATGTTTGGGCATTTAAGACTTATCATAGGACGACCACGTGTTTACGCTAATGACCCGTTAAAGTACATAAACTACCTTAACGAGTCATAATGGGTCAAAAGCACTTAGGTTCCTTTACAAATCAGAATGTTAAGTTTGGTAAACCATATCACATGGGTTCCAACACTCGTTTGGTTTATAAAACTTCATTCTATCTGATCTCCCATTTGTAGTCCCTACACGCTAAAATATTTATCTGACACATTAGGACACGTTTGAGCTTTGTTTATTCCGTTGATCAAGAACACTTTCACAATCCCAAGTGAATACATAGTTCCCCTTTTCTTACGTTTTAAATGTTTTGGGGTGATTCATATGTGCTAAACTATCTTTTCATTCTATATATTTACTACGCAAGACTTATATGAGTACATAGTTCCCCCCTTTTACTTTTTGCAAATGTTTTGGTGTGACTCATATGTGCTAAATCATTTTCAAGTTTTCAAAAACAATGTCTATGGTTTACATATAAAATAACATGCTTTCAATTATGTGAACAACTTGTTGATGCGTTATCCATAACACAAATGACATTCATTAGCTTTGGCCGAGCCGACCAGTAGTATGTTATGGTACCATAGGACTGACAATCCCATTATCGGACTATTCACTGGATTTGGTGGAAGTCTGGGTAATGACAAAAACTGTTTCTGATTAACAAATCATTTGTTGATTTGTTAGTCTAGTTAAAGAGACCCTTTGGTGGTCTATTAAAGATACCCTTTGGTGGTATAGTTAACACAAGTTTGAATGTGTTCATACGGTCAAAAGTTTTCACAATTAAAAGCACAGACGATTTGATTATGACATGGACAATTGGTTTATGACATAGACGATTGATTTATAAGATGGACGAATGGTTTTGAACAATGTCACGCAATGATTTTCACTTAAAGATATAAACCATATGGAGTTTTCTTTGAATCCATCTATTATAAGGTTTTTTTACAAAAGAAATGTTTTGGTCAAGATTCATGGCTATAAGGTTTTCACAACTCTAACCAACTTGTTTTAGTTGGTTAATTGTATTGCAATATACGAGATTTTCACTTAACGACTCTTGTAGTCGGACGAAGTGTTGCAATATGTATACAAAGCCATGGATTTGACACACTCACAAGACCTATGTACTCGCCGGCATTTTTATGCTGACTCTCTTTTCACATATGTTTCAGGAGTCAATACTTGATAATATGATGCATGCTTCACGTAGGAATGGACGCGGGCCTTAGTGACTTAAAACATGAAAGACAATTTATTTATGTGTTGTTTCTATTTATCCCAAGACAATGTAAACAATTAACTTAATAAAACAAAATTTTAAATTCCATGAGTTGTGAAACAATAGTTCTGTGACATGACTCCCCGACGTTTCCGCCACAGTTTGTTGTTTTACGCAGTCGGGGTGTTACAAAGGATCTACTCATACGAACGATCACTCATACGAGTGAATATGATAAACAACATTCGAAATCTTCACTCGTACGAGTGATGATTCGTACGTGTTACGAATCGCATGAAATAACACCTAATCAAACTGAACTTAAAACATGTAGATTTTAACAAATTGAAAGTTGATTTATAGGTTAACAGGGCCGATATTATCGATTTTATGTTCAATTTTTTATTTTACCGGTCCGATTATCCTAAATCTACATTTTATATCCTTTTGGTCCAAATTTGACATTATAACGTCTCAAAACAAGCATTAGTACCTTGCCCATTGAAAGAGGTGTGCAAATCAACCTCCCCAAAGTCTAGATACGTAACGTAGATCAAGAAAAATGAGTGTTAAGAACTGGTTCACACAAAGTATGCTCTCAATCGCACAGAGTCAATAGTGTGATCGTGCGAATGAACATTCCTTTTATACTTATTCAAGGGTCACTCGTACGAGTTATGCTTCGCACGAATGAAGCTTTTTGTCACTCGTACGAGTTAGTTCTTATACACTTTGTTTATCTTTTTATTTTTTATGAAATTTTATTTGTTTTATAACCCACTTAGTTAACCAAGTCCAAGTTAATGACCCTGGTTATCCGATTTGCCTACCAAGTCCAATTTAATGATCTTGGTTAACTGTTGTTTGACCATATCATATTTATTATAAAATGTAAAGTTTCAAATTAATGAACTTTTGACGTTTCAGGATATTGTTTCTTTTCTGATTAGCTCCCAGCCCGTGAACTTCAGCTTTCCTCCAGCAAATGTCACTTTGACTTGGACTAACAGTATTTTCATCATCGGTAGACTAAAATCTAAGATAAATTGCTAGGAATAAGCTAAATATCTTTTCGAGATTTTTTCTAAAAAGAAATAACAAGTGAAGATGTATTTACATCCATATTTTTGTGAGTTTGGTGTTTAGAAGATCATATCAAGTATTTAGATAAATCACAAGTACCATTGATCTTGATAGTATCTTTAAGTTCTTAAGTAGATTTACCTAGATTACCAATATACTTATCCACTTAAACATCTACACATTTCTCAATTGTTTCAAGATATGTTAGGTAATATTAAGGAACATGAAATAACTGTGTTTCCTATCTCAGAATATACTCCCGCATCGATATTCTCAAAATATCATTTCACACGTGAATATATCTAACTGATATCTATAACTGGGGTGAATTGCGAGACCTTGAGAGCTCAGGTTAGTATTTCCATACAGACAAAGAGATGAAGGTTCGACTTCAGTTGGTGTTCCATAAAGGAATCTTTTGAACTGCAGATGTTGTAAATGTTTATCACATACTCTTTTCTTGTGCAACTTTTGCAGGCGAAAAAACGCGTAAAGTATTATGCTAGTTCTAACTCATTGCCGATGCAAAATCAAAAGAACTCGTATAAAGCCGACGCTTCTCTTAGCAATAAAACCATCTAACGCTTCCAACTCTTCATCTTCGTCTCCACTATCCTCTTTCCTCCACTTCCCTTTTGGTGGTGCCACATAATCTTTATCAAGAATAGCCCGAAGACAGGCTTGGCATTTAGCAAGACTTTAAGATGCAGATTCATCTTTTTCATAGTTGTTACATCCAAATGTTCCAGCTTCAAAACATCATCCTTCTTCTTTTTTAAGTTTGGATGTAAATGGTCGAGCAACATCTGATTAAAACGCGGGTACTGCAAAAATTTCTCGCGTTGCGTATTTTGGACCATTGGGAGAAGATCTCTCTTGAGAAATTGTAAGGCAAGTTCAGAATAATTGAAGTGATCCTGCACATCTGATAATCAACTAAATCATATATTCCGCCCTTTCTGTGACTGAGGGCATGTATAACACAATGTGCAACATAACGAAACGGCGCACTCACATTTGCCTTTTTAAACAGAGCAACATTGAAAAAAACCTGCATAACCCATCCTGTAGAAGCACCCTTTAACCATATACTCGGAGAAACCAGTTGGGTCTTCTTCGTGATCATTGAACTCTAATACTGTTCGGATCAAGTCTACCGTGATCTTAACTTGAATATCTTGGTTGTCAATCCTTACAGCAGATTAAATCACGTTCTCTTATTCATCAAATTCAGCAGCATTCCAAAAATATTCTACATGAGAACGATAGGCTGTGGGACGATCAGTGAGAGCTTTGGTGATCAGAAGACGACTCAAAAAATCTAATACTTCTCTGTAAGATGCAAATTCAGGAATGTTCTAGTCCAGAAGACAACAGATGTTGTGAAATGGAGAAAACGACGACTTCTTGATCTGCAACCATAGAAATTTCAAACACTTAGAAAATTTTCAAAATTTTCAATTTCTTAATCACTCATATGAGTCCTCCTTCGTACGAGTCATATACTTTGAAAAAAATTTAAGTCTGAAACAAAACCTCACTCGTACAAGCCACTTCTTCGTATGAATGAATAAAATACTTAACAAATTTCAAGGGTTTTGAACAAACTTCCTCGTACGAATGATGCTTCATACGAGTCATCAAGGTATAAATGTTTAAGGATCTACTCGTACGAGTGAATATGATAAACAACATTTGAAATCCTTGCTCGTACGAGTGATGATTCTTACATGTTATGAATCACACCACCTAATCAAACCGAACTTAAAACCTGTAGATTTTAACAAATTGAAGGTTGATTTAAAGGTTAACAGGGCTGATATTAACGATTTTATGTTCATTTTTTTATTTTACCGACCCGATTATCCTAAATCTACGTTTTATGTCCTTTTGGTCAAATTCGACATTATAACGGCTCAAAACAAGCATTAGTACCTTGCCCATAGGAAGAGGTGTGCAAATCAACCTCCCCAAAGTATAGATACGTAAGAAAAATGAATGATAAGAATTCATTCTTACAGAGTATGCTCTCAATCGCACAGAATCAATAGTGTGACTCGTGCGAATGAGATGCCCTTTTATACTCATTCATGATTTACTCGTACAAGTCATGCTTCGCTCGAATGAAACTTTTTGTTACCCGTACGAGTCAGTGTCACTCGTACGAGTCAGTTCTTATACACTTTGTTTATATTTTTTATTTTTTGTGAAATTTTATGTGTTCTTATAACCCACTCAGTTAACCAAGTCTAAGTTAATGACTCTGGTTATCCGATTTGCCTACCAAGTCCAAGTTAATGACCTTGGTTGACAATTGTTTGACCAAAACAGATTTATTATAAAATGTAAAGTTTCAAATTAATGAACAATTGATGTTTTAGGAAATTGTTTCTTTTCTGATTAACTCCCTGCCCATACTCTTCAGCTTTCTTTCAACAAATGTCGCTTTGACTTAGACTAACGGTATTTTCTTCATCGGTAGACTAAAATTTAAGATAGAATGCTAAGAAAACAGAAAATCTTTTTGGAAAAATAACAAGTAAAGATGTATTTACATACCTAATTTTGTGAGTATTGTGTTTAGAGGATCATATCAAATATTTAGACAAATTACAAGTACCGTTGATCTTGGTAGTAACTTATAGTTTTTAAACAAATTTACCAAGATTGTCAATATACTTATCCATTTAAACCTCTACACGTTTCTCAATTGTTTCAAGATATGTTAGGTAATATTAAGGAACATGAAGTAACTGTGTTTCCCATCTTAGAATATACTCCCGCATCGAGATTCCCAGAATATCATTTCACAGGTGAATATATCTATAAATAGGGTGAATTGCGAGACCTTGAGAGCTCAGGTTAGTATTTTCATACAGACAAAGAGATGAAGGCTCAACTTTAAGTGGTGTTCTATAAAGGAATCTTTTGAACTGCAGATATCTTCAATGTTTATGACATACTCATTTTTTGTGTAGCTTTTGTAGGCGAAAAATGCGTAAAGCATTATGCAAGTTCTAGGTCATTGCCGATGCAAAATCAGAAGAAGTTGGATAATACGCCAGATATCGATTAAAAATAAAGACCAAGTATCGAAGAATCTGGCATTCTCTCAGTTACTCGGTTTTTCATTTACATTTATATATCCGAAATTTCGGAGTACTAAGTCCATATATTCGAGAAATGTCGACCCACAAGTTACTCAGTTTTTCATTTACATTTATATCTTGAATAACAATTTATTGAACGAGTGAAACCTATTGGCACATCCTTAGTAAGATCTGTTTAGTTACCTGTATAAACATTCTATATCTTTAGCATACTATGATTGCCAGCTGATGTAATATGATTACCCCTTTTTCACAAAAACTCCTTTTGATTTTTTTAAATGTTTTTGAATTTTTCACAACTTTTCTTCCCCTAAAATCAAAAACATATTTTTGGTTTTTAGTTTTTTGAAGAGAAGATATTTACAGAAAAACATGTTATACCGATGTGAATCACGTCAAGTCCTCGTCATCCTCAAATTCAACCTCATGTATATCCCCTGATGTAAGATTTATTAAACCATTTAATTTTAAAAGATTTTTAAATCTTAATCGATCAAAAGCTTTGGTGTAAAAATCTGCTTTGTGGTTATCTGTATGGATTTTTCAATTCTAACCAACTTTTTCTTGTAGCAATCACGGATAAGTGGTGTCGAATCTCTATATGTTTAGTGCCTGAGTGTTAAATAGGATTTTTAGTGATATCAGTAGCTGCCCTGTTATCTATATAAATTGGCATATCAAGAAATTGTAGTCCATAGTCTCTCATCTGCTGTTGTATCCAGAGTATCTGAGCACAACAGCTGGCTGCTGAAACGTATTCAGCCTCACATATAGAGAGAGCGATCGCAGTCTATTTCTTGCATTGCCATGTTACCAAACGAGTTACAAAGAACTGGCAACCAGCCATAGTAGATTTGGCATTAAGCTTGCAGCAGCCGAAATCAGAATCCGAGTAACCTGCAAGGTTGAAGTCGTCATATCAAGGATACCACAAGCCGGTGCATGGAAATCCTTTCAAGGATCGCATAATTCATTTGACGACTAACAAGTTCGAATCCCTGGGATTGGACTGATAACGAGTGCATAGGCATGTTGGATACATGATATCAGGTCGCGAAGCTATAAGATACATCAAAGATCCAATCATGGAGCGATATAATGTTTCATCGACTTTGACTCCATGAGCGTCTTGACAAATTCCGTGATTTGGAGCTAATGGAGTTGATGTTGGCGCAGTTCCTGACATATCAAATTTCTCTAACATGTCATGAACGTACTTTGTCTGATGAATGAAGATACCATCAGGCAATTGCTCAACCTGAAGTCCTAAAAAGAACTTCATCTCCCCCATAGCACTCATTTCAAATTTTTTCTTCATGACTTCTTCGAAGTCTTTGCACAGCTTATCATTTGTCGATCCAAAGATGATATCATCCACATATAGTTGTACCAAAATCAGATGACCATCTACTTCCTTTGTGAAGAGTGTACAATCTACAGTTCCTCTGAGAAAGCAGTTGTCAAGAAGATGTCTTGAAAGCGTTTCATACCAAGCTCTCGGGGCTTGGTGTAGACCATATAATACTTTGTTAGAAAGTAGACTTTATCCTTGTGTATTGGATTGACAAACCCCGGTGGTTAGCCGACATACACTTCCTCTTTGACTTTGCCATAAAGGAAAGCAGGTTTAACATCCAATTGATACACCTTGAATCCTTTCCAAGAAGCAAAGGCCAAGAATATGCGAATAGCTTCTAGATGAGCGACTGGGGCATCCCTTCTTGTTGGTGAAAACCCTAGACCACGAGCCGAGCTTTGTTTCTAACCACAATACCTCTATCATCTCGTTTGCACTTGAAGACCCATCGAGTACTAATCTTTTTATGATGATCTGGTAGGTCAACAAGCTTCCAGACTCCAAGTTTCTGGAATTGAAGCAACTCTTCCTACATTGCATCGACCCAGCTTTTCTCTTTTAACGCATCTCTCCAGTTTTCGGGTTCAACCTGCGAAACAAAACAACTGTAAGAAAGTCTGGTTTGCAATGGAGCAATACTAGTATAAAATCAACTTAGATCCTTGTTGTTCTGATTTTGAGTTTTCACTCCGGTTTGTAAGTTGCCAACGATATTCTCCGATGGATGGTAAGAAAGTGTTCTTGGCATTACTTCACTCGGAACATCTACTTGACTCTGCAAATTCACGATCACTTCATCAACAACCAATGCAGAAGATGTAGCTTCATTTCTGACATTTGATTGATCAGCTTGAGCATTCAAAAAACTTTCAATATGCTCAAATCCTTCATCGTAACTAGATCCTCCATAATCAAAAGTTGGTTCACGATCAGATTCGGCATTAATCGATTGATGGGAGGACGATTCGGCAGTGTTCAAGATAGGTACAGAGACTGATTCCTGCAAAGTGTTGTTCGGACCTACATCAGAAGTGTTAAAGACAAGAAGTGACGGGGAAATCACTAACGGTCTAGAAACTTGCTCTTGATTAGAAATCGGATGCTGTTGAAAAGGTCTTCTTCTGATGGAACTTCTGGAAGGTCAAATGAATTCCATAAACATTCATAGTTGAATAGCCATGGATCCCCAGGTTTTTACGTTGGCGTAGTATATCGTTGACAATCAACATGTTGTGCAAGCATAGTTTCTTCTTGAAATGTCTATATGTACAGGTCAAGAAATCTTCTTTTTCTCCGTTCCACAATGTTTGCTGTCTTCTTGATGAGTCTATTCTAGAGATTGCTGCCTACCGGGAAGTTTAGATTTTTTGGGTAGAATTCCTATTATGAAGGCTCTAATGGATCGCCATGTTGCTTATAGATCACATATAGAGTACTTCTGGAATGCACTGGAGTTTGATACTGAAGAGAATGCGATTGTCTCAGCTGTGAAGATTGCCGATGAGGATATTCAGGTAAAAATCACAGAAGCGATGGTAAGGAAGGTGTTGGATTTTAAAGACCATGAAGATGATCCGACGGGTTTTTCGGAATATATGGTGAAGGGATGTTTCTATCGCATGGGTTACACTGGGTTTGTGAATGCTGCTCCGTTCAAGAAGGGTAACCTAAGTGCACCTTTTCGATATATCGCACATTACGTTATACATGCACTGAGTCACCGAAAAGGAGGTTTTGATGATTTGGTTGACTACCAGATGTGCATGATCACCGTGCTTGTTCTTAATCTTCCATACAACTTTTCGAAGGTAATTTTCTCTCAGATGGTCTATAATATTCAGAGAGAGAAGTTTCTGCAGTACCCACGTTTCATCCAGATGCTGCTAGATTATTTGCATCCAAATCTAAAGAAAAGAAAGATGATGTGCTGAAGTTGGAACACATGGATGTCTCTACTCTGAAGAAGATGAATTTACATCTTAAGACATTCCCTAACCTGAAGCCTGTGTGTGGTGCAATCATTGACAAAGATTATGTCGCTCCAACAACAGGAAAATGGAGAAAGGAAGATAGTGGTGATGAGAGTGAGGAGCTTACAACGCTTGATGGTTTTATTGCAAAGCGTAGTGCTTGGTTTGTTAAAGATGGGGAAAAGGGAGTAAAAAGGAAGGCAACATCTACATCTTCTTCTTCTTCTGCTCCTCAGAAGAAAAAGAAAGCTACAGAAAGTTCAACACTTATAGATGAACCAGAGCTGGAAGAAAATGTAGAAGATATGGCTGCTGACATTGAGAGACAAGCATTTGGTCGTCAAAAACTTAATAGTCCAGAGGATCCACCATTCAAGCTCAAGGATCCTTTGTCCCTCAACAATGCTCACTAGCAATGACTCAATCTCAAGGATCCTTCTACCACCCCGGAGGATCACTAGAAATGTTCCAGCCTCAAGGATCCTACTTCCATCGACAAGGATCCTCAGCTCAAGTTCAAGGATCCATGGATTATCCAACAAGACCTTCGACACAGACCTTTCCTGGTCCTAGTGTCTTTCAGGATCTAGAGACAACCACTAAGAAGTTCAGAAAATCCATGATGGGGATTTAATCCCCATACCTTGTGAGGATCTACTCATCCGAAAAGCTTAGGTCTAATCTTTTTGCCTAGTTCAGTATGTGCGGAATTCATACTAACTAGTTACAAGTTCAAGATTTACTATTTAAACACTTATCTCATTAATATTGTTTAATGTTTACAATCTTGTGAGGAATCTAACAGGGCTTTGTCGTATCAGTCAACAAAACAACATACAGACTCAAGAACCTAGCACACCTATATATAGACATTTTTCTTCATGCGAAGTAAGTCTCTTTGCATGAGGTGAACTTCACTTCGCATGAAGTGAACCAGGCTACCTTCTTACGAAGTGAAACTTGACTTCGTGCGAAGTGAACCATATACATACAAAATCAAATCTAACAGTTCAGCTCTATTACATACATAAACATAACCATAAGACGTAGGCAATAGACATACTACATCAACAAACTCCTACTTGGATATTGCCGTAGTCTTGGTTAGTCTTCAAAATCTTCAATCTCTTCATAACGTTAATCTTTATCTCCCAAAGAAATTCTACTTGGTTTTCTTCTTTCTTCACTTGATATCAGTGTCTGATCTGTCGCTCTAGCCCATTTAACAAACTGAAATCTTCTGATTGAAGCTTTCTTTGAAACTACATCAATCCTTGCTTCTTTACGAATCTGCTTCATAAACTCAACCCTTTCCAGCTCACGCAATTTAGATATCCACATCTTTCCCAAGTTAATACCTTGTGCATAGCATACGTTGATCACACCTTGTTATTGCATAGCATGTACCTTGTCTTTTTCCTCATAACAGATATTATTATAAAACAAGCATTCAACATCTTTTTTCGAACAATTCACTAGCCACATCGGGTCTAGTATCCGAATAGCTCTCCATAAGCTTCACCGGTTTCTATGTCATACTTCCACCATTTTAAGAATTCATTAAAATCTTGCTCTATCTTCTTCAGCGGCATATTCTTCATTGCACGTAGCCGCTTCACAATTAATGTGACATCCATTTCTTTGGTGATTGGGTCTATCTTGATCTTCTTCTTTGGAATGTGCGGAACCAACTATGAAAATCATGAGTAGCTTCATACTTCATTAACTTCAACAGTCTTTGATCATGAAATTTCATCAAAAGGTTTATCTTCTTTGTTTTGCACAACTCGTCAACATCCCACCATGGCAACGTTTTAATATCACTTAAGTACCTGATGTACTGTACGCCAAACTCCTTCTTTATCGCATAAACATCTAGTTCAGGAATCCAACCCCAGCTTAATATGTCTATGAATGACTTATCTTGATCACGAGTGAAGAAGGCTAGGAGTCGTCAAAACTTTCTTTCTTTGGGTAACTCCTTGAACCACTTCTTTTTCGCTTCAACAGTTTCTTCTTTAGTCAAACGTCTTGGCACATTACCATCCTTTATAGTTTCCTCAACTCTTCTCTTCAATAGATCATTTGTGTCTTCAGGAAACACTTCTTAAAAGGATGGGAAGTCATCTGTACCTCCATCGGTGTATTTGACTGTCTCATCATCAGAACCATCCTCCACGACTACCCTATCATAGCTATTTGCATTAGCCACGTACTTGTACACATAATCTTCAGGCTTAGAAGCATTGATTTTGTGCAGCTCATCTTCAAAATCAAACTCAATGGAACTTTCATCCACTCCTAACATATTTGCAATTTCTTCTTTCTTAAAATTGTGGACAAACTCCCCTCTTCCACGCCATATTCAAGATAAAATACTCGGGGTTGGGGCAAATCAGAAACAACTGTTATAGGTGAAATAAATGTGAGGATTTTTTATTGATCTGCATTGTTCTCTGAATCCTTTTACTCCCCATGTGTATGTGTATCATCTTCCTAGTTTGCTTCATCATTCAAGAATGCATGGATAATACCCGTACCACCTTGTGTATTATCGTCGTCATCACCCTTATCATCATCATCCTTTTTATCACCTCCACCAATATGTTCATCCTCCTCCTCCTCATATCCATCTATCCCAGCATCAATCTCTACTTCCATCTTCTTTCTTTCTAAGTATTTTTGTTTCAAAGAAATCCCAGTAACATCTAAAGATTCTCCAACAAGTAAATAGTTCACCAACATTTCAGTTTCAATTTCTTGCTTAGTAGGTACAATAGCCGGATATCATCTATCTTATTCTTCCCTCTACCCACTACTACAGCTTCAGCTTTCCTAACTCTTTCAGCAGCTCTAGCCTTAGCATAGTCGATCTCGATCAAATCATATTCTATATCAAAGTTTATTCCCATATTTTTCTCTAACACTTTATACAGCACATCAAACTTCTTGGCATTCAAAGCTTTTTCAACTACCAGATCCTGTATCACTTTATGAAGCCTCTCGTTCTCAGCAGTAACATTTGTAAGCACCGATACCAACTGTACGTTCTCTGCTTCAAGATGCTTGACTTTGTTCACCAAATCATTAACTTTTTGATCGTTGAAGAAATCCCCTTCAAAGCCTGCGAATAACAAATCATCTTCATTAGTAGGGCATGTCGGATGAGATCGTTGTCTTGAGTAGATTGTGGTGTTGACTATTGACGTCTCATGGATGATTGTGGAGTAGAGTGTTGTTGTATAGGAGGTGTTCATTGTTTTGGTGGTGATGGTGGTAATCGAGGTAATGGTAGTAATTGTGGTGATGGTGGTGGTTGTTCGTCTTAGGCGTCTTCGGCGTAGAGTGTTGTTGTATAGGAGGTGTTGGTTGTTTAGTCTTAGGCGTCTTCCTCTTTCTATACTTTCGTCTAGCTTTCTTTATCGCATGAGACCTATTGTCTTTTTGTGTACATCACACGGCTTGCTTTTAACTCTTTTCGCTTTCTTCGTTGGCTTTTCAACAATCTCTTCAGGTTCTAAAGGCACATGTCTATCATCATCATCACCCAAAGCCTTTCGCTATCTTAACTCTACCCTTTTGGCTTCTAGACCGATACTTTCATTAGAACTATCTTCATTATCACCTTCAAATGCTTGTTTCTTGACCTGAGCAGCAATTTTAACCACATTCACATCATCATGTTCTTGATTAGAAGTTGCAAAAAAACTTCATCTTCAATGTTAGTCTTAACATCAACATTCTCATCCACCTCATCCTCTACGTCTATTGTTTCGTCTTTCAGAACAGTTTCGACTTTCCTTTTCTTCTAAGCTTTCTCATACCAAGCACCCCTCTTTGGAATGTAATCCTCCATCTTTTCTTCTTCATCATCTGAGTTACCGCCATCGTTCTTCTATTTATCTTTCGGTGGTGCCTTGTATCTTTTATCTTTGATATCTCCGAAGAATTTCCTTGCAACTTGCTTAGTGTTTTGCTTCAAATACTGATTCAATCGGTTTAAAGGTAGATCTGGTATATGATCTAGTGGCAACAAATCTTTCTTATCTTCCGCCAGGTTAGGGAGTTAGTCGTCTAGCATCATTTGGACGAACCTTGGATACTCCAAAAATATGTCTTTCATGATATTTTATTTCATCTGCTTGAAGATTACTTGTATGAAGTTGTAAGGCTTTAAGAGTAAGAGTAGCAATCATGCATATTTATTAATCAAGCATTGCATCGTATCCTCCTTTCTATGCCCTTTGCGCAGCAATCACTGAATGTACAAAAAACTTGTACGGTCTGCCCAAAAATGCTTTGTCGAAAATTGTATTCACAAACCCCTTGTATCCTATACGGTAAAAGCATCCTTTGCACATCTTTTCTGAATACATTGTGGGATCCTCATCTTTGTCTTTAAAGTCTAATACTCGATGTATCAACTCCTTTGTAGTCAGCAACTCTTTATCTTCATTTCTGATTCTCACAAACGATCAGATAGCTTCCTTCTCTGGCAGAAACTTCGCGTGATCCCAAAATCATTGTACATGAGAACGGTATGCCTTATCTTTATCTGCTAAAGCTTTCTTTATTGGCAAATGATTTATGAACTCCAAAAATATCCTTAAATGGTTCCATCTCTGGGATCATCTCATCCAACACACAACATATGTTATGCTTGGGCTCAAAATTAAATTTCTTTTCTTCACAAACACATACGACAAACAATTAGAAGAAAAATCAAACATACCAAATCACTTCATGCGAAGTACATATACGAAGTGGACATCTATCTTCGTATGAAGTAAGATGTCATTTTCAACATTTTTCACTTTTACTTCGTGCGCAGTGACTGTTAAGAAGACTTACAAAATTTTTCCACGTTTTGATGAAACTGAAAGTTCTATAACATGCTAAAAGTGCCGACAAGCCTAGATCTATGTTCAATATTAATTTTGGTCCGTTAAATCGTCCGAGATCTAAGTTTAAAGGTTTGGTTTACCAAAAACATGTTAATACGTTCAATTAAAGTCCAATCTCATCCAATGTCCCTTAGGCAATGTTAGTGGTGTGCCATCAACCACACAAGTCTATAGTCGGGCAGCACTTCGTTACTTGCTTTACAAAATCCTTCATTTCGCATGAAGAGGTAAATAGTGAATAATGTGTTCACTTCCAGCGATCTGCTTTATATAGACCCCTCAATTCACTTCGTACGAAGTGAAATGTTTAGTTCCTGCGAAGTGGCTTTTCCACTTCGTGCGAACTGAACTTCTTTCTTTCAAATTTTTAACTTCTCATTCATTTTAACTAGTTTTAACAACCCACTTAGTTAACCAAGTCCAAGTTAATGACCCTTGTTAACTGATTTGTCTACCAAGTCCAAGTTAATGACCTTGGTTGAACACTTTATAAACAAACTGACGTTTTCAAGCAATTTTAAATAGCATTAATGAATTTTTGACCATTTCAAAATATTTTCTTATTTTAGATAAGCTCCCCACCCACTGTCCTCTTGATTTCCATCATCATTTAGCATATTTGTATTTTGAAGATCCGCTTTCCATCATTGGTAGTCAAAACTAAGATAGAAATAAATCTTTTTTTGATTTTTTTCCAAAGTTTATGCTAAAACACACTTAAAATCTTTTTGGGTTTTTCTAAAATGAAATGAAATAGCTATGCACAAACATATTTACAGACATGTTTTGTGAGTTTTTGTTAGAGGATCATATCAGTTTTGAGACATATCACTAGTACCGTTGATCTTGAAAACTTTAAGTTCTAAACAAATTCACTTAGATTCTCAGTATACTAATCCACTTAAACCTCTACACATTTTCAATTGCTCCGTGATATGTTAATTAGATGTCTTAATACATGACTTTATAGTGTTTCCCACCTCATAGTATTCTCCTGTATCAAGATTCCATGGATATCATCTAACAGGTGAATATATCTAACAGATATATGTATCGGTTAGTACCACCGTAGAGACAAAGAGATGAAGGCTCGACTTAAAAGTGGTGTTCCAAATTTGGAATCTTTTGTACAGCAATTGTTATATCTTTCGATACTTTCAATTTTGACGCAATTTTTAGGGTTTAAAAGCAAAAGTATTCTACAAGTTCTAGGTCATTGCTAACGCAAAATCCGAACAACTTGTATAATACCCCAGATATCAATTACCTATGACGACCTAGTATCTCTGAATCCGACAATCTCTCAAACGAAATTTTGGGGTACTAAGACCATATATCCGAGAGATGTTAACTCACTAATTATGAAGCTTTTTTGTACGTTTATATCTCAGAAACAATCTACTGAATGTGCGAAGCCTACTGGCACATCATCTGTCAGACCTATTTAAATATTTTGACACTATATTTCTTTAGCATACTATGATAGTTCATTCATGTACTATCATTTCCTCTTTTTACACGAAAACTCTTTTTATCTTTTTCATGTTTTTGTACATTTTCAAATTTTTATATGTTTTTTGTATTTTTTACAACATTTCTCCCCTAAAATCAAAAACATATATTTTGTATTTTTGTTTTAAAAGAAAGAAAACTTAAAACTAAAAACATTGACAAACCGACGAGGATCGCGTCAACTCGTCGTCCTCCTCAAATTCAATCCCTAAATCCGCCCCTGATGTCAGATTTTTCATCCCGTTAAGTTTCAAAAGATATTTAAATTTATCTCGATCAAACAGTTTAGGGTAAAAAAATATACCTTTTGTTCATCAATATGGATTTTTTCTATTCTAACCAACTTTTTCTCGTAGCAATCAAGGAATAATTGGTGTCGAATTTCAATGTGTTTAGTTTTACAGTGTTGAACCGGATATTTAGTTAAGGTAATGGCAGCCTCGTTATCTACATATATAGGCATATCAAGAAACTACAATCCATAGTCTCTCATCTATTGTTGTATCCACAAGTTTTGGGAACAACAATTGAAAGCTGAAAGGTATTCTGCTTCGCAAGTAAAGAGAGAAACCGTGGTTTGCTTCTTGCATTGCCACGTTACTAATCGTGTGCCAAAGAACTGGCAACCAGCAGTTATCATTTAAACAACAACATCCAAAATCAGAATCGGAATAATGAGCGAGGTTGAAGTCATCATTTCATAGATACCACAAACCGGTGCTTGGGCAACACTTCAAATATCAAAGAATCCTTTTGACAATCAACATGTGTGACACTCGTGGATTTGACTGATATCAGGTGTAGAGGCATGTCGAATACATGATATCCGGCCTTGATATTGTGAGGTACATTAATGATCTAATCATTAATCTATATAAGGTCTCATCAATCTTCATTCCTTTCTCATTGGGTCTGATGTCGTGATTGAGAGCAATGGGGTAGATAATGGTGTTGTTTCCGACATGTTGAATTTCTCCAAAACGTCCCGCACATACTTCGTCTGATGGATAAATAACCATCAGGCAACTGATCGACCTGAAGTCCTGAAAGAACTTCATCCCCCCATAGAACTCATCTTGAATTTCTTTTGCATAACTTTCTCCAAGTCCTTACACAACAAATCATTCGTCGAACCAAATATGATGTCATCCACATAAATTTGCACATTTAAGATGTGTCCTTTAACTTCCTGTGTGAAGAAGGTACTGTCTACTGTTCCTCTGGTAAAATCGTTCTCTAAAAGGTGTTGAGAAAGCGTCTCGTACCAGGCTCTCGGGGCCTGGTGTAAACCGTATAACGCCTTATCTTGTAGATAGACCTTTTTCTTTGTGTATTGGATCGACAAACCCCAGTAGTTGCCAACATACACCTCCACCTTCACATTGTCGTAGAGGAAAGTGGACTTTAAATCTAATTGGTACACCTTGAAATCTTTCCATGACTCAAACACTAGGAAAATGTAGATAGCTTCCAATATAGCGACATGAGCGTAGACCTCTGTATAGTCAATTCCCTCTTGTTGGTGAAAACCCTTAATAACGAGTAGAGATTTATTGCGTACAATCACTCCTCTATCGTCTCGTTTACACTTGAAGACCCATTTTGTACTAAATTTCTTAAGATCATCCGATAGATCAAAAGCTTCCAAACTCCAAGTTTCTCAAATTGTCGTAGCTTTTCTTGCACCATGTTTACCCAACTTTCCACAATAAGAGCTTATTTGTACGTTTTCGATTCTACCTATGAAATTTACAACTATAAGAGATAGTATCTTATAAAGTTGCAACTTTAGAATAAAAACAACTAAGCTCCTTATTGATTTGATTTCACGTTTGACCCTAGTTTGTAACTCTCCAATTATGTTTACCGATGGATGGTACGACAAAGTCCTCAGCATAACATCATTTGAGACGCTCACTTCGTGTTCAAGATTTGTAATGTTTTGATCAGCAACAAGATTGCTTGTAGATGCTTGATTCTGAGCACTCGAACCAACTTGGTTGTTTAATTAAACTTTGAATCTTTTTTGTATCGTCATCGGAAGTAGATCCATCGTTATCATATCAAAGTTCAGCATCAGAATCCGAATCATCACTTTGATCGAACGTGAGAGTAGGTTCATTCATATCTTGATTTGTAGTAGGATCACTTGTTCCTGTTGTCTGTGATTAGACATGTTGAGTACTTGTACTAGCTTCAGCATCGTGAGTTCCAACAGGTGTTTGAGTAATGATGACTGGTCTTGGAACTTGTTCTTGCGATGACGCTTGTTGTTGTTGATATAGAACTAACAGTTCCTCCTCTGTTGGTTCAGCCGGAAGCTCAAAGGAATCTCAAAGACTATCATAGTTGAACATCCAAGCATCTCCTGGTTTTCGTGTTGGAGACATATATCTTTTACAATCCACGTTCTGAGCAACAATAACTCGGTTTATGCTAGGTAAATATATTCTGAGAAGTGGAGTAGCATATTCCATGAAAAACCCTTCCAATGATTTAGCCCGAATTTGCCATTTGGATCAATTATGGTGCATGGTGACCCAAATGGTTTTTTTGTTGGTTAAGTAGCTTGAAACGCGTCTTCTTATGTGGTTTGACCGTCAAAACACTGTTCATTGTACAACAAGCAGATGCCAGAGCTTCGCTCTAAAAACTGACTGGAAGTTTCGAATCAGCGAGCATGGTTCTTGTTGTCTCTATTAGGGTTTGATTTTTGCATTCAGCTATACCGTTATGTTGTGGAGTATAAGTTGCACTGAATTCATGCAAAATACCCTTTTTGTTGTAGAATTCCAACATCCGATTGTTTTGTAACTCTGTACCATTATCAGTCGAATCAGTAAGTGATACAGGTTCTCTAGTTTGTAGAACGAAATCATCAGATTTTCAAACGTTTCGTCTTTCCTCTACAGGAACATCACCCACTAACATCTAAAGTAATTGTCAGTCACAACGAGACAATACAGATCTCTAGAAATACTTCAAACTTTGACAGGTCCAAAGAGATCCATGTGTAGTCTCTCTAGTGGGAGTTTGATAGAGTTCAGCAGCTTCCTCGGGTGAGATTTCTTATGTTGTTTGCCCTTTTTGCAACTTTTGCAATCTTCACTCAAGTGAAAACTCTTTAAGTTTACTCCCTCCACTAGATTTTGGTGTACTAGGAAGTTCATTTTTCTACGATGAATGTGACCCACCTTCTTGTGCTATAAGAACGATTCTTTTTCTATTGCTTTGGATACGAAGCACTGCACTGATTTCGTTGTGGTTGTAGTGATGCTCATATCTAAGAGACATAAATCATTCTCTCGGGGAGCACGCATCAGGATCCATTCCTCATGTATATTGAATCCTAGCTTTAGAATTAAGCACTTTTTATCTGTGAAGTGTGTCGTGAACTTTTTATCGCAAATCTGTGAAATACTTAGCAAGTTGTTCTCTAACTCTACTATGTAAGAATCCCCTCGCCGACTATCCTTGCACCTTGATTGCCCGCGAACCAAACGTAGCTTCCATGGATTAATTTGACATCGTAAAGCAGGCTAGCATTCCCGTCATGTGTTCCACTATCCATTATCCACTTTGAAATGATTGATCTCTGGAGCCCCTACACATGTAACTAAAAGATTATTTGAATAGAGAGACCTAAGCCTTGATGGTCTTGGGTGGGTTCAGGATTACCACTTTAGGTACACTAACACTTTCTTTCATAACTTCAAACTTTTTTTCTACCTCAAACTTTTCATCAGTCTTTGATGAAACAATTGTTTTTAGTTCTTTATAAGATGGTTTTGCTTTTATCACCCAATTTTCTTTTTTTGAAAACGCTTGTTTAGAATAAAATTTTGAATCCTTTTGTTCATATTTGCTCGATGATTCACCGATTTCTTTGCTTGAAACATTAGAATTTGTTGGTTTCACATTGTTAGATTCGTTAGATCTTTTCAAAATTTGTGTTGGAACAAACATAGGGAACTTCTATTTCACATCCTCTAAAGACTTCTTGACGTTGTAAACAGGTTTAGAGTTAGTCTGGGGATATCGTCTTGCAATATGGCCTACTTGATTGCATTTGAAGCATGTCCTACTGTCGTTTCCAACAAAGGATTTGTGAACCTATTCACAACGCTTCTTTTCAGCATAAAACTCATCATTTGACTAAGACTTAGCCAAACTTTCCATCTCACTTTCTGAGCTTGTTCTAAAAAAAAGTTTACATTCTTTGAAAAAATCGGTGTTCGAAATCTGTCGTTATGTTTCTTAACATATCCCAACCCTTTTCTCCTATTCTCATGATAATTCTTTCCTTTGTAATTGTTATTAGAAGAACGTTTGGTTTAGAATAGTAAGATGCGTTCAGATTTTCAAGCTAAGGCAAACTTACTTCTATCAGTTTAAACACTTGTTCAACTTTTTCAAGATTCAAGTTCTGAATTGGAAATTCATGATCAAAATAAAGTGTGTCAGATCCTTTGAATTTATATGCAACCATGTTAGGCTCATCATTCGAACTAGATTCTGATTTCTTAATATAATTCTTATGAAAACTTTCTTAATTTTTAGAAGGTGAAATTGAGCTAGTTTTCTCCAAATCAGACTCAGCACTTTCAAACTCCGTGCTATTACTTTCACTCCCCAAAACATTTTCAACTACATTTTTCACCACATCTGACTTACATTAATCATCGGATTTGGTGTAAGTTACAACGACGTTTTCAGGCAGCTCGTCTTTTTGTTCAGTTTTCAATTTTAATTTGAGCGCCTTATCCGACATGTTAGGTCTTTTCTTTGAATAACTTTCCCACATCAGGGGTGGAACTCGATTGTAACTCATTCCTTGGTTTTGAGAACAATCATTTTCATCCTCTTAAATTTTTTCTGGTTGTAAGAATATGATCAATCACATACGATGAAGTTGATTAACTAGTCAACAATTTGTTGACTCTTTCTGTTTCAATTCCTACAGCCTCTAATTCACTTTTTAGCTTAGCAATCGTGTTAAGGTGAATGTTTATGGCCATTTGTTTATCCATAATAGTTGTTTTTAGCATAGACAGTTAAGCACCATCTTCTTGACTTGCTTATTCATATAGTTTAATGGTTTTACTTAACTTATCATATGCTTCGTTTGTTTCTTAATAGTCACTCGACAAGTTATCAGAAAGTTTTTCAATAGTTTATATTTATCATCTTTTCAGCACATCCTTGCAAGGCTCTACACATTTCTTGCAAGGTTTTTCAACTTGAATTATCTTAACCTTACCCTCTTCTATGACCGGCTCATTACCGTTTCTTGACCCTGTTCAGAAACTACCTCTTTTAAATTCGCCATCATAGTTTGTTTGCGATCTCGGTTAGGTTCTCAACGGTCATCTCTTTGGTCACGTCAATGAATTCTTCAACATCTTTCTTTGGCTCTTCTTCACGATGCACAACATAATTTGGTTGAAAGAAACCTCAAAATTTTATACATCTCAGGTGGAACCAAATGAAAGATATCTCCCTCATAAGAATAGTATTCATCAATTGGAGCTTCATCTAAGGTTACTTCAGAATATTCTTCTTCAACTGGTTCTTCTCAAATCACTTCCAACAATGCAATTCTTTATGGCTTTGAAATGTATTTGTTCTAATTGAAGCTTTCATCCTCTTGAAAAATTACAATAGCTTTATCCTTTGAACTTGATGAACCATCCTCGATTTGAATCATTCTTGTCATATTCTGAGGTGGTGACGTTTTGTGATAGATCGCCTTCTTGTAGTAATCATCAGCAAATGGGTTTTGATTTCAATTGACTTCACGATTCGGACACTCCCTCTTGAAATGTGTTCTCTCTTTACATTTAAAGCATGTGACTTTCGACTTAGTGAATCCATGTTTACCATCTAAACCTCCCAAACTATTTCGTCTTATGATCTCCATGAACTTTTGAGCTCTGCAAACAATCGAAGCCATGAACCAATTGATATCCATCAATTCTAATTCTTCCGAATAAGTTTGATCATAATGTTTGGTCATGTTCGAATTTCCAATTTTGCAGGCAACCAAACTTTCATATGATTCAAAAACTGATGCGAGCAACGCATGTGTTGCTTTGTAGTATTTTCTGTGAAATCTTCATTTTCTAGATTCACAACAATGTTACATTGAAGAATCTTTGGTTTAAATTGGTCGGGCTTTGAAAAGTGTTCGATCTTTGCAAAGATTGTTGTTTTTGAGGTGAATTAGGTTCAACGGTCGGTAATGATTGAAAACTGCTACCAGAAGATTGGTTTGTAGAAGTACCAGAAGTTGTGTGAATTTTAGGACTTGGAAATTTAGCTGATGGGCTTCCTTTACAGTATAGACTCACATCTTGTTGTATTTGTGAACCCTTGGTCTTGGCCATTTTCTACATATCTAGTTCATGACCTTCCAACTTCTCGATAAATCTTGACAAGCTGAGATTACCATACTCTTACCTGTTCTTTAAAATTGTAAGATAGGTTGACCATTCTCTGTCTAGTAATGCATGAGCAAGTTTATCTACCAACTCCTTGTTTTCCTTCTGAATTCCCCGTCTTTTCATCTCTGCCACCAAGTGACAACATCTCTCTATCAATTGTTTCATCATTTCACCTTTAAGCAGATTGAAGATATCAAATACTTTCATTAACAACGCCTTTTTGCTCTTAATCATTTGAGTGCTTCCTTGGAATTTCACCTTCAGAGCATTCAACATCAATTGAGCATTATTATCGTGTTGTAAGAGAGTGAATAAGTCTTCCTTGATAGCTTTGAAGAATGTTCATCATTTTCTTTTCTCAAAGGAATTTGTCATTTTCTTGTATAGCAAATTGTGTCAACATCTTCTCTAGCCCATTTTCCTCGACTGGTGCAACATACTTTACCTTGATGGCGTACCAGCTATCAAAGTAGATAACTTGTACCCAATTGACAAATCTCTCGCTCCAACCATAGTAATCTTCTAAGCACATGAGCTTCGGGGGTTTTTTCATCTTCCCCATTTCATTTTCGAGATTTATGTTTTGAGCTGCTATAGTTGTTGACGCTGCTGACGATGCAAATGCATTAAAGAACTCGTTCTCCATTTTTCGTTGAAAAATTTGTTGAAACTTGCTTTGGGCGAAGTGAGCTTTGTGCTAATTGACCCTTGAACGAAGTAAAATCACAAAAACAATTAAAGTTCACTTCATGCAAAGTAAAAACACCAAATTGAGATTTATCTTCGTGCGAAGATAAATTCTAAACTTTGCAAGAGTTTCACTTCCTATGAAGTAAGTTTTTACCTCATGTGAAGGTAAATTTTCAGAAAATTTAAACAAATTTTCACTTTGTGCGAATTGACTTTTAGATCGAGCGAAGGTAAAGTTCAGATTTTCACGTTTTTTTTGCCATTTTTATCATGATTCTAGTTGAATTAAGGTCTGATTTTTTTCAAGGGTTTGTTATTAGTCAATTTTCAGTTGTCCTGGAAAATATCAATCCATTATGTCCATTTAATGTCAGGGAAATGATAAAAAGATGAAAAATGAGTAGGAGAAGTAGAATCTCGATGACAAGTCTTCAGATCAGGCCTCTAAGCTCTGATACCACTTGTGAGGAACTTCTCATCCGAAAAGCTCAGGTCCTAATATGTTTGCCTAGTTCAATATGTGCATTATTCATATTAACTAGTGACAAGTTCAAAATTTACTTTTTAAACACTTTATCTCATTAATATTGTTTAACGTTTACAATCCTATGAGATATCTAATAGGGCTTCGTCGTATCAGTCAACAAAACAAATACAGACTCAAGAACCTAGCACACCGATATATAGACATTTCTCTTCGTGCAAGGTGAGTCTCGATTTGCACTAGGTGAACTTCACTTCATACGAAGTGAAACTTCACTTCATGCAAAGTGAACCATATACATACAAAATCAAATCTAACAGTTTAGCCCTATTACATACACAGACATGGCCTTAAGACGTACGCGTTATACATACTACATCAACACTATACAGACTATTGCTTCCTCAGGCCCTACCGTAACTTTAGACATGTCCTATTCTATATACTCTTCCGAAATACCACTCTTAAGTCAACCAGGAGGTAATAGTTTCCATAATACGTGTTTGGATACTAATTATGGTTTTGTGTAGGACGCCGAGATCAATCAGGCCATGGCTAGGGAGTTTCAAAAGCTTAAGGATATGATATCTAGCATCCTGGGAATAGTCAAGCCTATTCCTGAGATTCCAGACGGGAGCCATAGGGTATCTCATTTTGCACCACCAATATGCAATGCAGAGATACCCAAGCGCTTCCTAATCCCCAACATGAAGTTGTATGATGGTACAACCGATCTAGAGGAGCATGTGGCCCAATAAAGAGAAAGAATATAGATAAACCGTATTCCTGAAAGATTAAAAGAAGCTTTCCTGTGCAAGGGCTTTGGATCCACACTCACGGGATCTACGTTAAAATGGATTTGGATACAAGACAGGCTCAGTGGTTCTACCAAACATGAGCCTTATGACAAGAAGCAGGGATCCTACTATAAGAATAACAGATCCAAGCCCTATTCGAAGATGGATAACCAAAACCTCCACGCGGTGGAACAACATGAAGACGAAGAAGAGTATCCTAGGATATCTAAATATTGCTTTTTCGTTGATAATAGTGAACTAATGCTTGCTTCGTAGAACTTAGGAGTGAAGGCAAGGTGGCCAAGGAAGAATGAGAAGTCAAACTCCTTAAAGGATAACTCCAAATGGAGTGCATACCATGAGGATTTTAGGCATTAAACAGATGAATGAATTGCACTAATGAGGGAGATAGGCTATCTTCACAGCAAGGGGCATTTGAAAGAATTGTTGGGCAGAAAGAAGTCAAGGACCCAGGATCCTGAGAATGTCCCAGAAAGGGTTGCTCCACCTCCGGCCGATGCCCAAGTGATCAACTTTATCTCTGGAGGATCAGATATTTGCGGCACTTCCTTCTCGGAAGCTAAGAGATATGAAAAGGAAACTAAATTGGAGAATGGTGATAGACCCATCAGGACTTTCATGTAGAAAGATAAAAAATAATATCATTTGATAAGTACGACAGGGTCAACATCCAGGATCCTCACCATAATAGTTTGATTATAACATTATTTATTGCTAACCATTTTGTGCATAGGATTCTAATAGACGGAGGAAGCTCTGTGAATATTGTACAACTTGATGTGCTCAAGAAAATGAATATTCTTGAATTCGAGATGTAAGGAAACTTTTGTAAGTATTGAAGAAAAATATGATCAGTCTGATCGAATGCTAAAGATAAGATCAAGAAGATCAAATAGAAAGAAGATACAAGATAAATAGAACAAAAGAAGAAAGGAAGATACATCTTCAACTTTTTCAGAAGTTGATCATTATTGAATGAAGTCGATCAGAAAAGAGCAATCTGATGAGTCTGGTGAAAAATCTGATGATTATCAACAAAATTTAGTAAACTGATCTGTTCAACAGATTTTCTAATTGGCTGCCTATCAGAATTTCAGATGGGCCAACTTGTCTAAAGATAAGGTTCTGCCACATCTGTAAAGTAGCAAGCTAACCTTGATAGATTCAATGAATATGCCAAAAAAGCTACTTTATGTAGAGCCAGTGCATTAATAAACAAATGTTTATTCATGACAATAGACTTCTACAAAGAGAGAAGTCACTACCGAAGGATAATGAATTAAGCCTAGCATTCATTACATACTACAAATACTCCATTGCCCTTTATTACAGAAGTCTTAAAGTATTCATTTGTAATAGCCAATAACCTCACAATCACCTTGTAAACCTTTTGTTTCAAAGTGATAAAACTTGAAAATTTTGTAGTTGTGTTTCTTGAAAGTTTGATTTCTATTTCCGCACATTATTTTCATATATGTTGAAATCACTTGCCAAATTTAGTTAAAGAGCATTATTATCTTGGATCAACAATTGGTATCAAAGCAGATTCAATAAATCATTTTCAAATGATCAATTATTCATCTTTTAACTTTTTTCTAACTAAGTATTCCAAACTTTCAGACATGGAACAATGCTTTTAATATTAGGTCTATGTCAAAGCCTCCGACTTTAGTTAGAGAGGAGTACCCCCAACGAGAAAATCAGGATGAGTAATTTCCTAAATGGACATGATCGAGCATTGTTTCAATCCATCGTGAGTGGCCTACATATACCCATGGTTGAAATACCAGCTGTTCAAGCAACTGAGCAAAACACAGAAATACCTGCCTCTTGGGCTCCAAAAAAGAAAGAAATTAGAGCAAAGAGGACAAGGAAAAGGTGGAAGCCGAAAAAAGGGCATAATCATTTTTTACTATGTCACTTCCAAACGACATATTCTCTCAAGTAGAAGCATGTGCTTCTACTAAAGAGATATGAGATCAGTTGAAAAATCTTTGTAAAGGAGGAGAAAGAATGAAAAGAAACAAGTGTACAAATTGTGTCTCTTCCTATAAAAGATTTAAAAGTGTTCCAAATGAGAATCTTTCTAAAACATATAACAGATTTGCTTAACTTTTGAATGATCTAAAAAAATTTGGTATTGAGAAAATTAATGATGAGAGAAATGTAAAATTTCTAGATGCTCTGCCAAGGGAACGAAGAAGTTTAATAACAACTTTAGCATCCACCCCAGAGCTGGGAAATATGAGTTTACATAATATCTATTGCATTCTTGTCCTAAGAGAAGAAGAAATTTATGAAAACTCAAACCAAAGAGGGGGATCCATTGCTCTAATTTCAAACTCTCAAAGGGCAACCAACTCTGATCCAAAGACATCTCGTTACCAAAGTTTAGAAAATTCTAATACTTCATCAATTTTCTGCATTTACTAAGGCAATTGCACTACTAACCAAGACATTTGAGAAAAGGATAAGGGGTGAAAGTAACAAGTAACAGAAAGGTAGTAAGGGAGGATGGAAGGAAAATCAAGAGATAAAGCAAAAGCTGAAGTTGTGTGCTACAAATGTAAGAAAAAGGACATTATGCATTAGAATGCAAAAACAAGAGGCCAAAAGATGTTGCTTACTATGAGAAAAAGCTTGAAGAAGCCAAAAGGCAACAACAAGTCAAACTAATTGTAGGGACAGACACTTGGCTAACTAATGATTTTTCTAATGAAGAAGAAGGGGAAAATTTTTGTCTAATGGCAAAAATTTCTGATGCAGAATCAGAAACTTCAGAACACAAGGTAAGCTTAAACAATCTTGACTTACAACATCAGTTAAACAAGCTTATGAAAGATTTTGAGATCTTACAAGAAAAATAAAACCTAGAACAAGAAATTTGTTGATTTGCAAAAGAACGTTGAATAAAGTGATAATTGAAAACCAAGTACTAATTGAGGAGAACTTGACAAAAGAAGCAAAAATTGAATTTAATGAAAAAGAAAAAAAAGATTTACATAAAAAAATTCATGACTGTAAAAGATTTTCACAAGCTAAAGAGTTCATAAACTTTATTGGAACAATACCAAAAAACATAGGTAAAGGATTGGGACATGTAAAGACAAATATCAGAAATCACACAACCTTTGTAAAGGCATTAGATCAGAATTCTGATAAAATAACATCAGAATCTAATGCTCAGTCATTCAAATCAATAAGTTCTAACATCTTTACCTTACCATCTAAATACAACTCAAAAAGAAAAAGGCATGAGACAAAACAAACATTTTCAGAAAACTCAAAAAGAATTCATCCAAAATTCAAAAAATCTGCTAATCTTTCATCACAATCAAACTTGTCAAAACTTTTTGGCAAAATAGATTGCATGTGTGTTGAAATACTGAAGCTAATTCAACAACATCTCTCATGTGTAGTAGAACAATATGTTAATGGCTCATCATTTAACAAAATATTTTACGAAAATTACTCATCTGAAAAATAAACTTTTAAAAAACTTTAATCAGAAAAAGTGCCCAAGCAGGTTTGGGTACCAAAAAATCTCTAACCTTACCATTTCAGGACCATCATGTGTAGCAGATCTAGTACTGCGATTCAGGAATCTCCAAGCACATGACTAGGGACATGAGCTTACTTAGTAATGTTATACCAAAACTTGGTAAATTAGTAAATTTTGGAAATGGGATAAAGGGGAGAACTTTGGGTTATGGTTGTATCAAGTATAGATCCTTAACCATTGAGAAAATAGCTTAAGTAGGTCTAAAATACAACTTACTAAGCTGTGGTCAATTCTATGACAAAGGCTTCCAGGTAACTCTTTTACCAGAAAAAATGCCTATTATTGGTCTAGATGATATCAAAATATATTTAAGTGGAAAATGAATAAGAAAATCCATCTATTACTTTGATTTCGAAGAGTAAATTAAGCATCCTCAATTATGCTTATTTTTCAAAAGAAAACAAAGGAAACAGTTGGTTGTGGCACAATTATTGGCTCACATAAATTTCAAAAATCTAAACCAATTAGCAATCAAGAATATAGTAAAAGGACTAACTTTTACTCCATCCAAAAAGGATAAAATATGTGAAGCATGTGAGTTAGGAAAATCAAAGAAAGGTTCACATAAAATAATTTCTAAATCTTCAATCACTCAAAAATTTCAACTTTTTTCATATGGACCTTTGTGGACCTGTAAGCACTACAAGTTTTTCTATATTTAGGTCATTGTAGATGACTATTCCAGATACACTTGGGTTGAATTTTTGAGAAAGAAAAGTGAAACATCATATCTGATCATGAACTTTATCAGAAAAACTGAAAATTTGTAGAAATAATCTGTTAGAAGGATCAGATCTAACAATCAAACAAAATTTAAAATTCAACTATTGAGACTTTCCTAATAAGCAAAGAAATTTCTCATGACTTTTTTGCTCCAAGAACTCCACAATAGAATGGAGTTATGGAAAGAAGGAATAGAACCTTAGTTGAAGCAGCAAGAACCGTGCTTGCATATGTCAAACTACCCACTTACTTTTGGATAGAAGTTATTGCCAATTCTTGTTATACACAAACAGATCCATCATAAATAAAAGACATCAAAAAAACCTTATAACATCATCAATGGAAGGGTATCTAACATAAAATTTTTACACACCTTTGGTTGTAGATGTTTTGTGTTCAATGATTCTGAAAGTCTTGAAAAATTTGACGGAAAGGCTGAAAAGGGATTTTTTTCTTGGTTACTCATTGTCCTCAAAAGCTTATAGAGTCTTTATTTTAAATACAAGGACAATAAGGGAACGTTTATATGTATCATTTGATGATACATCAGAAACTCAGATTTCTGATGAAATTTTTAAGGAAATAAACTCTCCAAACCTCCAAGAAAACTATGAACATCTTCTTGATCAACTAATAGAAGAACCTCTTGAATGTGACTACATAAACAAATAATCATCCAGAAATCAGTCATGTACTAACCCTGCAGGAAATTTGTAGTCTTCAATAGAAACAATGCTATATGGTCAGAATTCTATTCATTAGAAAATCAAAATGAATATCAGAATTCTAATCCGCTCAATACAACTGAGGCAACAGATCAGGGGGAGCTTCAGAACCATCAGAGAAAATGAGTTCATACAACAATATCAGATGGATCAAAGGACACTCTCAGTCAAACATAATTGGGAATCTAGAAGAAGAGGTTAAGATAAGATCAGCTACAACACATGAATGTTTATATGTTGGTTTTCTAAGCATAATAAAACCAAAAACTATGAAAGAGGCATTCAACGACTCGGATTGGTCCAAGAAATGCAAGAAGAGCTTGATCAATTTGAAAAGAGTCAATTATGGAATCTAGTACCTAGACCAACAGACAAAGCTTTCATTGGATCAAAATGGGTATTCAGAAACAAAGCTGATGAACAAGGCATCATAACAAGAGACAAGGCATAGATTATGATGAAACCTTTGCATCAGTTGCCAGATTAGAAGCATTGAGAATATTTCTTGCTTATGCTGCATCCAAAAACTTCAAAGTTTATCAGATGGGTGTAAAATCAACATTATTAAATAATAAAATTGAGTAAGAAGTATATGTGCAACAACTTGAAGGCTTTGTTGGCCCTAAATTTCCACAACATGTTTACAAGTTAAACAATGCCTTGTATGGGTTAAAGCAAGCTCAAAGAGCATGGTATGAAACTCTTTCAAACTTCTTAATCAATTCAGACTTCACAAAGGTACAATTGATACAACTCTCTTTATCAAAACACACAAAGGGGACACATTGTTGGTCCAAATTTATGTTGATGACATTATATTTGGATCAACCAATCCCAAGTTTTGCAAAAAGTTTGAAACATTGATGACTAGTCATTTTGAGATGAGCATGATGGGTGAATTAAGTTTTTTCTTTGGCTTACAAGTAAAACAACAAAGTGGTGGCATATTCTTGAGTCAATCGAAATATGTCAGAACAATATTAACAAAATATTTACTTGAAAATTGCTCAACCTCAAAAACTCCCATGGCCACTTAAAACAAACTTGATTCTGATTCAGATGGAAAAAGGTGTTGATGTTGAAACTTATAAGGAAATGATAGGATCATTGTTATACTTGACAGCCAGTAGACCAGACATAATGTTTTCCACATGTGTTATGGCAAGATACCAATGTAATCCTAAAGAGTCTCACTTAAAAGCTATAAAAAGAGTTTTTAAATATCTAAAAGGAACATCAGATCTTGGTTTGTTGTATCCTAAAGAAACAACTTTAGAACTAATAGCATAGACAGATGCAGATCATGCAATATGCAAACTTGACAGAAAAAGCACATCTGGTGCCTGTCAAATGTTGGGAGACAAATTAGTCTGTTGGGCAAGCAAAATTGTGTATCCACTTCAACAGTTAAATCAGAATATGTACCAGCAACAAGCTATTGTTCTCAAGTGTTATGGATGCAAAATCAGCTGATAGACTATGGGGGTAAATATGACTAAAATTCCCATACTATGTGATTCAAAGAGTGCAACTTCTATAACATCAAATCTAGTGCATCACTCTAGAACAAAACAGATAAATGTCAGATATCAGTTCATCAAAGATCATGTGGAAAAGGTAACATTGAAATGTATTTTGTTCCAACAGAAAGACAAATTGCTGACAATTTTACAAAGCCTCTTGATAAAAAGAGACATAATTTTTTAGTCATTAAATTGGGTATGGTGAATATGATATATGAAGAAAAAACAGAAAATATTTTGTCACAAAAAGAAGAAAAGAATCAAACAAAAGAAGTCAATCAGAATTCTGTCAGAAATTCTTTTGACTCATCAAATTTTGACCAAGTTAATAGAAAAACATGATATTTCTTTAGCTCTGCAAAAATTTTCCGTCTTTCTCATTGTCATGCACATTCCATAGGTTCACCTCGTTAACTCAATTTTGTACATATTTTTTCTTTCTTTCGATTATCTTCTAGTTATTTTCTGTATTAGTTTAAATTTTTTAAACAAAATTATTTCTTTTTTCTTAAGGTTTTTTACATCACAAAATGAAATTTTTGAGCAAAAATTCAACGCACACACTCAACCTCTCTTAACATTCATTGCTTACTCATCAATACTTAGAGAGAATAGAGGTAACACCTAGACAGATCATGATTAAAATTTCTCAGAACATAGCCATCTTGATCATAAATAAAGAGATTTTATCTCACAAAACTCGTTTATACCTCTGACAAAAGATCTTAATCATAAAGGAAAATGGGGATGAAATATCTAAGTCGGTAGGTGCCATTTATGGCAAAGCATAACTTTCACTAATAAATATCCACCACTTGTAGATTATCTTCATCTCACTAGTCACTTTCAACTTCATATTTGCTCATTAATCCTAAACAGAAAACCTCTTCACCTTCCAAACCCTAACCTATGCACGAGTTGACATCTCACACTTTCCATTCCCTTACTACCAAGCCCACAACCTTAGGGTCCGGGGTGACGTTAGTGGTCCTGCATAGGAAGGATGCAACATCATCCTTGCCATGCTGCTTAACAGTCCCTTTGCCTATGCCATAACAGCTCACATCTTGGTTCATCCAGACATCCTACAGGAGTTTTGGCTCAATGCCCAGCTCATCTTCCATTCAGGAAGAATAACTACCATTGGTAGTAGAATATTGGGGGTGGGTATCGTCCTCAACGAACATATCATCACGGAGGTCCTAAACCTCAATGATGATAGCAACAACCTAACCTTTGCTTGTTATGAACTGGACAACACCTTAACCTAGATGAGATACCATGTGGAGGGCCATTCAAGAGCCATCACTAAGTCCGACTTCATCAAGCCATGGTAATTTTTGATCACCCGGCTCGGGATATTTTTTTCAAGGAAGATTGTGAACTTCGATGAAGTCTCATACAAGTTGATGGAACTCGTGCGTGCGATAGTGCAAGAGGTACCTTACAACTTCTATGATTATCTAATGAGAAATTTTGTAACAAACTTGTATTCTAGCAGACCATTCTTGGTTTACCATCGTTTCCTAATGAGAGTAATCACCCGCCAGCTAGACTTCGGAAGAGTTCAAGTCTGGTATCTCGAAGCAGAAATGATTTTTCAAGAAAATTTTCATAATGCGCTCCTTGTACCAACTACAAAAAACACGTGACTTGTGACTCGTCTTTAGATCTTTGCTCAACTTATTTTTAATGTAGATTAGTTTTTTTCTAGTTTATATATAGTTCTTAAATATATATGTACTTATTTTTCTTATCTTCTTTCTGAGGAAAAAGGGAACAAAAAAAGAAAGGGTAACATGCGTTGACAACAAATAAACTAGTAAACTAAAACTAAAACAAAAAAATAATTTAAAAAAAAAGAAAAAAACAAAATTCTGGTAAAGAAAAGGGCTGATCTGATAAGATCTGATCAAATGTTCAACAGATCTAAAACACTTTCTATTTAAATTTATTAAAATCTAATGATATCTGATCAATTTTCAAGAAAATAAAAAACTGATAGAATAAAAAATATGCCTTAAAGAAACCAAAATCTTGTGTAAAATATAGAGGAAAATCTCTCATGATCATTTCTATCTCTTTTCTTTCAAAAATTGCTTTTGACATATTCTTACAAGCAAGATCAAGGAGTTGCACGGTACAACCAAATGTAAGTACCATTTATGATTCTCTACTCATTCCCTCTCATCTAAAAAAAAGGAGGGTGAAAGCACTCTATCCATAGGGAACAATCACTTCTAATGATTTTTTGATGAAAAATGAAACAAGAAAGTCAAGTTCCAATACATCAGATATTACACACATTTTTTGATGACATCATCAAAAGGAATTTTGCCTTTTCAAAAAGGGGGAAGGATGTCAGCTTCTATAAGGCATATTACTGGACCTTCTCTCTGAAAAGGGTCCCACGAGAGGTATAAGGTACAACATGATCGTTAGCATTCACCAATCACAATTCATATTCATATAAAAATTTAAGATATATCAAAAAGGATTCGAGATATGTCAAAAGTTAAAAGATGATTTGCATAAAGTTAAAACATCATTAACTTGTCATTCACCAGCTTAAATACTAACCAAACCATGATCTCTGCCCCACAAAGCTTATAAATACCCAATTCAAAAAGTCGGGACTCTCACCTACAACCTCGGAACTCGCAAGCCCTAAAACCTTTTCAGTTTTTGAAAACCAAATTCATCTCCAAACTCACCATGGCCGCACCAAACACTATTAACCTCACATTCTGGCAGTTGAAAATGAAGTCACCTTCATCAAGGATGATGAATTTCTACCAATTAAAGACAACAACCTCATGATGAAGGTTGAACACTCAGAATATGATTAAAGATGCCAGCTTTTAGTTAAATTTCTACTAAGATGTCCAATTACTCAAGCTATGACCAAGAAGGAGGAGCTGATGGAACAATTTATAGAGCTGGGGTACAAGAAACTGATCATAAGGATTGGAGACTTCATAAGAAATGAGTTGCATGCCTTCTAGCAATTCATGATGGAAACCCTAAACAAATGCCTAATTTCAAAAATTGGGGCAACTTGTCAGATAAACCATACCCTTCTTACCATCATGTATGGACTCATAAATGGGTTCAATATTGATTATGGAATAAAAATCTTCAAACTGATGAAAAGATCTGTTCTTACTAAGTCTAGGAGAATTACATCTCATCTACCTTATCCTAGATTCTGGTCAATCATAATCGCTAAAACATTTCAAGAAAGGAATTTGGAGTTACATTCATCAGAAATAATCTGGAAGTCACCGATCATGAAGCCCTGGTGTGCAACACAAGGTTGGACATCTAACAAGGATGTGCCAATTCTACCAAAAAGCATGCTATGTCTGATAGTAGAAAATTCACCATATATAATGCTAAATGAAGAGATTCTAAACAGAGTAGAATAACATGTAGAAGTGTTTGATAGCGGTTCTTCACCAGATGATGATGATCAAGGATCTGTAGCACCACAAATTGATGAAACATAGGAAGATCAACATCAAACATCAGAATTTCACCCGAACAAATGGAAATAGATAATCAAGTGTAGTAGAATCAAGAAACAACAGTATATCATGCAGTAGAATCTCATACAGTAGAATCAGGTGCTCAAGTTAATCCTTTGTGAGAGGGGATTGGCTCTCCTCTTATGAGCACCGGACTGATCTGACTCAGCTAACAGAGGCGGAATTCATTGTTAGCGAATTTGACAAACAAACAAGAGAGATATGCTGCTTAAACGCCTTGATTCATATTAATAAACGTGAATGGTTATAGACAAGTAAACACTTTGACAGGGCTTCGCGGTAGTCACACACCAACAGATCAAACACAACACTCAAGCTCCATATTTATAGGTCAACATGACTCGCACAGGAGAGAGTGTGTTTGACTCGTGCGAGTGGTGCCTCGTACGAGTGAGAATGTGTCACTCGTACGAGCCACTAAGCTCACTCGTACGAGCCATGAACAAAACATATAAATCATATATTAACATACAATATTTGAAATTCTTAGCCCTATATACATAACCGACATATCCTAGACGTAGGCGATAGACATTATGCACCAACATCCTTCTTTACTGATTGCAAGAAACTCAAGAAATTCTGATTCTAAAGAATATGTTCATGTGAGTTATAAAATTGTTCCTAGACAAACTGATGCAATGAATGAAGACATTACCTGTCCCATACATCTTGACTCCATATCTATTGGTGAGGAGGAGATTGAGACAGCAACAAGAGACCCGTCCACTGATCTAGGAAACCTGGAAGAGAAGAATAAGCTTTTCTCAACAACTCACAGAGGATCATTCACCAGAATGATTAAAGGAAGTGAGGAAATTCCAGATGTGAATGAGTTTCACAAATATAGTGAAGGTGTTCATGATTGGTCTTGTAACCAATTTAACCTTTTAACAACAGCAGCAAGTGTGTCTTCAGCTGGTTTGGTAGCCAAAACAACTATTATTCCACCCTCACCCAGTGAAAAATTACTCATTTCAAAAAGAACAGCTTGACAATGTCGTAGACAATGTCATCAGAGTTTGTGTATACACTTCAAAGTCACTAGTGGAACAAAAATTAGGCATGCTGATAAGAAGTCAGAAATCTGATATGAAAGTTTTATCAGATTCAGTAGAAGCAATAAGAAGCCAAACAAAGAAAAAAAAAGAAACCCTTAAAAACAAGCAGCAGCCACCAAAAGCAACAAATTCACAGAAGACTTCAAAAGGATTTTTGAAGAAATGGAGAATATCAAGACACAAATGAAGGAAGATGTTGAAACAAGAGAGTACATAAATTCTGGTAAAATTCTAGAGGAAATCAGCAGTTTAAGAGCAAGCAACAATAGCCTGGCAGATGCTCTTGAAAAGCTGGTGCAAGGATGGGCAGCACAGAACATGACAAAGCAGGATTTGAAAAGTTTCATGAAGAAGAAAAGTAAAATGCTCAACTCATGAGTAATGTACAATCACTTATGAAAAGGATGCCCTACAACGTTGCCAAATTGGCAAATGTGTACATTCATGAGCTAAGAACCCCCATTCCCAAAGAAGCTTCACATCTGGATGTACCAAAGATCATCAGACCAACACAGCCGAAACCAGCCACACCAATCAGTCAAATCAGGGCCTACACCAAGGGGGCCTGCACCACCTGTATCAAAGTCTGAGTTACTTAAAAGGTTTGAAGTCTCTCCTCTTACCATATCTAATTTAAGAAGTGGTCCTCCACAAGAAAAAGAAAAAGGCGGGCACCACCAAAAAGAACCTTATCAGGAGAAATAGCTTTTAGTGAATCACTGAATTTGTCAAAGAAAAGGAAGTGGTCTGACTCTGCAACTTTTTCAAAAAGGCCAAAGCTTGTGCAAAGAAAGGACTCAGAAGGGAAGGTCTTTCTGGTGCAAGAAATAGAAAGAGAAGACATGATGTTCCTAGAATATCATCTTAGAGAGTTCCACTGGATTGAGGAAGACAAATTAGACAAACCACTTAGCCCTATGAGCAGGGATTGGCGCCTAGAGATACTTGAAAGAGGAAAAGACAGCCTTCACAAAGTTTTCACCAATACAATAGTATGAGTACTCAAAGCGGGTCCCCAGATCACACTAGATGAAGTGGTAGGAATCCATTAGCAAAATATGTACACTATACTCAGAAAAAGATGGCAGTGAACAGATAATCACAGATGCTGTCTTTCCAGACAGGCTTCATCCATTGAACATAACCATGCTGAAAAATACTTATGATCAAGAGAAGGGAAATACAAGATGTATCAAAAGAGCTCTTAACAGTCTAACAAAAGCAAGAGTAAAACTGTTCAAAAGGATAGCTTTATCAGATTTTGATCTTTGTATCAATTTTGATCATGTGTACAGCAAGAAAGTACATTTGCCCCCTCCAAATACATCCATCCCAATAGAACTTGTAGAAGAAGCCATAATATGTGTCATCTTTGAAAAACCATAGCTATCTGTTGTTTCAGAGATCTTGATGAAAAGAAGGCTCTCTTTAGAGTTGTTGAAATATGCAAATACTCAAACCAGACTCTCAAATACATAAAGGATTGCATGAACAAGAAACAGTAAAAACTCAAAGTAAAGGGACGTAACAAGAAGATGCTGGGGAAAGAGATAGAAGGGATTATCATTGATGGATAGAAGCAAGAGGATGGTACAAGACCATGTTCAAAGAATGCAACAAAATGATTGAATAAAGAAGAGACTGAAGAATGATTATCTCTACATAGTCAACATTGTGCTTTAAAAACAATTTCTTTATGTAATTTCCTTACGGTTGAACAATGTTTATGTTTGGAAGCTTGAATTTCTGTTGTTTGGTAAATTTCTTTATGTTCATTGTTATGAGTCATTTGTCTTATAATACTTAGGGGGAAATTGTTAGGAGACTTTTGTAAGTATTGGAGAAAAATATGATCAATCTGACTGAATGTTGAAGATAAGGTCAAGAAGATCAAACAGAAAAGAAGATACAAGATAAAAAAGACAAAAGAAGAAAGGAAGATACATCTTCAACAACATTTTTCAGAAATTGATCACAATTAAATGAGACCAACCTGATGAGTCTGATGATTATCATAGAAGAATCTGGTAAACTCTAATCATTAAAAAATCTGATGATTTGTTCAACAGATATACCGATGGACTGGCTATCAAAATTTCTGATGGGCCAACTTGTCTAAAAGATAAGGCTCTACCACATTTTTACAGTAGCAAGTTGACCTTTATAGATTCAATGAATATGCCAAAAAGGTACTTTATGCAGAGCCGGTGCATGAATAAACAAATGTTTATTCATGACAAAAGACTTTTATAAATAGAGAAATCACCACCGAAGGATAATGAGTTAAGCCTAGCATTCATTACATACTACAAAAACTCCATTGCCCTTCATTTAGAATTTTCAAAGGATAAGTTTGTAATAGCAAATAATCTCATAATCACCTTGTAAACCTTTTGTTTCAAAGTGATATAAACTTGAAAATTATGTAGTTGTGTTTCTTGAAAGTTTGATTTCCATTTTCGCACATTATTTTCGTATATGTTGAAATCACTTGCCAAATTTAGTTAAAGAGCATTGTTATCTATAATCAACACGAGATTGTACCAAGATCCTTAGTACTTGTTGGGTTCATTGGTGAAATCAAGAATACATTAGGGGACATCAAATTACCAATATATATAGAGGGAGTTCACTCTATCCAAAAGTTTTGTGTTATTGACAATTATCTTGTTGTAATGTGATTCTTGGCAGGCCCTAGATCCACGAGATGAAGGTTGTTCCTTCAACATATCACCAGTGTGTGAAACTCCCAACTCCTTGGGGAGTGGTGAAGATAAACAATGACCAAAAGAAAGAAAAAAATTGCTATACCTCTTCGATGAAGCCAGCTTCAAAAACAAGAGTAGAATAGCAATTACAGAAACCTCCAAGAGACGTAATGGAGGCAAGGGAATAGGATATCAAGGTGGTAATGTTGGAACCTGAGGATCCTGAAATTTAGGTATTGATAGGATCCTGACATTAAGGTAATCATAGGATCAACGATCCTTCATTCTATTGAAGAGGATATCATTTCCTTCCTTAAAATAATAAAATCAACTTTTGCATGGAAGCATGAAGACATGCCAGGTATTTCCAAAGATGTCATTACACATAAACTAGGTATAGACACATCTTTTAGGCCTATCCACTAGAAAAGGAGGAAATTCGCACCTGAAAGTAATGCCATTATACAAGAAGAGGTAAATAAACTCCTAAAAGCAGGTATGATTAAGGAAGTAAAATATCCTAGGTGGTTTGCCAATGTAGTGGTAGTCCAAAAGAAAACGAAGAGTGGAGGGTACGTGTCTATTTTACTGACTTAAACAAGGCATGTCCTAAGGACCCTTTCCCAATCCCACACCTTGACTCCATGGTGGATGCTACCGCTGGTCATGAGTTGCTGACCTTCATGGATGCTTCATTTGGATTACAACAAATATAGATGGAACCATCTGACCAAGAAGATACTGTATTCATGACCCCTACCGGTATATATTGTTATATTGTTATGCCTTTCGGACTAAGAAATGCAGGGGCGATGTATAAAGACTTGTCAACATGATGTTCAAAGACCAACTTGAGGATACCATGGAGGTCTACATTGATGACATGGTTGTCAAGTCAAAGAAGGCGGAGGATCACCTCAAAGATCTGGAAGTTGCATTCAACATACTTGATCGGTATAACATGAAGCTGAATCCTTCGAAATGCCACTTTGGGGTACCCTAAAAAAATAAAGGCTATCGTAAACTTAAAATATCCTATGAATGCAAAAGACGTCCAAAGGCTAACAGAAAGGAGGATCGTAGCCTTAAACAGGTTCATTTCAAAGTCTTTAGAAAAGTGCAAGGATTTCTATGACATCTTGAGGAAGAATAAAAAGTTTGAATAGACCAAGAAACATGAAGTTACACTTAAAGCACTCAAGGATTATCTATCCTCATCGCCTGTTGGGCCCCTAGCTAAAAGGTTTACACATTAGTGTTGCATTTTGGGCTAAGGGTGAAGGAATGGGCTTCCTAGAGCCTTATGGGCCTAGGGTTGTAATTAGTGGGTTTTGAGATTAGTATAGATACTAGTATTAGGGTAAGGGTTTAGGTTGCTTGTCAGTTTGTTATTAAGATATCTTGTATTAGACACCATTCGGTGTATGAAAGTTGATTAATCAGAGATTGTTCTTATTCTGTTCATCTAATCTTTATTTCCGCAATCGATTAGTTGTTGTGATACCATGTACAGATCCAAATCAGGGACTTACAATTGGTATGAGAGCCTGTTGTTCGATACAGGCTCTCGGTGTCACGGACTGAAGAAGAATTATTAAGATCTCGGAATATCACTGTTGAAGAACTATTGGAGATTGCTGCTGCTTTCTCATCTCGGACTGCTATTGTTCTGAGAAAACCAAAGGAGTTTCAAGCAATTGGGATCAAGAATTGTCGAAGATCCCAAAGAACACGAAGGAGATCATCCATCTCGGATTGATCCCGGACAACTGTTCATCGGCCTTCTCAACAACCTTATTCGGATTACTCGCGTTCCTGATAAGGATCACTGTTTAAATTAACTTATGTTTATCTGTTTGCAGGAATTTCGGAATACAATTGATTTCGGATAAGGATTCTCAATTCGTATAAGGATCTGTTATTTCGGATCAGGTTCTTATTTCGGATCACCTCTCATCTCGGATCTCTTGCAATTTGGATCATTCTCTATTTTGGATTTCATCTCCATTCCGGATTGACTTTTCATCTCGGATCAAGAAAGCATTTCGGATTCATCCGAGTTACTTTTGTTGTGTCTCTGATAGCATTTTACTGTTTTGGATTCTCATTTCGGACCACTATCTCGGATCACAGTTCCGAATCACCATCTCGGATTAGCATCTCGGATCATTGTTTGAGATTCCATCTCGAATTGTTAATCCGAGTTACTGTTTCGAATTCGATACTGTTCTGAATTGTACCACAAAGGTGGAAAGTTAACCAGCTGATGTGACCGGAGTTAAACGTTTTCGTATGCAGAATTTGATCCATAGATAATCTTGACAAACTGGTTGCACGGTTAGACTCGTGTGATTTTTAGGATAAAAAAGGCATAAAATTCCTAAATCACTATCGGACATTATATATCATTGGATCCGTATCGTCGAGACGAGTCTAACGGTACATTCTGGTAAAAACAATTTGCGGACAATTTTTATCATTTAGCGGTACGGTTTCGATTATCCATAGATGTTTACAGCCCCAGCTCAGGACTCGAACATAGTATTCAGCCCAGTATGTAATTCAAAACCGAATGCAAACCCAAACATTGTCTTTAGCTCACTAATTAAAGCATCCGTTTACAGCACTTCACCTGTAATGCTTCACATTTGTAACTTTCCGTTTTTAGTAAGTTTAATTCATGTTTCTATAATTGGAAAGTCCAAACCTTGTAATCATATTTCATTTCCAAATCATTATAGATTTAAGGCTTTGATTGTAATTAAATTGATCCATTATACACAATTACATTTATGATCACACGCGCACTCTTTACGCAATATATAAGTTCGAATCAACTTGCATATTCTTACCATAAGTTCGAATCAACTTGCATATTTGTGACAACAACTTAGATTTGTTCTTTGGATATCTTGTAATTAGTAAAATGATAAACGGTTAGCGGGTTTAGTTTTGTAATAGTTAATTAATGGGCTGAACTAGACACTAAATAGAGCATGGTAGGAGAATTGGGCTTTAAACCCATTAGCAGTCCATGTAGGGAAACACTAGCCCAGTTGCATAACCTATCTCTATATATAGAGAGGTTTGCATTAGGGTTTAGGTTGCTGGTTCTATTGCTCAGTTAGTTGTTTAGTGCTGAAAGAATAACTTCAGAAAGATAGAGAGAAGAGTCTTGAATTGATTGTAAACACTTTGTGTTAGATAATCAATAGAAGACAGTTTGGAGGAATTCTTTGTGTTTGTGTTCGTGTTGTTATTATTTATGTGAAATATGATCTAGGGGATTCCGCACTCTAGATTAGATAGACGATTCTGTCAAGATCCATAAGGACTAGGGGACCTACAATTGGTATCAGAGCATTCGGCTCTTGATTATTGCTCGGTTCAGAATTGTAACAGCAGAAAAGTTGGGTTTTTGGGCATTTTGGAGGCTATTCTTGAAGTTTGTGACGGCTGAATTAGGGTTTTGACGGCTGTTTTTGGGTTTTTGCAGTGATTTCGGTTTGGCAGCAGACATTTCGGATTGAAGACTTGCATTCCAGATTAAAAAGCATAGTATTTCTGATTGAAGATTTGGATTTCGGATCAGAATCTGCATTTCGGATCATCAAACTTGCAATTCGGATCTGGAAAACTGCAATTCGGATTATAGTTCGGATTGAATTTTGGATCAGAAGCCATTTCGAATTCCATTTCGGATCAGAAGCTATTTCGGATTGAATTTCAAATCAGAAGTTATTCTGGATTCTATCTCGAATCAGAATTATTCTGGGTTCCATCTCGAATCAGAATAGTCTATTCTGGATTTCCATTTCGGATCAGAACAGTGCATTCTGGATTTCATCTCGGACCACTATTCCGGATCACCATTTCGAAATAGCAGTTCGGATTACTGTTCTGGATTTTCATCTCGGATTGTAAATAAGAGTTACAGTTCCGGATTTTACGCTGTTCTGAGTTACACATAAAAAGGTGGAAACATAACCAGGTGACGTATCCTGAGTTAAATGTTTTCGGACATAGAAATTGATCCATAGACAATTTTGACGAATCGATTGGACAGTTAGACTCGTGTGATTTTTAGGACAAAAAAAGGCACGGAAATTCCAAAAATCATAATCGGACAATATATATATCATTAGAATCGTATCGTCGAGACGAGTCTAACAATATAATTTGGTAACCACTCATTTCGGACAAGATTTAACGTTTTTAACGAGCCGGTTGGGAAAAATATCAAATACGTCTAACCTAAATGAGTTGTTGAGAACGGAACACGAGGCTGGCACCACCAACAAACCTCCAAAGATGCTGAAGGTAGAGAATTATCTTACTTGGAAGGATAGGTTTCAATCCTTTATTGAATATCAGGACACACGGATATGGATCAGTATTCAAGATGGGTACGCTAACCCAACGCATGATTTTGAGGGTAGACAACGTGTCACTGCCTATGTGAACATGTCAGATGCTGAGAAGAGAATGTATGAGTCTGAGAAGAAAGCTTTAGCTGCTATAAATATGTCGTTACCTGATGGCATCAAACACACGTTCAAACGTTATACTACATCGAAGGAGATGTGGGATGCCCTAGAGAAGAGATATGAGGGCAATACTGATGTAATGAAGAATAAGGTTGATCTGCTGAAGAAACAATTTGCGATGTTCAAAGGAATGAGAAATGAGTCCCTTGAAGATATTATCACAAGATACTATCATCTGATGTCAGAAATAGACAATTATGACATAGAGGGATACACAGATGTGGAGATAAATGACAAGTTGCTCGATGCTTTACATGCGAAGTGGGATTTTACACGTTGATGATAAAGGGTGAAGTTGATTATGAAAAGAAAGACTTGGAAGAGGTTGTTGGGAAGTTGAGAGGTTATGAGCTCAATATGAAGAAGAAGGAAACAAGGATTTTAAAAGGTCTTACACCTTCATCTTCCAACAATGCTTCTAGTGACACTGCAACTACGTTTCTCTCATGTGAGAATGAACAGATCGTGACAAATTCTGATGGAAACATATTTTTTGTTGCTGCTTCAGGAGGCTCATCCAGGGCTAAGAGACAACAATCAAGTAACATCAGTTCTAAGTCTATGCCTCTGAGTGTCAAAAGTGCTGAAGAACACCTGGCATTGCTTGCTTCTTTTGTTTCTTCCTATGAAAATTATATTCAGGGAAAAATATCTGATCCTCCTACGTTTGATGAAGATTATGATCAGATTGACCCTGATGACTTAGAGGAGATGGATTTGCAATGGCAGATGGCCATGATCTCTAGAAGGGTGAAGAGGTTCATGAAAAGAACGAGCAGGAAGTTCGTTGGCAAGAGTGTGTGCTTTGACAAGTCGAAAGTGAAGTGCTACAACTGTCACAACTATAGACATTTCGCTAGAGAGTGTCAAAGAGCTAAGTCTGAGTCTCGTTCTAGCTCATCCTTTCAAGATTCTCCTGGTCATGGTTCAAGCAACATGAATGCATCAAACAACACTGGATCAAAGGCCCTGATTTCTACTGCCAGAGAGGGTTCTTATGATTGGAGTGTTCATCTGGAGAATGATAACAATGCCTCACAGGCATTCATGGCTGAGATAGCTCCAGTTGCTGATGAAGAAGTGAAAGCTGAAGCTGAGGGAGAGCAAGAGAAAGTAGCTGAGAAAGCTGATGGAGAACAGAATACCACAGAGAAGAAGATGGCTGCTGATTTTGCTGCTTTCATGGCTGATCTAAGCAAATCAACAGGCGAGGTATGTTCTAACTATGGTAGTACTGTTTGTTTGAAGTGTCGTGAACTGCAAAGTGAAGTTGACACATTAACAAAGCAAAATCAAAGTCTGGCTAATGAGCTCTCAAACCTAAAAAAATCAAACTTTTTCATAAAACAAAATGAGTCATTATACTTGAAGAAAATTAAAGGTTATGAAGAAGAAATCAATATCCTAACCTGTAAGCTAAACGAAAAACTTTAAGTTATTGACTTTGCTCATGATACGATGAGCGAGAAAACAAAAGAGGTTTCTGAAAAATGCAAAACTTAAAATTTGTGATCTTGAAAAGAAATTAAATCAATTAAGAGATTCATCTTTTGTCATGAAACACATGATGAATGGCCTGAAGAAAAGTAATAACAAGAAATGTGTGGGCTTCAAAGGTTTGAATGAAGTTCCACCACCTCTTGGTCACGACAATTCTTTCTTGCCAGATGAAGAAGAGCTTCGAGACTTTGTGCCAACTACACCTGGCAGTTCCACATCAGGTAATGATGATGGGTTTGAAAATGCCAAGAAGGATAATAATAGAGACACAATTTTGAAAATAAAAAATTCACACCCTAAGAATCAAAAACATTTTTTTGTTAAAAAGGTTGATTTTGTTAAAGGCAGTGACATGAATGAAGAGGTCCCTGTAATTACTAAAGTGTCTAATGTGCAGTTTGCTAAAAATAAAAATAAAGAAAAATCAGAAGTTAAGCAAGCTAAACAAGATCCTTCTAAGGCATCGTCATCATCATCATCATCGCCTGATGAATCTAAGCAAGAGACTTCTGTAAAGAAGTCTTCGGCTAGAAAATCATGCTTCAAATGTCATGAAAAGGGACATGTAGCTAGCTGCTGTCCTAACAAAAAGAGTGAAGCATAGGTAAGTCAGAGGCAGAGAGAAAAATCACCAGAGGAAATTGTTGATGGTGAGAAGAAGGTTAACTCACCAAAGATATCTGCTACCAGGCAACATAGTGTTGCTGTTGGTGTAGAGAAGGCCGAAAAAGGAACTCACCAAGTTCCTCGCTTTCAAAGAAATCAAAGATTTCAGCCTACATCTACATCAGGCAGATATGATAGACCTAGAAGTAGTTCACCAAGAATGAATAACTTTAATGGTCCATCAAATAAATTCAGAAGTCAAGGTCAATATCAAAATCGATACCACAATGTTGGTAGTAAAAATTCTTATAACGATGGCTTTAGAATTATCATCATCAAAATTCATGGAATCAAAATCATAATTTCCAAAGGTCGCAAAGTCCAAACTTGGTTAGGAAACTTTAGGACCACAGACCTAGTGAAAATCAAAAACCATTTCCATCAACAAGTCTAAGATCCAAGACTCCTGTTAGGAGTGATGGATACTGGATGGACGTTCCTATGATTGATGAATCTAGAAGACCCAAGACCATTAAGGCTTGGGTCCCCCAATCTAAATAATTCTGTTGGGTGGTGCAGGAGCTGCAAAGGAGGATTATCAACTTGTGGTATGTTGATAGTGGCTGCTCCAGGCACATGACAGGGGATGCGAGGTTGTTGACTGAGTTTGAGAATATAGATGGTGGTTATGTGAATTTTGCAGGTGCTAAAGGAGGGCACATTACCGGTTGAGGAAAAGTTACTAACGGGAAGATCACACTGCACAAAGTGAACTATGTTGAGCAGCTGAAGCACAATCCGATGAGCGTGTCTCAAGTCTGTGACAAGGGTCACTCAGTCCACTTTACAAAGTCTGAAGCTTTGGTATGGAAACCTGGTTTGGTGATACCGAATGACTTGATAGTGATGAGAGCGCCAAGGAGAAACGACACTTATGTTATGGACATGGGTGCCAAGGATCCTTCCACTGTGGTGGCGTGATTACTATCAAAAGCATCTGAGGCTGAGTCATTGCTGTGGCACAAACGCATGGCCCACATCCACTACCAAAAAATGAATTATATTATTAAAAATGGTTTATTGGAAGGGGTTCCAGTGCAGAGGTTTCATGTGGAAGATAAATGTCTTCCATGTCAAAAGGGAAAACAACATAAGAAACCTCAAAAGTCTAAAACAGTAAATTCCATAGATACCCCGAATGAATTACCTCATATGGATTTATTCGGTCCAGTGAACGTAAGGAGCATAGGTGGAAAGTACTATTGCTTAGTTGTCACATATATTATGGGTTTTCTTTTTAGATACAAAAGATGAGACAGCGGACATGCTGATTGATCTTTTTACAAATTGGAAAATTTCCATGATGCACGGATCAAGAGGATAAGGAGTGATAATGGCACAGAGTTCAAGAATCAAGTTCTGGATCTCTATTGTCTTCGCAAGGGAATTGAACATCAATATTATGCCCCTTATACACCTCAACAGAATGGAATCGCTAAGAGGAAGAATAGGACGTTGATTGAAGCCGCAAGGACTATGCTATCTGATTCAAAGCTTCCAGTTCTTTTCTGGGGAGAAGCTGTGAACACAGCTTGTTATGTCCTGAACAAAGTTTTGACAGTTAAGCGGTTTAACAAAACATGTCACGAACTATTGTTTAACCGAAAACCAAACTTAAAAGGCTTTGAACCATTTGGATTACGCTGCACCATTGTGCGAAACAAAGATAAGCAAAAATTCGATGAGGTAGCTGATGACGGTTACTTTCTAGGCTATATTCCTAGAACACTGAATAAAAGGGTTTTTAATCTAAAAACTGGTAAAAGTGAGGTGGTGTTTTACATGGAAATCACTAGTTATTCCCCTCAACAATCAACGAGTGGTCCTCCTATATTATATGATTATGAAAGTGCTTTTAAATCATTTAATATTCCTTATTTTTCCAATGCAGATAAGTCTCAAGTGATCCATACTGTGATCAGTGAAGATGGTGAGTGTGACTTCATGCCTAGATCAAGTGTATCGATGACAGATGCTCCAGAAACTTCTTCTAGTGCAGCTCTAGAGGACTCCAATGATAGTGACTCTGAACCTATTCAGGGGGGAGGATTTCACTAATCTGTTTGCTAACACTAACATTCAGGGGGAGGTTGGATCTAATCTGGGAGATAACCTGGTTGTTGACACCATTGCTACCACACGTGTAAATAGAGATCATCTAGTTGAAAACATCATTGGTGATCCAACTGGTGTTCAGACAAGAAGAGGTGTGCTCGAAGGTTCCTGTTTGTTTACTTCAATTCAGAAGACTGGGTTGATTCATGAATGCTTATATAGCTGCTTTATTGCCCAAGAGGAGCCGAAGAATGTTCATATGGCTCTAAAGGATAATTGTTGGGTGGAAGCTATGCAAGAGGAACTAGCTCAGTTCAAGAAGTTGAAAGTTTGGGAGCTAGTTGACTTGCCTGCAGGAGAGAAGGAAATAGGCACTAAGTGGGTGTTTAAGGACAAGAAAGACGACCGAGGGATCATGATCAGAAATAAGGCTCGGTTAGTAGTGAAAGGGTTCAATCAGCAAGAAGGGATTGATTATAATGAATTGTCTACACCACTAGCAAGGTTGGAAGCAATTTGTTTGTTCCTCGCTTTTGCTTCATTCAAGGGCTTCAAAGTTTACCAACTTGACGTGAAGAGTGCGTTTCTTTATGGGAACGTCCAAGAAGTGGTGTATGTCTCATAGCCAGACGGGTTTACTGATCCAGACTATCCAGATCGAGTCTATTGACTTGATAAGGCATTGTATGGGTTGCATCAGGCACCTAGGGCGTCGTATGAGACGCTGTCAGCACATTTGTTAAAACGTGGTTTCGAAAGAGGACAGATTGACAGTACACTTTTCATTAAGAGAAAAAAGGAAGACTCTCTGCTGGTACAGGTATACGTAGATGACATCATTTTTAGGTCATCTGATGAGAACATGTGTCATGATTTCGAAGAGGTAATGAAGAGCAAGTTTGAGATGAGTGCGATGGGTGAATTATCCTACTTTTTGGGTTTACAAGTTTAATAGAAGAAGGATGGGATGTTCATACATCAGAAGTATGACATTTTATCTCATTTCAAAATGGAGGATTATGCTACTTTCAATACACCTATCTGTGAGAATCACAATCTTGGTCCAGATCATGAGAGTGTGGAGGATGTTGATCCTACTCAATACAGGGCAATGATTGGTTCTCGGATGTACTTGACTGCTTCAAGACCCGACATCATGTTCGCAGTGTGTCTTTCTGCCAGATATCAAGCAAATCCAAAGGAGTCCCACATGAAAGCGGTGAAACGAATTTTTCGTTACTTGAAGAGGAAACCTAAACTTGGGTTATGGTATCCAGCTGCTAGTGATTTGAAGTTTGTTGCTTTTACCGATTCGGACTTTGGAGGATGCAAATCTACAAGGAAGTCTACCACAGGTGGTTGTCAGTTCTTAGGAGGAAGGCTCGTGTCGTGGCAATGCAAGAAGCAGTCTTGCATGTCCACCTTTACGTGTGAAGCTGAATATATTGATGCGGGTAGCTATTGCTCTCAGGTTCTCTGGATCCAACAGCAGATGCGCGATTACGGTTTGAATTTCACTCGTACTCCTATTATGAAAGACAATAATGTGACTATATCAATCACCAACAATCCCGTAAAACACAGTCGCACAAAACATATTGACATTCGTCATCATTTTATACGGGATTGTGCCGAAAAGAAATTAATTGAACTGCATCGAGTCGACGCCCTAGATAACCTGGCAGATCTTTACACAAAAGCATTTGACAAGGCTCGCTTTGAACATTTAGTCGAACTCAACGGGATGAGGAATCCTGAATAACCATTTTCCAATAAAATTGTTTGTAAATAATTTACTGCTTTTCAAAAATCAAAAACATAAAAAATAGAATATCAAAAATGAATTTTTCACTGTGTGAAAAAGAAGAAATGTACATCAGCAAGTTAGACTTTCACACTGAAATTAAAAGAAAATTGCTTAAGTGTGATAGCAGCTTCATCATATGAGTAGGCAAAAGGCATGAAATAATCAACCTACTTTTGTGATACAAATATAATAAACTGTGTATGAGGGGGTAACATATCAGTGGCGTATGGTTTTATGACCTTAAATCTTGCATTGATAGATTGCCGAAATCTGAGGTTTTAGGTCTTTATATCGTTATTTCATCCGTGGTATCAAGGTTGTCCTTCTGCTGCATCTAAATATATGCTGACCTAGGCATAACCAGGATATCTTAAAAGAGCTAAAATGCCAAATCCCAAAAATTGAAGAAGCTCTCCTAGAAAGTCATTCAAATGTGCAAAATTGCATTATTCGTACCAAAATTTGGTATTTGTCCTACCCCTCGTTGGATATTTGGTCTCTTTGTTATACGGAAGTACTGACCTGATCACCAATTATCTAACGTTGTAATTCAAAAGGATGAATTTCGGTATACTCACCTACTATGATGAATTTTTGTGCATAACTTGATCGCGGGGGTATGTCCTGAAGTGGGACACACTGGTATATCAGTATAAGTTACCTAAACAGATCATGAGGTAATGGTACTTGAAATGTTCATGTATTTTGTTTAAGTGGATAAACAATACTGGTAATCGTCTGTCTTGATCTGCTTTTCATGAATGTTACATATAGAATTATCAAATAGTGTGAAAACAATTTGATGTTGCTGATATGATCTTCTTACCAGTGATACTCACAAAAATAGAGTGTTTATTATTTAGTTATTTATTTTCTTTCAGAAAATATAAAAATTCAAAAAGATTTCATTTTCTTGTATATTCTTATTGTATGGATATTGGTTGTTTATGGAGGAGTTGTTACTGATAGGGGGAGACGATGTTAGAAGCTGAGTTCAAAATTTTTAAGTTGGGTTCAATGTGTTTAAAAAATTTTGAGCATATGGTTTGATTTGAGAAGTACTTAATCTGTGATACAGTTTTCCTATCTCTTGAATAATAATAATTTGTTTAACTTGTGTTGAAAATTCTTATGGTTTCTTGAGATGTTGTTTTATAGTATACAGATTGTAGTAGTATGTTGCTGCGAATTTGGTGAAGAGGAGTTATGCTTGGATGCATGGTAGAACCTCCTTTCTACATTGCAGACAAAGTTGAAGAGTTTTGAAGATTGCTATGCAAGGACTAAACTGGAGTTTACTCAAACGCTAACGATTTAGAAGATTTGGTGATTGGATACATCAGCTTAGGGGGAGTCTGTTGCTGACAGAAGCTGTTAAAGCTAAAGATATCCAAAGACCAACGTTTTTCAAAGATATTTAAGATTGCAAGAAGACTGAAGACTAAGGTATTTTATGAAGCTATTGTCAAGGGGGAGTTTGTTGGTGCATATTTGTGACAACAGCTTAGATTTGGTCTTTGGATATCTTCTAATTAGTAAAATGATAAACAGTTAGCGGGTTTAGTTTTGTAATAGTTAATTAGAAGTAATTGGCTGAACTAGACACTAAATAGAGCATGGTAGGCGAATTGGGCTTTAAACCCATTAGCAGCCCATGTAGGGAAACCCTAGCCCAGTTGCATAATCTGTCTCTATATATAGAGATGTTTGCATTAGGGTTTAGGTTGTTGGTTCTATTGCTCAGTTAGTTGTTCAGTGCTGAAGGAATTGTTTCAGAAAGATAGAGAGAAGAGTCTTGAATTGATTGTAAACACTTTGTGTTAGATAATCAATAGAAGAGAGTTTGAAGGAATTCTTTGTGTTCGTGTTCTTATTATTTCTGTGAAATCTGATCTAGGGGATTCCACACTCTAGATTAGATAGAGGATTCTGTCAAGATCTATAAGGACTAGGGGACCTACATTAAACGTTCAAATCAAACAAGCAATTGGCAAGTTAAACTCAAAATACGAAAGCTATTTGATATCTTGAATCATGTTACACTTATGTAAACACTTACACGTTACATTTAGGGTTTATGTAATGCCTTAAAAATCATGTTATAACCTTCCGAAAGCACATCACACTTACTTATATATAAATTACATCGTTTGAATAACAAACAAGGCAATTATATAAATTAAACAAAGAAAAAAAGGGATAAGGCAGCTTGCGGCCGCAAGCTGCCAAGTCTCACATTCCCTCCTTGTTTCAAGTTTAAACCCACCTAATCCCATTTAATGCAACCCTAATTCTCCCTCAATATAAACAAGCATTCCCCCATCCCTTTCCCACTTTTTCAAGCCTCCAAACACTCCAAACATTCTTCCAATGTCCAGAAATTCACTATTGTCCAAAGTTAGTTTGCAATTGAGTTTCAACTCACTTCCCTTCTTCTTCAAGCCTTGTTTTTCTTTCTAACACCCTTGTATAACCTCTAAGAATGTTCTCACAAGTTTTCTTGGGAAAACTAAGGTGAAACCCCACCGTATTGAGGTCCAAAAGTGTGTTAACATTCTGCCCACTTTTTATCTTTTCAAACTTTAAAACTTTCAAAGTTTTCTACATGTTTTCTTCCTCAACATTGTTTGCTAATCCCCATGGGATGTTTCCATAGGTTTTCCATGGAAAACCAAGGTGGAAAAATACCATTTTTAGGGCCAAACTTTCTGTTTTGGAAGTTAAACTTATTAACTTTTCCAAACTTGTTTTTAAACATGACAACTCTATGCTACTTGTGCCTCAAATCAAGTTTATGGTTAGGGAGCTAGCTAGACTTGTTTCATACAAAATCAAGAGGTGTAACATGCCTCTAAAATTGTGGTTTTACTAGCGTTGAGCCATCCAAGCTTACAAGTTTGTGTTGGTGAAGGTGCGATTACATGGAGGCCTTGGCTATCCAACTTTTCAATCCACCCCTCACTTGATGATTTCTATCCATTAAGCTATGGTTCACTTTCACTAGAGTAACAAGGCTACGACACATCCCCAAACGTTGCCATGTTCAGGAATGCACGCACCTAGCTAGCTTATTCGGTTCGAAGCGTAGCTTAGTGAAATACTATATTCTTGACCATCCGGATTGTCCTTGTAGCAATTTGTGTATTGGTGAATCTTACAAAAGAGGTTTAGGATGGTTATCCTCCTACCTCCATGCATGACTTCTATGACTTATATGATATCCATGAATTATATGAAATCTATGAAAAACTTGTAATAATATATGTAAACTATATATATAAATAATAAATATAACCGAACCTTTGACGATGACCATATGGCTAACTTGTCCTAATATTAGGTTATTTTATCTAAGACCTAACCATCGTTACAATTCTATTGGGCATGACCCATAAAAACACAAACACCCTTCGGGCTTATAGTGTAAAAAACGAGCGTTAACGTCTAGATAAATACTTTCAACTATACATACTTTTTGCGTACTTTAAACTCCACCGTCATTCCAATACTTACACACCTACGTTTCCTTGTGTAGGATAACTTGGTGTTCGTCCCCCTAATCAACCTAAACGCTTTCACGGAACTTAACTTTGCAAAACCGTGAGTACACTCGACACCCTTTTTAAGCTTTACACTTTGGGTGCAATTTGTTGATCTATCATAAACACACTAAATCACACTTTTATTCTATGAAATCACATAAAAAATCCATGATACATGCTAATGTTAAGTTTTTAATCTATTATGTGGGACACTAGAGGATTTACTTGTAGTTCACATGCCTTACTTACATTCAAACGTTTTTACTACTTATGCTATGATATCAAACTTGTGTACTCGCCAATACTTTGTTATTGAACTATACTTTTTAACATGTTGCAGGTTGAAGAGATTGACATGACGAAACTTAGTAGGATCGGCATAGAAACACTCTTAGAATGCTAAGTTATTCAACATGTTTTGTTGAACATGTCTCATATGTTGTTGTTTCCTATTTGAATTGTATTGTATTTGACAATTTGGTGATTTGAAATGAAATGAGTTGTTTAATTAAATAATGTCACAATTAGCGTTATGATGTCTCGAGCAATCTAGTTCGTCTCACTCCGATGTTTCCGCCATCAGTTGGGGTGTGACAGATTAGTATCAGAGCCATAACTATAGGGAATTAGGTAGAATTGCCATGTTCGACCTAGTCTATAGTTTAAGTGACCAACTTGACCTTTCTTTCTTTATGATTAAAATGTTAAATTCTTCCTATTTGTTTCTTCCAATTTTTTTTGTCTTAATATATATGCAAAGTGTTTTTCCTAAGACACTTAAACAACTTACACACTTGAAGACTTGAAGACACCCATACTATAAACTAGACGACCTCACCAAAATAGGGGTGAAACCCGCACTTTGGTGATCACTCTCAACCCGCGTTTTTTATTTTACACTAAATTACGCCATCAAGTTAGGAGTGAAATCCACATCTTGATGGGAATTTCCATTTCATACTCTAGTGGACCCTTACCAACGAGTAGGAATTCGCTCCTCGTTTAGTAAGCACCAACCACGCTTAGGGTCAATGTTGCCAAGTTAGGGGTGAAACCCGCACCTTGTCAACTAGTCCCATTCCTCCATTTTCAATCACGGCAAAGTTTTGATTTTTCGATCGGTTAGAGACATGTAGTAACTGGAAGGGTAAAGTGCCGTTAATTGCTTCTCGACGAGAGCACTTTAACTATAGGCTAAAGCATGCTTCTCTAATTTGAAAGGATCTCGATTCACTTTGGAAAAGGCGACGTTTCTCAACGTGAAACACTCTTAAGTTTTATCAAGCCTATCTTTTATGGATCCCGATTATTATGTGTTTTAATACTTGATAGCTTATTCATTTCTAACCCGATGCACAACTTGCACACCTTTCGTAACCAAAACAATAACAATAACTCTCATGAACCAACTAAATTTATACTCTTTACACAAATCATACGTGATTATTGTTTTCGAATGCTTGAATGCCCATGCTATCTATGTAAATTCATATGTGTTGCATAATACTTATATGCTCAAAAATGATTTCTTTTTATAAAAACGCATTATGATCAAAGCCTTAATCTCTTTTCTATTGTCGAACCGTTTAGATGTCTTCCTCTCAAAGCGTTATAAGTCCAAGTCTAAATCGAGGTCCTAATCCGATTCTATGTCCAAAAAGGATTTCATGAAGTTCATGGCCGAACAAATGGCCGAGCATATGGTCAAGGTCATACCCGAGATCGTCAGCAAAATCCAACCTCCACCAAATGCCGAATCACCCCATACATCCATCGACTACAAGGCGGAACCACCTAAATCAACCTTTACCCATAAGCAGTTTTGCTCCTACAACCCAGCCTTTCACCGGCAAAGGGGACGCCACCAAGTTACTCTAATGGTTTGACGCCATTGAGGTGACTTTTCTCTAAAGTGGTTGTCCCGACCACTTGCGAACCATGAATGCTACGGGAGTGTACCGATCGAAGGCTCTTGATTGGTGGACTTTCGAGCGTAACGCTCGTGGTAATGATGCCACTCACGCCGTCCCATGGATCAAGCTGAAGAAGCTAATGGAGAATGAATTTTGTCCTCCTTACGAGTGCCAACGACTCGAGAATGAGTTTTGGAACCTTAAACACGTGGGGAATGACAACGCCGGCCTCACAACCCGTTTTAAGCAGCTAAGTGCAATTTGCCGTAGCCAAGTCGACACGGCCGAAAAGGCAGTTGCTAAGTACATACGCTGTCTCCCTTCTCACCTGACGGACCTTGTTGATACCACCTCACCCAAAACCCTTGGGGAAGCTTTTCGCCTATCTGCCCGACTGAACAATAACCACGTCCTTCGTGAAGCCTCAAAGGCTTCATTAAAGAAAGCCCATCAAGCCACCACCGAAGCTATCACCCGAACCTACCTCACCTGAACCACCAAGGAGCAACACCAAAGGTAAGAAACGGAAGGCTTCGAGCCAGAACTGCGTTGTAGTCACTCTTCCAAACCCTCAAATCTCCCAGCAGCTAGCCTTAGCCTCTCCCGAACCCATCAAGAAAACATACACTAGGCCACATCCCAAGTGTAACACATGTCCTTTACAACATTCGGTTACCGCCCCTTGCAGCCTATGCACTATCTGCAATAGGTATGGGCACTTCGCCCAGCAATGTCGAAATGCTCTGCAAGCCCCTATCAACCAAGCCCGAGCCATAACCACACACCCAAACCCTACCGCCAACCAAAACCGACCACTTGCACCTACCGCTCGTGCCTGCTACAGATGCAGAGATCCTAACCACCTCGCCAACAACTGCCCGTAGCACAACAACAACAACAACAACCAGCAGCATAAAGCTTGCGGTCGAGCCTTTGTCACACAGCCGCACAAGCTCAAAACTCCAACGATGTAATTTCGGGTACGTTTCTCATTAAGAATGTTTTACGCTATGTGCTATTTGATACTGGTGCGGATAAAAGTTTTGTATCCGTTGAATTCGAACCTTTGCTTATGTATAGACGTTCTAAGTTGCCTAAATCATTCAAAGTCGAAGTCGCTGACGGAAAATCCATCACTGTTGATTCTGTCTTATCCAATTGTTCTTTGAATCTTAACAATCATACGTTTTCCATTGACCTCATACCCATGCAAATGGGTAGCTTCAATACCATAGTAGGCATGGACTGGCTTAGGCGGGTCCGTGCTGAAGATGTTTGTTCGGAAAAGTTCATTCGTCTTCCCCTTCCCAATGACGACTCCTTACATGTCAATGGCGAGAAACCTTCCAGAGGTCTCAAGCTTCTCGTGTATCCAAGCGAACAAGTACTTGCGTAAGGAATACTTCGCCTTTCTTGCCCACTTTGTGGAAAAGAAGGATAAGGGTCCAAGCATGAGTGAAGTTCCCGTTGTGCGTGATTTCCTTGACATCTTCCCTGAGGATCTTCCGGGTCCTCCTCCTCGTTCAATTGACTTTCGCATTGACCTCATCCCTGGCGCAACTCCGGTCACAAAATCCCCCTATCGTCTAGCACCCTTAGAAATGCAAGAGCTGTCTAGCCAACTTCAGGAGCTTCTTGATAAAGGCTTCATACGCCCTAGCACATCTACTTCGGGCGCTCCCGTTCTATTCATCACAAAGAAAGACGGATCTTTCCGCATGTGCATCGAATATCGTGAGCTCAACAAGCTTACGGTCAAGAACCGATACCCTCTTCCCTGCATCGACGACCTTTTTGACCAGCTTCAAGGCGCAACATGTTTCTCGAACGTTGACCTTCGCTCTGGTTATCATCAACTTCGAGTCCTTGAAGAAGATATACCCAAAATCACATTTCGCACACGTTATGGGCACTACGAGTTCGTGGTCATGCCATTGGTCTGACCAACGCACCCGTCGTGTTTATAGATTTAAGGAATCACGTGTGTAAGCCCTATCTCGACCGATTCACGATCGTCTTCATTGATGATATCCTAATCTATTCCAAGATGCGAGAAGAGCATGAGCGACACTTGCGTCTTATCCTTCAGCTGTTGCGTACTGAACGTCTTTACGCCAAGTTCTCCAAGTATGAATTTTTGCTAAAGGAGGTTCAATTCCTTGGTCATGTCGTCAACGAACTTGGTATTCACGTTGACCCCACAAAAATCAAGGTGGTGAAAAATTAGATTGCTCCTAAGACACCGTCTGAAATTCGTTCGTTTCTCGGCTTACCCGGTTATTACCGTCGGTTTATTTCGAATTTCTCTAAAATTGCCATACCTCTCACTTCTTTGACCCAATAGGATAAACCTTTTGTTTGGAGTTACGAACAAGAGGAGTCTTTTCAAACGCTCAAGGACATGCTTTGCAATGCTCCTATCCTAACCCTTCCCGATGGTACAGACGACTTTGTCGTGTATTCCGATGCCTCAAGACAAGGTCTTGGTTGCGTTCTTTTGCAACGAGACAAGGTCATCGCTTACGCGTCACGACAACTAAAGATTCATGAGAAAAACTATACTACGCACGACCTTGAACTTGGTGTAGTTGTTTTTGCGTTAAAGATATGGCGACACTACCTTTATGGTACAAAGTTTATGGTCTTCACCGACCATAAGAGACTCTAGCACATCTTTAATCAAAAAGAACTCAACATACGTTAGCGACGTTGGGTGCAATTATTAAACGACTACGATATCTGCTACCACCCTGGTAAAGTGAATGTCGTGGCTGATGCACTTAGTCAGAAAACTCATGTTAAGAGTGTACGTTGTTACCAAACTTTGGGAAAGCTTCAAGAGATGATTCGTGAGGCACAATACTCGACTGTTAATGAGGGGAACCTCGATAATGAGTTGAAGTGTGGTGCTGAAAACCAACTTGTGACCAAATCCAATGGCATAATGTACTAACTTGACTGTATTTGGATTCCTAACCGTGATAATCTTCGTGACCTCTTGATGAGTGAAGCCCATAAGTCTCAGTATTATATTCATCCGGGCGCCTATAAGATGTATCATAACCTTCGTGCATCATATTGGTGGCCTGGAATGAAGAAGGATATCGCCTTTTACGTTTCAAAGTGCCTTACTTGTTCAAAAGTAAAGGTCGAACATCAACCTCCCTCTGGCTTACTCGAGCAACCAGAAATTCCTATTTGAAAATGGGAGAGTTGCTATGGATTTCATTACCAAGCTCCCTCGAACATCGCCTGGTCACGATAGTATTTGGGTAATCATCGACCGTCTGACCAAGTCCGCTCATTTCCTTCCATACGTGAAGACTATCGAGTTGAGAAATTGGCTCGTATCTACATGGTTGAAGTCATTTGTCGTCACGGTGTCCCCATTGATATTATTTCGGATCGTGATGGTCGTTTCATTTCCCGTCTTTGTTCAAAAAGCTCTCGGTACTCACCTTAATCTCAGTACTGCTTTCCATCCTTAGTCTGATGGTCAAACCGAGCATACTATCCAAAGTCTAGAGGACACGCTTCGTTCTTGCGTAATCGATTTTGGTGGAAACTGGGACATGCACTTGCCTTTGGTGGAATTCTCGGACAATAACAGTTACCACGCAATTATTCAAATGGCACCGTACGAGGCATTGTATGGACGTAAGTTCTGATCGCCCATTTATTGGCACGAGATCGGGGAAGCTCAAATCACCGGTCTCGAGCTTATACAACAGACGATGGACAAGATTTTGCAGATTCAGGACAACTTGCTCAAAGCCAGAAGCCGACAAAACAGCTACGCAGATAAAAGACACAAGCCTTTGGAATTCAACGTTGGTGACTTTGTACTTCTTAAGGTATCCCCTTGGAAGGGTGTGGTTTGTTTCGGGAAAAAGGGAAAGCTCGTTCCTCGCTATGTGGGTCCTTTCAAGATTCTCGAAAGGATTGGCAAGGTAGCATACCAATGGACCTACCACAAGAGCTCAACAACGTTCATCCTACCTTCCACGTCTCAAACTTGAAGAGTTGTCTCGCAAAAGAAGGACTACAAGTCCCACTAGAAGATTTTCAAATTAATGAGACCTTACACTTCATGGAGAAACCAGTCAAAATCATGGATCGAGGTACTAAGCAACTAAGGCGCAGTCAAATTCCTCTCGTGAAGGTTCGATAGGAAGGAAAACGTGGCGCTGAGTTTACTTGAGAACTTGAAAGCGACATGAAGACTAAGTATCTGCATTTGTTCGTTGCATTTTCCAAAATTTCGGGGAGAAATTCCCTAAAGGAGGGGAGACTGTAATGCTTCGCATTTGTAACTTTTCGTTTTTAGTAAGTTTGCTTCGTGTTTCTATAACTGGGAAGTCTAAAACGTGTAATCGTATTTCATTTCCAGATCATTGTAAATCTGTAGCTTTGATTGTAATCAAAGTGATCGATTATACGCAATTTGTAATCTTTATGCACAATTACATTTATGGTCATACACGCATTCGTTACACAATATATAAGTTCAAATCAACATGCATATTCTTACCATACTTTCATGAAAGTTGAACGTTCAAATCAAACAAGCAATTGCCAAGTTAAACTCAAAATACAAAAGCTATTTGATATCTTGAATAATGTTACACTTATGTAGACACTTACACATTACATTTAGGGTTTATGTAATGCCTTAAAAATCATGTTATAACTGTGACAACCTGGAAATTTCTCATACTTTCGCGTACCATTGTTAACTAAATCCTTGTGCATGGCACTTGGGAACTTCTTGTAACTTCGCGTACCATCATTAACGAATTAACTCTTTGTGCGTGGCACTCTAAACATGTACGCTGCATGCTAAACCGCGTTTACTCAATTTTCGGGACGAAAATTCTTTCAACATGGGGATAATGTGACATCCCGGTTTTTCGGATAACTTAAACGCAATACTTGTCGAATAAATTGTATGCTACGTATTAACGTGTTTGTCGAATAAATTGTATGCTACGTATTAAACGTGTACGAGTTAGTGAATACGTGTTGTGCAATTATGTGATTGTTTTAGTTATAAAATAATTATGGTAAATATGTACACGAACCGAACCGAACCGCGACACGAAACAACGTCGATTCCTTGTGACTCTAGGAGTTAACCAAGTTTTAAACCTTAAACTCCAACTACTCGGCCGCAAGATCAAACCCAAACCGAACCAACCCAAGTCCTTGGCCGCGAGAACTAGCCCAAACCGCAAACCCATTCCCTATTTTTGATCCTTTTTGCGCTATATATACAAACACATGCATGGGTCTTCTTCACAAAAACAAAAACACAAAACCCTAGTTGATAAAGACAGCCGACGGCAGCAAATCCTTCCATCCCCTCGGCCGCAAACATCCCCTTTGCACTCCCTTTTGATCGCGAGCAGCCTCCCCTTTCAGTCCCTTTCAGTCTCGGTCGCAACAGCAGAACTGCTCATCCCATTCGGTCGTGATCTTGCTTGAACAGCCGAATCATTCTTGTCCAAGTCTCGGCTTACTTACCTAGTTATTAAATGTTAGGATTTATCTTTTGATTACAAGATCATATTCGGATATATGTGCTTGAATGAAGTGATTGGTTTGTTTTCGGATTATATGTGTTTGAATCGGCTGATTTATCATTGTTACATGTATGATTGTTTTCGGAACTTATAAGTTTGCCAAGTATGTTTTGTTTATAAAAACTAGAGGTGTGGATTAGGGTTTGCATGGATATGTTATAGGTATTGATCTATGATTAGAAAATCAGTTCTTGATCGCCTAGGTTAATGATATGGACGGTTTATGCGAATCTATGATAACAATATGCTGAAACAGGTTGCTGAGTAATAGTTACAGCCGACTTCATCTGGCTCTAACTCGGTCATTAGTTGTCGAAAAACGGATTTTCTGATGTCTAGAACGTAGAGATTTGAATAACGAATCTAATGGCGCTGGATTCATATTTTTCTGAAGTCGTTTGATATTTTTAAATGGCCAAATAAGTTCAGTAACTAAAGCTGTGAAAATCCTGAAATTTTGTTAGTTGTTTATCGAGTTGGATTTTATAATCAGTAGGGAGTCGAGTCATGAATTTAGTACAGCAACTAGGTATGGAAATTTCTGGGCAACTCCAACTGGAATTTTGTTAATTGGACGATCAGTGATTTTTAAATAAATTCTTCCGTGGACTGCAGTCAGAAAACGACGAATCTGACTGCAGCCTAGTACATTAATATTTATGGTTAATTGGTAAAGATTTAGGACTTGGAAAATTTATTTAAATTTCTACAGTATAAATGTCACCTGCTGTAAAATAATTGGAATTTTTGGAACGTTTAAACTATTTTATAAAAATCCTAGAAAACAGCTGAATTATGAGTAGTAAGCTGAAATTTGATAACTTGTGATTGTGTGCACTAAAGTGTTGCATGGATTGGATTATGTTCATGATAAATTGTTTTGATCACATGAGGATACTTGCCTGCATGTTTGAATGTTAGGTATGTTGTTTGTGTGTATCACTTTGTGCGTAAATTAAGTGTAGAATTTGTATTGGTGTGTTCACACACTGACTTGAAATCAATTGGTTTGTTAGGACGCAATTAGCGGTCCCATCCCTTACAACTTCTTTGTTTCACTAACCGAGCAACTAAAGGTGAGTTCAAGGCCCCTAACTTTATCCGGTTTTTAAACAACAGGGGGAGAAACATGTATACACTCTTCAAACTCAATCTCTTTACGTTATACGAAATTAACGTCACATAACTATTCGGTAACTAAGTTGATGTTAATGTAATGTTATGGTCACTAAGCAGCTATATCACTTAAGTCCTCGTCAATCTCTCGGATCGTTAGTATTGGGTTTTAATAGCGGGGGAATTATAAGTAGTACTACTGGGCCCGACAAGCCCCATCCGAGCTAGTCGCGCTAGCCGACCGGGTATGGTCAACGGGTGAATAATTTGGCCTAACTTCGCCATGGTCAGTGATAGGCCTGGCAACACGGAGGCACAACAGTCAGCTTCGATCGCGAACTCTTACGTGACATAACTTTAGGCTAGCTACCTATATATGTTAACATTGAACTTAATTACGAATCAACTATATTATCCCGGGTTGGGGATAATGGAATCAACTATATTATCCCGGGTTGAGGATAATGGAAACAACAACTATATTATCCCGGGTTGGGGATAATGGAAACAACAACTTATTATTCCGGGTTTGGAATAATGGAACCAACATCATTATTATTCCGGGTTTGGAATAATGGAACAAAATCGTTATCCCGGGTTAGGGATAACGGGGAAACAAACTCATAACCGAACAAACAAATTTATGAAAACCTGTGAACTCACTCATCTTTAATGTTGACACTTGTTTCTTTACATGTTTCTCAGGACGCTAGGAGCTCTAGGTGCACTCACATGCATTGAACAAGACATCTTTTATTGAGTCTCATTTACAAATATTGTTTTGGGTTTTCATTTGTTTTGGCGTTTGTGTTGGCGCCCGCTTCACTACTTATTTTATGCTTCCGCTCAACTTTAAGAACTAATGCTTCCGCTAAATATTGGTAACTAATTAAGACCATATAAAATCTACGACAAATGATTTTTGAAAACGTATAATCAAATCATATAGAGTCGTTCGACGTACTAGTGTTTCAGATTCTGGTTTGTTCACACGCCTCGCGGTAAAACTCCGCAAGTGGAAATTGAGGGTGTCACAGATTGGTATCAGAGCCACTAGCTATAGAGAACTAGGTTTGCATTAGAAGTAGACCTAAACTATAGCTGAATACACGACACTAGACGTAGTCTGGCACCGAACTGTTATATCTTGTTATGCAATGTACCACAACTGTTTTATGTAGATTATGACTTCATAATAAGAAATGAAAACAACTCGTAACTAACTACACGACCTAATAGGCAATGTCACCATCATCATCGTCATCATCATCCGACAAACTTACGCCACCAAGAGCGCCAGGAAAAGCACCTATGGTGGAACCCTTACCATCTTATGGCGTGGAAACACGCTCAGCTGCGAGGAAAATGCTCGCTCTGGGGGAGGAGTCGTCATCACGCCCAACCATCGCTGTGCCGGTTGAACCGGTTAGCTCTGTAGAAGTAGGAATTGACCTACTTAGAATCATGATACAGAAACAACAAGAACAGTTAGAAAGAATGCAGGAAACCATCCTAGCACAAGGATGGATGATCCGACAACTGACAGGTAAAACCGACTCGCTCGAGGAAGAGCATCATACGAGTAAGATAGCTCGGAACACCTTAGCCAGAGATCTGCGTGCTGAGCAGATAAGAGCCGACTGGCTCAAAGACAGAGTCCTGGAAAATAGTTGGAACATTCAGGAGCTACAGCAAAATCAAGCACCTGCACCAGCACCGGCCCCTCCAGTGCCGGTAGAGGAGGATCCGGAAGAGGATCCAGAGGAGGACCCTGAGGAGGACCCCGAGGAGGATCCAGAGGAGGATCCGGAGGAGGACCCAGCTGTAGAAGCTGGAAATGCCGCGCAGGATGACGGCAACGACAGTGACTTGGGGGATGGAGACGTAGACGACTGACACATCTCGCTTATTTTATTTACTTTCCTCCAGTCTATTTATTTTCCCACTTGTGTTTAAATTTGAGACTTTAAAGTGAATTCATATGTTTGGTTGGCACTTTGTAAGACGTTGAAAATTTCATTTAATCAAGTATTTCTTTTGACTATTTAATATATTGAGTTGACATAACTTGATAATTATTAAAGTACGAAGTAGGATAACTATATTGGATATATAGACTTATCGGGGTGTGTTTGTGTTGTGTTTCGAAGATCTAAATGGCAACTGGACGACGTGGAAACCTTAACTTGACGCCCGAAGAACTAGCTGCCATGATTCAAGAGCACGTGAACGCAGCTTTAGCGGGTGTTCAGAACCAACCGGCAGGAGGGGGCTTTAACCCCTACAAGATGTTCCTCGACGCGAAACCAAGCAAATTCTCGGGGTGGAAGGACCCATTGGACTGGTCCGCTGGATCGAAAAATCTGAATCCGTATTTGAAATGTGCAACTGTCTAGAGGCCAACAAGGTCAAATATGCAGCCTCAACGCTGGAAGATGGGGCACTAACTTGGTGGAATGCACAGGTCCAAACGCGTGGACTCATTGCTGCCAATGCAATGGCCTGGGCCGAGTTCAAGGCCCTAATCAAAGAAGAGTACTGTCCGCGAGACAGAGTGCAACAGTTGGAGCAAACTTTATGGAACCACAAGATGGTGGGATCTGAAATAGAGGCATACACAGCAAAACATCATGACTTGGTATTTCTATGTCCCGATTTGGCCAACACTGTGGAGAAAAGACTCGAGTTCTATCTTGGGGGTCTGGTCCCGGAAATTCAGGGTATGGTAATGGCTAGTAATCCTGTAACTGAACATCAAGCAATCCGATTGGCGCATAAACTCACCGATAAGGCGGTGGAACAAAAGAAGTTGCCAGCACGGGGTACAACTGAAGTTGCCCCTGATAACAAAAGAAAGTTTGAAGACTCGTCTGTTCGACAGTCTTCGTCATCCCAGCCGCAACAGGGGAACCAGAAACGGTTCAACCATTACAACAGCCACCGGGGTCACCAAAATCAGCCCGCCAACAACAACAACAACAACAACAACAACCAGAACGCAAGCGGCTATGCAGGTCGAAAGCCGCAGTGCAACCGCTGTAATCTTCATCATAACGGCCCTTATGCCGGAAATCGCTGCCAACGATGTGGCAAGATGGGACATGCGGCAAAGGATTGTCGTGGGGAAATCATGTCCCGACAAAATCAAAATCAACTCCAGGGTCAGCAGCAGGGTGTTAACCGGGGATGCTATCAGCGTGGTAGCACTGCCCACTTCAAAAGAGACTGCCCACAGCTGCGTAACAACAACAATGGTGGGAACAACCACAACCACAGTAACCACAACAACAATAATAATAACAACAATAATGGAAACAGTGGCACAGGAGGTGCCAAAGGTCGTGCATTCACATTGGGCCGCGGAGAGGCCAGAAACGACTCGAACGTGGTCACCGGTAAGTTTCCCCTTAATGAACATTTTGCTACTGTGCTTTTTGATACGGGTGCGGATAGGAGCTTTATATCTGAGTCTTTTAGGAGGAACCTAAATCTCACGCCTAAACCATTAGAGACCCCTTATATCATAGAATTAGCCGATGGTAAATCTGTAGATGTGACCCATATAGTATCTGGCTGTCAACTCAAACTCGCGGGTCACACTTTTACCATTGATCTGATGACAACTACCCTGGGTAGTTTTGACGTGGTAGTCGAAATGGACTGGCTATCCGACGTCCGGGCTGAAGTTCTCTGCTTCGAAAAATCTATCCGTATTCCGCTCTCGAACGACGAAATCTTGACGGTACAAGGCGATAAGGCAAGCGCCGTCACCAACATCATCTCTTACATGCAAGCGCAGAAGTATCTTCGGAGAAAGAACTCCTTCGCTTTACTCGCACTGATTACTGAACAGCCTAAGGACGAGAAACGTATAGAAGACATCCCTGTCGTCCGTGATTTTTCCGATGTATTCCCAGAAGAACTACCTGGTCTTCCACCCCATCGACAATTGGAGTTTGAAATCGAATTGGCGAACCATGCAACTCCTATCGCCAAGGCTCCATACCGCCTAGCTCCAGCCGAGCTGCAGGAGCTGTCTACCCAACTTCAGGAGCTATTAGAAAAAGGATTTATCCGACCAAGCGTTTCGCCATGGGGAGCTCCAGTCTTGTTTGTCAAGAAGAAGGACGGGACCTTCCGCATGTGCATCGACTACAGGGAACTCAACATGGTTACTGTCAAGAACCAATACCCGTTACCTCGCATCGACGATCTCTTCGACCAACTTCAAGGGTCAAGTTACTACTCCAAGATTGATTTACGGTCTGGTTACCATCAGCTACGCGTCAGGGAGGAGGATATCGCTAAGACGGCATTTCGTACTCGGTATGGCCATTATGAGTTCTTGGTCATGCCCTTCGGTCTCACCAACGCACCCGCGTGTTTCATGGACCTCATGAACCGCGTGTGTAAACCATACCTCAACAAGTTTGTCATTGTGTTCATCGATGACATACTCATCTACTCCAAAAGTGAAGAAGAACATGCTGAACATCTACGATTACTGTTAGGATTACTTCAACAGGAAAAGCTATATGCCAAGCTTTCGAAGTGTGATTTCTGGATTCGGGAAGTTCAGTTTCTTGGGCATATCGTGAATGAAAAGGGTATCCACGTAGACCCTGCCAAGATTGAAGCCATCAAAAACTGGGAAGCACCCAGGACACCGACGGAGATCCGCCAATTTTTGGGATTGGCTGGTTACTACCGACGTTTCATCGAGGGATTTTCAAAGATCGCACAACCGCTTACTACCCTCACCCAGAAAGGCATCAAGTATGATTGGGGTGACAAGCAAGAAGCAGCATTTCAATTGCTGAAATAGAAACTTTGCGGTGCACCCATTCTGTCCTTGCCGGAAGGGACATATGACTTTGTAGTATATTGTGATGCTTCCATTCAGGGACTAGGATGCGTACTCATGCAACGCGATAAGGTCATCGCGTATGCGTCGCGACAACTGAAGGTTCACGAGAAAAACTACACGACGCATGACCTGGAATTGGGAGCAGTAGTGTTTGCACTTAAGATTTGGAGACACTACCTCTATGGAATGAAGTGCACAATCTTTACAGACCACAAGAGTCTCCAACACATCTTTGATCAGAAAGAGTTGAACATGCGACAGCGTCGCTGGGTCGAACTCTTGAACGATTATGAGTGTGCCATTCGGTATCACCCGGGTAAAGCTAACATGGTAGCTGATGCCCTCAGTAGGAAGGAACACTTGAAACCTCGTCGTGTACGAGCATTACAACTCACTATTCATTCAGGGCTACCCGAACAAATACGCGACGCCCAGTTAGAAGCAGTTAAGGAGGAAAACATCAAGGCCGAATCGGTAGGAAAGATGGAACGCGATTGGGAAGTAAAACCCAATGGAGCCCGGTATTTCATGAATCGCATATGGGTACCTCTCTACGGAAACCTCAGAGAGCTAGTCATGGATGAAGCTCACAAATCCCGATACTCTGTCCATCCGGGTTCGGATAAGATGTATCAAGACCTTAAAGCTGCGTATTGGTGGCCCAACATGAAAGCCGATATAGCCACCTACGTGAGCAAGTGTTTGACTTGTGCAAAAGTCAAGGTAGAGTATCAAAAGCCATCAGGGCTACTCCAACAACCTGAGATCCCAGTGTGGAAATGGGATCAGATCTCGATGGACTTCATCACTAAACTCCCGCGAACTTTGGGTGGTTGCGATACCATCTAGGTAATTGTGGATCGTTTAACTAAGTCCGCACACTTCCTAGCTATTAAAGAAACAGATAAGATGGAGAAGTTGACTCGCATCTACATTAAGGAAGTAGTTTCTCGGCACGGAGTGCCAACGTCCATCATCTCAGACAGAGATGCTCGCTTCACGTCCAACTTCTGGCAGTCACTCCAGAAAGCGTTGGGAACACGCTTAGATATGAGCACAGCCTATCACCCTCAGACTGACGGTCAAAGTGAAAGGACCATACAAACCTTGGAAGACAGGCTTAGGGCATGCGTCATAGACTTTGGAATTAGTTGGGAAACCCACCTGCCTTTAGTGGAATTCTCATATAACAACAGCTATCATACGAGTATTTCGGCAGCACCGTTTGAGGCATTATACGGTCGTAAATGTAGATCACCGGTCTGCTGGGTAGAAGTCGGTGACAGTCAACTCACAGGCCCTGAGTTAATACTTGAGGCTACTGAAAAGATTGTACATGTAACATCCGTCAAAAACGGATTTACCAAACCCGCTCCGTTTATCAACCGAACAGTCAGTCAAAATTTTCGTTGCGAATTAAATGTCCAAAACATTTTTAAACGATCCGTAATCAATTATTATACGCGAATATAAATTTAGTTTTTGAAAAACTGTTGAAAATCGCAAAATAAAAATGAAATGCTTCTGCCGGGTTTCGAACCCGGGTCTGTACCGAATCAGTTCAACACTTAACACATAACACTGAACCACTGCGCCAACTACTTTGTTTGTGATATAATAGAATCATTTAATTGATAAAGTGTCGTTACGAATTCAAAATCGGCGCCCAAACGATTCAGTCGTCGGAATCCCGGAAATCCCGCGAATCTTAACTACAATTTACGTTATAACGTAAACCATTAACCAGATATCGGTTATAACCGATGTTTGAAGTCCGCGACCAAAATCAAAACCGCCGGAAAATTTAAATAACGAACACAGTCCGAAATCAGACCAAATACATTTCGATTATTCCCTATAAATTCACCCACAACCGACGACAAACACTTTCGCTCAAAAATCACACCTTTTCTCGGCGTAATTCCACTCGCCGGAATAAACCTGTTCGTCGCCGGAAAACCGGTTTCCCCACTGCCGAGTTTTTCTGAACCTCCTAAGTTTATACCGAAGTCACCCTTACTCTTTCCAAGATTTCCGGAGACTTGCTGCTGCAAGACACCTGACGCCGGAGTTGAATTCTGTCGCCGGAGTTCTGCCGGAAAACAGAGAGTCCTGTCGGTATACTTTCTCCGCCTAGTTTCTTTTCCGTTTCACTTTTATATTACCTTAATCAACTGTAAAACGCTAATAAACTGATAAGAATCTTAAACCCGTCGATTTCCGATTCTGGTTCAAACTAGATGAAGAAGACGATGAATTTCAGTATGTTATAAGTATAATATAAATCATGAAATTAATCGGGTTAGACACACAGTCCAGCGGTGGACTGTGTGCACATAAAACGTTATACATACAAAGGTCTCGAGTTCGATTCCCGTCTCACACACGCTGCCTTAATAAAAATCCATTTTTGTTTACTGAACCGGTGTCGCCTTAGATATATGTTAAGTATATTAATAACCGGAATAATAACCAAGTTAGACACACAGTCCAGCGGTGGACTGTGTGTTTGTTTATATCGCTGGTCACGAGTTCGAGTCCGGTCTTCAGCACCGACTCGGACCATTATCTCTTCTTTTTAATTAAGGCAGAAAAGGAAATAAATAATTAGTACTTAAGTATAATAAAAACCGAATGATATAACATGTTGAACACACAGTCCAGCGGTGGACTGTGTGTTGGATTAACCACAGGTCCCGGGTTCGAGACCTGTGGACTGCATGACTGTTTCGTTTAAACCATTTTTAAAATAAAAAGGATTTCTGTTTAATTCTAATTAATGTATATATGTAATTAAAATCGGATATATAACGGGTTAGACACGTAGCTCAGTTGGTAGAGCTGCGTGCACGCGTACGGGAGGTCTCGGGTTCGAGCCTCACTCAGCGCACAATAATCTGCCATTGAACCGGTCAACGGTCAGAAAAAAATAAAATATTTTTATTATTTTTATTTAATTATTTTAATTAAAAATCAATTATAAATACTTAAAAATAACATTTTTTTTAGATTAGAAAATAGCCTCAAACTCACAAAAATGCACCCAACCATCCTACTAAAATAGTTTAATAAAATCCGTTTACTTACCAAACCATAATGCAATTTATCTAGGTTAAATCTCACTCGTGGTTAAAACCACTTCGCGTGCATTCAACGTCATCAACCGAACGCACCCACTGTGAGTGAATCTTACAATTCCCCCTTTTAAATTACACGTTTTGGGGTGTGTCATGTGTTATGAAATTAATTAATTTATTTATTTAAACTTGTGCCATACCACATCATGACTTAAACATAGATTGTTTTTATTGTTGTGATTCACTTATTGCCATTTGTCAAGTCATATGAAACTCATACATTAAGCCCATCAGTTCCTCGTGGGAGACGAGTAGAACATCGCGTGCTTCACATCAAATTCATTATTATTCATGTGTGTATCATTGAGTTTATATTGTTTGTGGTTGTGTTATTCATATTATCATGTTTATGCAATTCATTCATCAGGCCCCTCAGTTCCTCGTGAGAGACGAGTTGAGCATCGCGTGCCTTTAATTGTTCCATTATTATTCATGAGTGTTTCATTTAACATCTTATGATTGCCGATTAAGTTACATCTATTTTTACTCATGTTTGGTTGTGCACATATTTCATAATCAATTTAAATAAATTGTTCAAATGTTTTCCATAGGATTCACTCGCCAACATTATGTTGATCCAAAAACCTTTTTACACATGATACAGGTGAACAGGTTGAAGCAAGGATAACATAGGATATGCCTTAGAAGAGAACAAAGAAGTTAGATTGTTAGTTAGATCATGTTGTAACATTATTGTAAATTTCCATTTAATTTGTATTAATGAATATGAAACGTTTAATAAATGTCATGAGCTTTGATGATAACCCAATCATGCCCCGATCACCTTATCCGCTGCGGGTCGGGGTGTGACAGATTGGTATCAGAGCCATGACTATAGGGATATAGGATAGGTTATTAGACCCTTAGAGCCTATACTATAGTCTGCCTAAATTTTAAATTGATTAGGTGGTTACATACAAACTTGTGATATTTATTTGTTTCATATTTGTTTACATTTCAGTCAAACATACATGCTTATATACATATTCATTATACATATATACATATTCATTATACACATATCGATATTCATGAATTCAATTTATTTTCATATTCTCATTATCCAAAGATTTTGTGCAATTTTCAAATCTCATCAAAGTAAGTTCTGCGACGGGCATGTAGTAACTGGAAGGGTACGAGTACCGGTAGTCGGAACGTCCTGTCTAGGCTGGCATTCGTATAAATCCAATATAACGGACCAGTTTGCCTACCTGGGGACCAACGATGAGAGTACGAAGGACCTATTAGGCCAAAGCATGCCACACCAAACGTCGTTCGAACTAACCCTACTTTGAGGTGTCACCGTGTCTACACCTGGACACATTCCGAACATCACACGTTGTATACATATTTCTCGATTTTCTCCGGGTTTTTGTGTACGCAACCAGGCAGAAACCGTGCGAACCATATGAAAAACCGGTATTCATGGGGGCCCACATGATTACACAGGTAAAGTATGGCGGCATGACGGGCCTAACAGCGAGCAAAGCCCAAGACATCCTATGGATGTAGTATTTTTGTATAATTATTTTATAAATGATCATTCTTGAATGCGACCCATTATCCCAAAAGCATCCAACTCATACTCTTGTCATGTATTCATTGTAGATGTCTTCTAACCTCGCCCGTAGGAAGACGAGAGCAAGAAAAGCCCGCGAACGCATGGCTACCTTAATCGCTCAACAAATGGCTGCCGTAATACCCAACATTGTAATCCAAGTTCAACAAGCACTCACCGTTAATCCTGTCAATCAAGCAAACGAAAACATTTTCAACTCTCCCCCAAATACCACTAAATGCACCTACAAGCATTTCAAATCATGCGATCCTCCGAGATACAAAGGGACTGAAGGTGTCACCGCACTCCTCCATTGGTTTGAAGAAATGGAGAATACTTTTCTAAATTGCGATTGCCCTGATGTTCGCAAAGTGCGTTATGCTACCGGTCGACTATATGGGATAGCACTTACTTGGTGGAATACAGAGAAGGCAAAGCGAGGTGTTGAAGATGCTATGACCCTAACTTGGAATGAATTGAAGGAAATCATGACCAGACGATTTTGCCCAAGGAGCGAAATCAAGAAGCTAGAAGATGAATTTTATTCATTGAAGCAAATGGAAGGAGACCACACCACCTACAACAAAAGGTTCCTCGAATTACATCAAATGGTTCCCAACATGTTTACTCCCCTCTACCGTTTGATCGAGCACTACATTTGTGGTCTTCCGTCAAAGATTCAAGACCCTGTAATAAGTACCAAGCCTGCAACTTTGGAAGCAGCAATGGAGCTAGCAACAGAGCTCACCGAGAACCGAATCCGAAACAAAGACTTCAAGGAGGAGAAGAAGAAGGATAAAGAATCAACTGAAACCTCCGACTCCACTCAAACTGAATCCCCTTCTCAACCCAATCCTAAGAGAAGAAGAGTCGGGCGACTTTTCGCTGCTACTCAACGAAATCAACCCGTTTTTCATGCCATACCCATCCGAGCTATCCCAATCACCCAAGTGGCACCCAACTCAGCTTACCCAAATAAGAAACCATATCTTGGACCTCACCCTCGATGCAACAACTGTTTTTATCACCATCCCCTTACTTTACCTTGCCGGCTATGTACAACTTGTGGACGCTATGGTCATGTCAACAATGTTTGTCGCACCTTTCAAGACCAAACCTTTTCCCCTACTCAAAACATGGCCCAAACTTATCACCAACCCCAATACCCCATGTTCCCATATGCGCGAGCCTGTTTCAATTGTGGCGACCCTACCCACCTTAGAAACACATGCCCTCAATTGGTTAACGTTATCAACACTCAAGCCCAATCAAACCCAGTTAACCAAGTAAACCAAGAAAACCCAACCACTATGCCACCAGCAAGAGGAAGAGTCTTCAATATCAACGCCAATCCTGTCGAAGATAATGACGGCCCAAACGAAGATACTCAGCTAGTCCTCTTCGCCGAAGATCCAGATTCAACTCCTATTGTTTAGTCTTATGTTTTTCTTTATCACATGTGTAGACTGTTAGAGAAATTATTGGATATTATATATTATATATTGTTTTCAGTATATGCTTTTGCCGAGGCCGTAGCTCCCCATCCATCGAGGTTGAGTTTGATCCCCATTTTATTATGGGTTGATCAGGGCGTGCCCGCACGATCGGCTCCGTTTGTTTGAGCCTTGATCGGTTATTTATTTTACATTTCAATACATGCAATACGCTCGGCTCCGTTTGATTGAGCCTTGAGCGCACATTTCAATTTACATTTCCAGTTCATGCAATACGTTCGGCTCCGTTTGATTGAGCCTTGAGCGCACATACAATTTCATTCAATACGTTCGGCTCCGTTTGATTGAGCCTTGAGCGCACAGACAATTTCATTATCAATATCTTGTGGTTGTGGGGTTTTTAGTAGAGTCGCATCGAACTAACCATAACTTACGGATAAAGTCAATGAAAAATTTGACAAGGATATGGTGGATACGCCGATGGTACTTCCTATATATAAGTATTCTTGTCAAATGATCGGAGGCATTATCAGGTGGTTATGAGAGGTTCCATGCATAGGCTGTTTGTGTGGTTAAGTTATTCATATTCAGTACATGCAATACGCTCGGCTCCGTTTGATTGAGCCTTGAGCACACAATTTCAATTTCAGTACATTCAATACGTTCGGCTCCGTTTGATTGAGCCTTGAGCGCACATCCACTTCATTTTCAGTACATGCAATACGATCGGCTCCGTTCGATTGAGCCTTGATCGCACAGATATATTTCATTTCAGTATTTTATGTTTGTTGTATTGATTGTAGAGTTATAGGACTAATCATAATTCACTGATAAAACCAATGAAAATTTGACAAGAATATGGTGGATACGCCGCTGGTACTTCCTATATATAAGTATTCTTGTCAAAGGATCAGAGGCATTATCGGACGGTTATGAGAAGTTCTATGTAGGATTTATTAGTTTCTTGGTAACCAATCATAACTTGTGGATAAAACTAATGAAAATTTGGCAAGAATATGGTGGATACGCCGCTGGTACTTCCTATATATAAGTATTCTTGCCAAAGGATCAGAGGCATTATCAGGCGGTTATGAGAAGTTCCATGTAGGATTTAGTATTGCCTTGGTTGGAATTTGTGTTACATTGATATCATCATGTTATTTAAAGAGATTGGATTGTGTTCCATTTCTACATAAACTAACCTCTCCATCATAACAAACGAGAGAGGAACTTCCATCATTCAAACATATATGTTATCAGAATGTGGATTCAAATATTTGCTGTTGTGTTTATTCATGTTCAAATATTCGCTGATGTGTCTATTCATGTTCGAATATTTGCTGTTGTGTTTATTCATGATCAAATATTTGCTGATGTGTTCATTCATGTTCGAATATTTGCTGTTATGTTTATTCATGTTCAAATATTTGTTGATGTGTTCATTCATGTTCGAATATTTGCTATTATGTTTATTCATGTTCAAATATTTGCTGATGTGTTCATTCATGTTTGGATATTAGCTGATGTGCTTACTTATGTTCAAATATCAGCTGTTGCGTTTTTATTTATGTTCCATGTAGATTGTAGTGTTAAAGGTTTTGCCTTAGGATATAACCATATTTTCCCAAACGTATCTAAACTCTTATGCATGATATCATTTTTTTTAGCAAATCATTCCTGTTTATCAATACTTATACAGTAGGCAACAAAAAGCGATTCCTGAATAGGGTACTTAACCCTTACAAGGAACGTTACCGCCTCGAGCAAAAACTTAAGCCTTTATTTTGCTAAGCGTACAACTGTCAAACAAAACAACATCATTCTTTTAGTCAAATATATCACAATTTAAATTTCGGGACGAAATTTCTAAAAAGCAGGGGATACTGTAACATCCGTCAAAAACGGATTTACCAAACCCGCTCCGTTTATCAACCGAACAGTCAGTCAAAATTTTCGTTGCGAATTAAATGTCCAAAACATTTTTAAACGATCCGTAATCAATTATTATACGCGAATATATATTTAGTTTTTGAAAAACTGTTGAAAATCGCAAAATAAAAATGAAATGCTTCTGCCGGGTTTCGAACCCGGGTCTGTACCGAATCAGTTCAACACTTAACACATAACACTGAACCACTGCGCCAACTACTTTGTTTGTGATATAATAGAATCATTTAATTGATAAAGTGTCGTTACGAATTCAAAATCGGCGCCCAAACGATTCAGTCGTCGGAATCCCGGAAATCCCGCAAATCTTAACTACAATTTACGTTATAACGTAAACCATTAACCATATATCAGTTATAACCGATGTTTGAAGTCCGCGACCAAAATCAAAACCGCCGGAAAATTTAAATAACGAACACAGTCCGAAATCAGACCAAATACATTTCGATTATTCCCTATAAATTCACCCACAACTGACGACAAACACTTTCGCTCAAAAATCACACCTTTTCTCGGCGTAATTCCACTCGCCGGAATAAACCTGTTCGTTGCCGGAAAACCGGTTTCCCCACTGCCGAGTTTTTCTGAACCTCCTAAGTTTATACCGAAGTCACCCTTACTCTTTCCAAGATTTCCGGAGACTTGCTGCTGCAAGACACCTGACGCCGGAGTTGAATTCTGTCGCCGGAGTTCTGCCGGAAAACAGAGAGTCCTGTCGGTATACTTTCTCCGCCCAGTTTCTTTTCCGTTTCACTTTTATATTACCTTAATCAACTGTAAAACGCTAATAAACTGATAAGAATCTTAAACCCGTCGATTTCCGATTCTGGTTCAAACTAGATGAAGAAGACGATGAATTTCAGTATGTTATAAGTATAATATAAATCATGAAATTAATCGGGTTAGACACACAGTCCAGCGGTGGACTATGTGCACATAAAACGTTATACATACAAAGGTCTCGAGTTCGATTCCCGTCTCACACACGCTGCCTTAAAAAAAATCCATTTTTGTTTACTGAACCGGTGTCGCCTTAGATATATGTTAAGTATATTAATAACCGGAATAATAACCAAGTTAGACACACAGTCCAGCGGTGGACTGTGTGTTTGTTTATATCGCTGGTCACGAGTTCGAGTCCGGTCTTCAGCACCGACTCGGACCATTATCTCTTCTTTTTAATTAAGGCAGAAAAGGAAATAAATAATTAGTACTTAAGTATAATAAAAACCGAATGATATAACATGTTGAACACACAGTCCAGCGGTGGACTGTGTGTTGGATTAACCACAGGTCCCGGGTTCGAGACCTGTGGACTGCATGACTGTTTCGTTTAAACCGTTTTTAAAATAAAAAGGATTTCTGTTTAATTCTAATTAATGTATATATGTAATTAAAATCGGATATATAACGGGTTAGACACGTAGCTCAGTTGGTAGAGCTGCGTGCACGCGTACGGGAGGTCTCGGGTTCGAGCCTCACTCAGCGCACAATAATCTGCCATTGAACCGGTCAACGGTCAGGTCAACGGTCAGAAAAAAATAAAATATTTTTATTATTTTTATTTAATTATTTTAATTAAAAATCAATTATAAATACTTAAAAATAACATTTTTTTTAGATTAGAAAATAGCCTCAAACTCACAAAAATGCACCCAACCATCCTACTAAAATAGTTTAATAAAATCCGTTTACTTACCAAACCATAATGCAATTTATCTAGGTTAAATCTCACTCGTGGTTAAAACCACTTCGCGTGCATTCAACGTCATCAACCGAACGCACCCACTGTGAGTGAATCTTACAATTCCCCCTTTTAAATTACACGTTTTGGGGTGTGTCATGTGTTATGAAATTAATTAATTTATTTATTTAAACTTGTGCCATACCACATCATGACTTAAACTTAGATTGTTTTTATTGTTGTGATTCACTTATTGCCATTTGTCAAGTCATATGAAACTCATACATTAAGCCCATCAGTTCCTCGTGGGAGACGAGTAGAACATCGCGTGCTTCACATCAAATTCATTATTATTCATGTGTGTATCATTGAGTTTATATTGTTTGTGGTTGTGTTATTCATATTATCATGTTTATGCAATTCATTCATCAGGTCCCTCAGTTCCTCGTGAGAGACGAGTTGAGCATCGCGTGCCTTTAATTGTTCCATTATTATTCATGAGTGTTTCATTTAACATCTTATGATTGCCGATTAAGTTACATCTATTTTTACTCATGTTTGGTTGTGCACATATTTCATAATCAATTTAAATAAATTGTTCAAATGTTTTCCATAGGATTCACTCGCCAACATTATGTTGATCCAAAAACCTTTTTACACATGATACAGGTGAACAGGTTGAAGAAAGGATAACATAGGATATGCCTTAGAAGAGAACAAAGAAGTTAGATTGTTAGTTAGATCATGTTGTAACATTATTGTAAATTTCCATTTAATTTGTATTAATGAATATGAAACGTTTAATAAATGTCATGAGCTTTGATGATAACCCAATCATGCCCCGATCACCTTATCCGCTGCGGGTCGGGGTGTGACAGTACAAATCAGAAACCGCATGGCGGCGGCACGAGATCGACAGAAAAGCTACGCTGATCAACGACGCAAACCGCTCAAATTTCAAGTAGGCGACTGCGTCCTACTAAAGGTGTCACCCTGGAAGGGTGTAATCCGTTTTGGAAAGCGGGGCAAACTTAACCCACGGTACGTAGGCCCGTTTGTAATCTTAAAACGTATCGGACCCGTAGCTTATCAATTAGACCTTCCTGCCGAACTCAGTGGAGTTCACAACGTATTTCACGTGTCAAATCTGAAGAAGTGTCTATCAGATGAAACTCTAGTCATTCCATTGGATGAGATCCAAGTGGATGAACAACTACACTTTGTGGAACAGCCTATCGAGATCATGGATCGTGAGATCAAGACTCGAAGGCACAGCAAGATTCCGATCGTTAAGGTTCGTTGGGACTCTAAGCGTGGACCGGAGTTCACGTGGGAAAGAGAGGACCAAATGAAAAGCAAATACCCACACCTCTTCGCAACTGAGCAGCAAACTAACGATAACAGTAACTAAATTTTCGGGATGAAAATTCTTTCAACATGGGGATGATGAGACAACCTGGAAATTTCTCATACTTTCGCGTACCATTGTTAACTAAATCCTTGTGCATGGCACTTGGGAACTTCTTGTAACTTCGCGTACCATCATTAACAAACTAACTCTTTGTGCGTGGTACTCTAAACATGTACGCTGCATGCTAAACCGCGTTTACTCAATTTTCGGGACGAAAATTCTTTCAACATGGGGATAATGTGACATCCCGGTTTTTCAGATAACTTAAACGCAATACTTGTCGAATAAATTGTATGCTACGTATTAAACGTGTTTGTCGAATAAATTGTATGCTATGTATTAAACGTGTACGAGTTAGTGAATACGTGTTGTGCAATTATGTGATTGTTTTAGTTATAAAATAATTATGGTAAATATGTACACGAACCCAACCGAACCGCGACACGAACCAACGTCGATTCCTTGTGACTCTAGGAGTTAACCAAGTTTTAAACCTTAAACTCCAACTACTCGGCTGCAAGATCAAACCCAAACCGAACCAACCCAAGTCCTTGGCCACGAGAACTAGCCCAAACCGCAAACCCATTCCCTATTTTTGATCCTTTTTGCGCTATATATACAAACACATGCATGGGTCTTCTTCACAAAAACAAAAACACAAAACCCTAGTTGATAAAGACAGCCGACGGCAGCAAATCCTTCCATCCCCTCGACCGCAAACAGCCCCTTTGCACTCCCTTTTGATCGCGAGCAGCCTCCCCTTTCAGTCCCTTTCAGTCTCGGTCGCAACAGCAGAACTGCTCATCCCATTCGGTCGTGATCTTGCTTGAACAGCCGAATCATTCTCGTCCAAGTCTCGGCTTACTTACCTAGTTATTAAAGGTTAGGATTTATCTTTTGATTACAAGATCATATTCGGATATATGTGCTTGAATTAAGTGATTGGTTTGTTTTCGGATTATATGTGTTTGAATCGGCTGATTTATCATTGTTACATGTATGATTGTTTTCGGAACTTATAAGTTTGCCAAGTATGTTTTGTTTATAAAAACTAGAGGTGTGGATTAGGGTTTGCATGGATATGTTATAGGTATTGATCTATGATTAGAAAATCAGTTCTTGATCACCTAGGTTAATGATATGGACGGTTTATGCGAATCTATGATAACAATATGCTGAAACAGGTTGCTGAGTAATAGTTACAGCCGACTTCATCTGGCTGTAACTCGGTCATTAGTTGTCGAAAAACGGATTTTCTGATGTCTAGAACGTAGAGATTTGAATAACGAATCTAATGGCGCTGGATTCATATTTTTCTGAAGTCGTTGGATATTTTTAAATGGCCAAATAAGTTTAGTAACTAAAGCAGTGAAAATCCTGAAATTTTGTTAGTTGTTTATCGAGTTGGGTTTTATAATCAGTAGGGAGTCGAGTCATGAATTTTGTACAGCAACTAGGTATAGAAATTTCCGGGCAACTCCAACTGGAATTTTGTTAATTGGACGATCAGTGATTTTTAAATAAATTCTTCCGTGGACTGCAGTCAGAAAACGACGAATCTGACTGCAGCCTAGTACATTAATATTTATGGTTAATTGGTAAAGATTTAGGACTTGGAAAATTTATATAAATTTCTACAGTATAAATGTCACCTGCTGTAAAATAATTGGAATTTTGGAACGTTTGAACTATTTTATAAAAATCCTAGAAAACAGCTGAATTATGAGTAGTAAGCTGAAATTTGATAACTTGTGATTGTGTGCACTAAAGTGTTGCATGGATTGGATTATGTTCATGATAAATTGTTTTGATCACATGAGGATACTTGCCTGCATGTTTAAATGTTAGGTATGTTGTTTGTGTGTATCACTTTGTGCGTAAATTAAGTGTAGAATTTGTATTGGTGTGTTCACACACTGACTTGAAATCAATTGGTTTGTCAGGACGCAATTAGCGGTCCCATCCCTTACAACTTCTTTGCTTCACTAACCGAGCAACTAAAGGTGAGTTCACGGCCCCTAACTTTATCCGGTTTTTAAACAACAGGGGGAGAAACATGTATACACTCTTCAAACTCAATCTCTTTACGTTATACGAAATTAACGTCACATAACTATTCGGTAACTAAGTTGATGTTAATGTAATGTTATGGTCACTAAGCAGCTTTATCACTTAAGTCCTCATCAATCTCTCGGATCGTTAGTATTGGGTTTTAGTAGCGGGGGAATTATAAGTAGTACTACTGGGCCCGACAAGCCCCATCCGAGCTAGTCGCGCTAGCCGACCGGGTATGGTCAACGGGTGAATAATTTGGCCTAACTTCGCCATGGTCAGTGATAGGCCTGGCAACACGGAGGCACAACAGTCAGCTTCGATCGCGAACTCTTACGTGACATAACTTTAGGCTAGCTACCTATATATGTTAACATTGAACTTAATTACGAATCAACTATATTATCCCGTGTTGGGGATAATGGAATCAACTATATTATCCCGGGTTGAGGATAATGGAAACAACAACTATATTATCCCGGGATGGGGATAATGGAAACAACAACTTATTATTCCGGGTTTGGAATAATGGAACCAACATCATTATTATTCCGGGTTTGGAATAATGGAACAAAATCGTTATCCCGGGTTAGGGATAACGGGGAAACAAACTCATAACCGAACAAACGAATTTATGAAAACCTGTGAACTCACTTATCTTTAATGTTGACACTTGTTTCTTTACATGTTTCTCAGGACGCTAGGAGCTCTAGGTGCACTCACATGCATTGAACAAGACATCTTTTATCGAGTCTCATTTACAAATATTGTTTTGGGTTTTCATTTGTTTTGGCGTTTGTGTTGGCGCCCGCTTCACTACTTATTTTATGCTTCCGCTCAACTTTAAGAACTAATGCTTCCGCTAAATATTGGTAACTAATTAAGACCATATAAAATCTACGACAACGTATAATCAAATCATATAGAGTCGTTCGACGTACTAGTGTTTCAGATTCTGGTTTGTTCACACGCCTAGCGGTAAAACTCCGCAAGTGGAAATTGAGGGTGTGACAATAACCTTCTCGAAGCACATCACACTTAATTATATATAAATTAGTTCATTTAAATAACAAACAAGGCAATTATATAAATTAAACAAAAAAAAGGACAAGGCAGCTTGTGGCCGCAAGCTGCCAAGTCTCACATTCCCTCCTTGTTTCAAGTTTAAACCCATCTAATCCTATTTAATGCAATCCTACTTCAAACCCTAATTTCCCTTCTATATAAACAAGCATTTCCCCATCCTTTTCCCACTTTTTCAAGCCTCCAAACACTCCAACCATTCTCCCAAAGTCTAGAAATTCACTATTGTCCCAAATCAGTTTGCAAGTGAGTTTCAACTCATTTCCCTTCTTCTTTAAGCCTTTTTTTTCTTTCTAACACCCTTGGATAACCACTAGGAAGGTTCTCAAAAGTTTTCTTGGGCAAACTAAGGTGAAATCCCACCATTTTCAGGTCCAAAAGTGTGTTAACTGTCGGCCCACATTTTATCTTTTCAAACTTTAAAACTTTCAAAGTTTTCTTCATGTTTTCTTCCTCAACATTGTTTGCTAAGCCCCATGGGATGTTACCATAGGTTTTCCATGGAAAACAAAGTGGAACAATACCATTTTTAGTGCCAAACTTTCTGTTTTGGAAGTTAAACTTATAAACTTTTCCAAACTTGTTTTTAAACATAACAACTCTATGCTAATTGTGCCTCTAATCAAGTTTATGGCTAGGGAGCTAGCTAGAATTGTTTCATACAAAATCAACCGGTGTAACATGCCTCTAAAGTTATGGTTTTACTAGGTTTTAAACCCACAAGTGTTGAGCCATCCAAGCTTACAAGTTTGTGTAGGTGAAGGTATGATTACATGGAGGCCTTGGCTATCCAACTTTTCAATCCACCCCTCACTTGATGATTTCTATCCATTAAGCTATGGTTCACTTTCACTAGAGTAACAAGGCTACAACACGTCCCCAAACGTTGCCATGTTCGGGATGCACGCACCTAGCTTGCTTATTCGGTTCGACGCGTAGCTTTGTGATGTACTATAATCTTGACCATCTGGATTGTCCTTGTGGCAGTTTGTGTATTGGTGAATCTTACGAAAGAGGTTTAGGATGGTTATCCTCCTACCTCCATGCATGACTTCTATGACTTATATGATATCCATGAATTATATGAAATCTATGAAAAACTTGTAATAATATATGTAAACTATATATGTAAATAATAAATATAACCGAACCTTTGACGATGATCATATGGCTAACTAACCTGTCCTAATATTAGGTTATTTTATCTAAGACCTAACCATTGTTACGATTCTATTGGGCATGACCCATAAAAACACAAACACCCTTCGGGGCTTATAGTGTAAAAAACGAGCGTTAACGTCTAGATAAATACTTTCAACTATACATACTTTTTGTATACTTTAAATTCCTTGTGTAGGATAACTCGGTCTTCGCCCCCGTAATCAACCTAAATGATTTCACGAATTTCACTTTGCAAAACCGTGGGTACACTCGACACCCTTTTTACGCTTTACGCTTTTTGGGTGCAATATGTTAATCTATCAAAAACACACTAAATCACACTTTTATTCTATGAAATCACACAAACAATCCATCATACATGCTATAGTTATGTGATACTTGAATTGTTACTTGGTACATTCTTATGTGATACTAAATGTCAATAACTTCGATCAAGTCTCCCTTAAAATGTATAGCGCTATAGGAGTAAGGCACCACCCGTATTCTTGTGGTCAATGTTAAGTTTTTAATCTATTATGCGGTACACTAGAGGATTGACTTGTATTTCACATGCCTTGTTTACAATTATCTCGTATACTAGCTTATCATGTGGATTTGTTTAAACGCTTTATTACTTATGCTATGATATCAAACTTGTGTACTTGCCAATACTTTGTTATTGAACTATACTTTTTAACATGTTGCAAGTTGATGACATTGACATGACAAAACTTAGTAGGATCGGCATAGAAACACGCTTAGAATGCTAAGTTATTTAATATGTTTTGTTTACCATGTCTTGTATATTGTTGTTTTGTATTTGGTTTGTATTTTATTTAACAATTTGGTGATTTGAAATGAAATGAGTTGTTTAATTAAATATTGTCACAATTAGCGTTATGATGTCTCTAGCAATCTAGTTCGTCTCACTGTGACGTTTCCGCCATCGGTTGGGTTGTGACATTACCCCATGCACAAAATCAAAACCCAAACTTGCTTGAACGTTGGAGGCGAAAAGAGGAAGTAAGAAATGAGATGAATAGCTTTTTAGGTGATGACAAAGACTCCTTTGTATCTTAGTTGTGGGATCATTTACAATTAAACCAAGATCTCTGAGATCTATATGCAAAATCAACAGAGTCTCATTCTGAAGAAGTGTCCAAACAGAAATCTCAAGTCCAGCAAGCAACAAGTAGCAATCAGCAGCCCAACACCCCAAACTCTACCTCAAGCTCAAACTCACGCTAACAAACCAAGATCGCTCATTAACACAGTCATTACCTTTTGTGCACTGAACCTTTCAAGAATAGGGTTGCTTAACTCCGGGCACTTAATTCCAAAATGGCTGATGATTACAACAATGCAACGGCTCATTGCATCAGCCTTCGAGAAAGTAACAAGTTACTCAAAGAAAAGGTTGAAGCACAAAAGAAAGACATAGCTCAGCTCCACCTGGATATAAATCAACAAAAATGTTGGGTCCATGATTACAAAACCAGATTAGATTCAAAAACCATGGAATGCGACTTGGTAAGAGTTGAGTTGGGACTTCTTACTGGAAAATATCTACATAACAAAGTTAATATAAAGAAGTTTGATACATCCAGCAAGCTCGTTCAAGACGTATGCAATGTGCAGTTGGCATATAAGGAGAACAAGGGGAAGGGTTTGGGATTCAATCAGGTTGCCCCACCGTATAATCACAACTACACGACAATGCCTGAAACCTACGAAGATAAGGAAAGAGCACAGTATATGGTGTACGACAAACCCAGTCATTATATGTCAGACACACGGGAACCATCTGGTGATGTTGACTCTTCTAATGATTCAGCTGGAGTGTCTGGTGTTTCATCTGATAAACCAGCACTCTCAAACTTTATCAAAGCGGATGAAGAGAGAGCTGACGTAAACAAGGCTCCAAGTGCGCAAACTGAATAGTCTGAACCTTCTACTTGTGATGAAAACGTTCAGAGCAAGCTAAAAGAGCAGAATCGAGCAAATCAGAGACGAAGAAAGCAAAGTCCAAACATCAAGGACAGTCACGCTCTCCAAAATCATCAGTGGGTAGCATTAGCCCTCAAAAGGATAGTGTTGTGAAAAATGCTTTTGTTAAGCCGGTCTTTAATGGCAAATGTGAAAAATATGCTTTTGACCGTGCTAGCAAGGCTTTTGGAAATGTTGGGGAGATTTCTGAACAAGACTTGTAGTCTAAACAAAACAAGAAGAATCAAAAGAAATCTCCACAACAGAAGAAGGCCCTTGCAAACGACAAGTACAAACATCCAAATTCATCTTTGTCTGCAAGAAACGTGCAAGGAAATCAAGCACAGAAGGGATAAGTTCATCCTTCAGGGCCTGCAAGAGCAAATCAAGCTGATCAGAATGCTTTATAAGTGAAGAGACAAACGTGCTTCAATTGCGGCATTCCTGGTAACATTGCTCGAAACTGCACACATACTACCAATGTTCCGTATCATGTTCACAATCAGAAGGTTAAACCTAAGGATAACAATCATTCGAAGCCAATGAAGGTATCATCACCTAAGGCAATGAAGAATGTGAATCCCAAGGTTAAATCATCTTATGGGGATATGAATGTTGCCAAAAACAAATGCAAGGGTGTTTAGAAACAAAAAATTGTTTCTAAAACGACTGAATCTAAGATGATAAGGGGTTCATCCGAATTCCTATTTGAACCCTTTTGATTCCGGATCTCAGTGTTTGAACTCTCTGAAATGTTTATTGAACTTTTCGGATTGAGTATTGAACTTTATATGGACCTTCAATTGAACTTTAAACCTTTCAAATTCACTAATGACCTTTTCTTATGATTGAATTGTTATTGGACCCCTTTGTATGTGATCTGCTTAATGATCTGCCAATCAGTTTTGAGCTAATGGGTTTTTGATCTCTTAGTTTGAAATTGGCCAGTTAACTTATCTTAACTTGGATATCTAGTTTGATTAGTAAATGTTGTGCTGAGTATAGTTTAATCTGTTGTTCTTCTGACAGAAATGGCTGGAGAGGCTTTTAATGTTGTTTTATTGGTTGAAGAGTAGTTCCATAACCAGGCGGGTTATCTGTCAGATCCACCAGCAGAGTTTTTCCAAGACTTCAAGTCTATGATGGTGGGTCTGAATGACTGCAGGATCACGTATGCACTCCTAGCGAATCCTGTTATCTACTGTGATATAGTGCACATGCTTTGGAAGCGGGCGAGAGTTCATTTGAAGGGTGCTGATGGGAAGCCTTATTAGTTCATCTATTCAGGGGAAGGAGATTGTCGTGAACAAAGCATGTATTCGGGATGTGTTGATGTTTACAGACGTAGCAAGTGATCCGACATTATATGCTAAGGAGAAGTTGATGTCGGTATTGACAGAGATGAGTTATGAGGGAACATATCCACCGTTGTTGAAGAAGATGTTTCCAGCATACTGGAGATTGTTAGTTCACATATTTATGTAGTGTGTATCGGAGAACAAGGGCGGGTTAGATCAGCCGAACTAGATGCAGACTTCAGCGATAGTATCTTTGGTGATGGATTGGAGATATAATTTTTCTGGTTATATTTTCGAGAATATGAAGAAGATTCTTGAGTAGTTGAAGAAGAAGATGTTTTTGTTGTATCCTCGATTTGTGCAGCTGATTCTGGATGCCCGTTATTCTGATTTAGCTAAGGATGCTTCTTATACGAACTTGCTGAATATGAAGCCCATGGGTCCACCTATTTTTGTCATGATGAAGAAGAACATATCAAAATTGAAGACAATTTTTATTGGACGTATACCATTGAAGAAGTTTTTGGGAAGTTTTCTGAGGTGATTGGTCAGGATATTCCAGCACATATGCTGATAAATGCTATGGTGGATGAAGAACATGACATACCAGTGGTAGAGAGAGAGATTGAGATTGAGATTGAAGATCTAGTTACTGATGAGGATACTGAAGCTGAAGAAGCTCTTTTGGAATCTATTATAGAATCTGAAGTTCATCCGATTCCAGAGTTACAGGAGCTTACTACTGAGAACTTAGCAATTCTTATTGCACATCTAAAGGAGATTCAGGAGCAGTAAGGGAATCCTCCTCTTGTGTTGTCTAATTCTAATATCCCAGTTGCTGAAGTTGATACAGCTGAAGATGTTGAAGAAGAGGAAGAATCATTATTGAAGAAGCGACGAACAGAAGCAACCGAAGAACCCATTCATATAGAAGTCCAGATACAAACCGAAGCTCGTATTGATGATACTACTGATGAACCGACCACTGTTACATCCTCGGTCACTGTATCTTTGACCGATATTTCCACTGTTGAGTCTGTTACTGCTGAAGAATCGACAGTTCCTCTTATTGCCACTTAGTCTACTGTCGTGTCCATTCCAGCTGAATATGTACTCGAGATGATGGACTTTGGTGGTGGTAGTGGTAGTTTTGCAGGTGCTGTAGGCTCGGGTGCAGCGGGTAGTGGTTCTAGTGGTGGTCAGGATGAAGATATTGAGTATTTAAAGCGATCTAAAAACGACAGCATTTGAATTCAGTGGGATTGATAGTGATGAGGAAGGCGTTGATGTAGTTGATCTCAAAAGAGGGTGGTAGTACTGGAGTAGGAGGTTATTCTTAAGGATGTACATATAGTTTCTCTACAGACTCGGTTAGATGCTCATGATCAGACGATAGACCAACTTGAGGGTGACGTTTTGTTATTGATGACTATGTGTAGGTCTCCTAATCCGTATGGATCTTCAAAGAATCATCTATCCAATCTAGAGTGCGGAATCCTCTAGATCAGATTTCACAGAAAACCGAACAAGAACAAGAACAAATACTTTCAAACTGTCTTCTATTGATTATCTAACACAATGGTTTACAATAAATTCATGACTCTCACTTTCAACTCTCTCTGAAGTAATTAGCTAATTCTTTGATCAACTGAACAAGCAACCTTAACCCTAATGACAACCCCCCTTTATATAGAGACAGGTTATGCAACTGGGCTAGGGTTTCACCATATGGACTGCTAATGGGTCTAGGCCCAATTCGCCAACCCTATGCTATATGGTGTCTAATTTAGCCCAATTACTTCTAATTAACTATTACAAAACTAAACCCGCTAACCATTTATCATTTTACTAATTACAAGACATCCAAAGACCAAATCAAAGCTGTTGTCAAAAATATGCTCCAACACTATGGTGTTTGATCTTAAGGCGAAGTTGGAGAATAAGTTTGGGCGTGAGTTTTCTGATCCAGTTGATGATCCTATGAATGTTGAACATCGTCATCAAGCTGCAGAAAAGAGAGAAGTAGACATAATAGCAGCTAAACAGCTCGCAGCCGATCGTCAGGCTGGTTTAGGATATTATCTGAACACTCCAAAAAGGAAGGATACTGGTACGAGTCAGAGAAGGCAAACTGCTCCAAAGAAGAAACATATGGCTTTTATGAAGAACGTCGATGTAAATCCACTGGACGAGAACTTTCAGTTGAAGGATCCTACTAATCAGTCTGAAAGATTTGTCATGGAACTTGGATCGAGTTATCATAGTAAGGTTGGGAATCAGTCAAGTGTGCTGAGCTGGACTTATGATCATGTTAGGAATATGTGGTTGATTGTTCGACAGGATGGTACACGCGAATATTACTCCAAGGAGTCCTAGTTTGAGTCATGGACAAAATTTGCATTGACTGATCTTCTAAGGGCTCCGTATACCGATACTGATACGACTGAGCGTGGTCCTGGATGGAGATTTTTTAGAAGCTGGAACAAGAGGTGAAGAATGGTTTCAAAACGATGAAGACAGCTGAACCGTATCTACAGGCAGCTAAAGGTGTTAGGGATGCGAGAACTAGCAGAAGGTTTAAGTCTATGATGTGGCTACCGACTGATAAGGAACTAGTTATACCAGTCGCTCCAACATTTCCCAAGGGTATTTTGAAGAATTTTAACTTTTGGATGTATGATCCAATGGTCGGGAATGTAGCGATTGTGACTAAGGAGAAAGCCTTCCGTGTGAACGATGTGGTTGATTTAGTGAGCTTTCACGATGAAGACCTTCAAGTTCTAGTAGCGAATCAGATTCAAACAGCAGAGTTGTATGAGGCGTATGCTAAAGATTGGACAGCGGCAGTTGCAGGGATCATATCTGGCAGGATGGGAGTTGATCCGCTACCAAAGGAGTAGTCGCCTAATGTTGTAAACCTAGGGTAAGATTGTTGGGCCCCTAGCTAAAAGGTTTACACATTAGTGTTGCATTTTGGGCTAAGGGTGAAGGAATGGGCTTCCTAGAGCCTTATGGGCCTAGGGTTGTAATTAGTGGGTTTTGAGACTAGTATAAATACAAGTATTGGGGTTACGGTTTAGGTTGCTTATTAGTTTGTTATTCAGATATCTTGTATCAGACACCATTCGGTGTACGCAAGTTGATTAATCAGAGATTGTTCTTGTTCTGTTCATCTTTATTTCCGCAATCGATTAGTTGTTGTGATACATTGTACAGATCAGAATCAGGGACTTACAGCACCGCCACTAATGAAACCAGTGGACGGTGAACCATTATTCTTGTACTTGGTTGTATTAGGTAATGCGCTAAGTGCATTATTAGTTAAGGATCATGATGGCCAACAACGCCCTGTATATTGATGCTGAAGCTAGGTATTCTCGTTTAGAAAAATTAATTCTTGCATTAATTATGGCTTCAACTAAACTATGACATTGTTTTGAAACTCATACTATTATTGTGAAAACTAATTTTCTAATTAAGAATGTTCTCAGGAAACTGTCAGGTGGGATGGAAAAATGGGTAGTAAAGCTTAGTGCATATGATATAAGATATGATCCGAGGACTTTTATCAAATCACAAGCATTGGCTGACTTCATATTTCAGTAGTGATTTACAAAAACAAGTTGAATTGGAGGTCCAACAACTTAGAGAAACCAAGGATCCTTGGATACTCTTCACTGATGGAGCCTCAAATGTCAAAGGAACTAGATTAGAAGTACTACTAAAATCGCCACAGGGGGACTTGATATCCCAGTCCATCGCCTGTGAATTTCAAACAACCAACAACGAGGAAGAATATGAAGCTCTAATAGCATGTTTGCAATTAGCCAAACAAATGAGGATCAGGTATCTTCAAGTTTATAAAAATTCATTTCTAGTTACTAACCACTTTAATGGTTCATATATTGTAAAAGGTGAGAAACTAATATAATATCTAGAAATAGTGAAAGAACTGGGAAAATCTTTCGATTCTTTTATCATAACACAGGTACCCAGAGAGAAAAATGAAGGGGCAGATGCTTTGGCGAACATAGGATCAGCCCTAAAATCCTAGAAGATGTAAAGATACATATCATTTGCATTCTTTTCCTGCAATTGGGAGCATGATGTAATGGAGGTAGTAAAGGATATTACAACAACATCCAATGATTCGCATTCGGATTCAGGATCATGGATCCTTCCGATTATGAAGTTCATTCAAAATGGAGAAATCCCCACAGGAGAGAACCTAGAGCCTTTAGGGGTAAGGTATCTTAGTTTATTACATTACATAACACTTTATATAAAAGGTCTCTTGTAGGTCCCTACTTATGATGCATTGAGGATCCTTAAATTCAAGAAGTGTTAAAAGATTTCCATGAAGGAGACTACAAAAATCATACATGGAGCAGAGCACTATTCTCTAGAATACTCAGGACAGGTTACTTTTGGCCCACAATGAAGAAAAAACGCAGTAGACTATTGAAGGAAGTGTGATGCTTGTCAAAGACACAGCAATATCCTACAGCATCCAGGGGAGCCTTTATATCCCATAATTTCCTCTTGGCCATTTATGAAATGGGGAATGGATATAGTAGGCAAATTACCAAAAGCTGTAACAACTCGTAAAATTCACATCTGGTAAATATACCGACACGTGTACGTACCCTCGGATGATGCCACAAATGAGTTTAACGCTAGACTAGCTCAAATGTGTCAAAATCATAAAATTTTCAAATACCAGGCCGTAAGCTACGGTCCTGAACCGTAAGTTATGGTTCGATATTACTGACAAAAAAATCTAAACCTGATCATAAGTTACGGTCTAGTCTGGCTGAATTGTTTTTATACTAACCGTAAGCTATGGTCTGGTGACCGTAGCCTACGGCGAGGTCTGAGATCCATTATTTTTCATTATTTCAACTTTCAAACAAATGACAAGGAGGCCCCTAGAATTCATTATTTTCGTATTTCTTGCATAATTAAGCCACCTTTCGATCCGAACAACTCTCGGTTGAGGTGATATCTGTTGATTCACCAACCTTAAGTGTTCCACATTATCACCGAACCTTTAACCTTACTAATTTAGGTAATTTGACTCATATAACCATAAGAATTTGTATCTATCAAGTTCTAAGCTAGTAACCACTTAAAAGCCCACTATAGCACATAGTATAAGACATGTTAACGGTCGGTTTTTCGCTCTCTTCTTCAATACACCATGTATTGAATGAAAAGAACTAGTTGTGTCATTATGTCCTTGAATATAAGTCAAGGGACAATTCATGACATTTAATAAAACTATATTTGAGGTACTAAAAGTGTCAAAATTCCAAACTTCTGTCAAGATGCCACATATCCTGCAAATTGACAATCTCTTGCAGCTGTTGACACCTAACTAGCCACTTGTATTGATCTTACAACACCTCTAACACCTAGCATCATCCTCATTCACCCTCTTGCACTATAAATAGCCCACCAAGTTCATTTATTTCCTTTCTCAATTCCTTTTCTCCTCTCTGTTACACTATTGGAAGTTCCTTGACATCTAGGAGCATCCCTTTGAGTTCTAAACTTCCTCTTGGATCACTTGTAAGTGTTCCATCTATGCGCTTTTCTTTTATAGGCTTTTAATAGCCAAAAGTCAAACATTTTCGATAAATGCTTTGACTTTCGGTCAAGACCATTATGGTCTAGCCATTGTTCAAAATAAACATGTCTAAGTGATCGTAATTAGGTAGGTATTAATCCCTTAGAAGGGCACCTCCTAAGAATCACGTTTGCTAGGTCAATTGACGGGAAAAAGTTTATGTTTTAAAAAAGTCAAACGGTCATATTTTATAAATTTATAATCTGAGTTTAGATATGTTATAAATATGTTTTTGACATATAAACAATTTGGTAATAGTTATTAGAACATGTGGGAACATGTTCGGCGCATCAATTCCAGTCTTAGGGTCGGTTCGCAACCGAAAGTCACAAAATTTGACTTCTGCTTTGACCTTCGAATCTAACCCGACTTAGATTAGTTTACTACTGACTTAAGGTTGCATTATGATCATAATACAATGTAGCATAACCCTCTGAGGTATAATCATAATCTGAGTTTATGCACAAGTTCTGTTAAAATGTCAAACTTTGACTAAAATGCCCTTTTTACATAAAACAAGGTTTTAATCAACAACGAACTTGCAAATGAATTACCTACTGATATGTTAATATAATTCACATATTATGATGTTATCATTCTGATCATAAACTAAGTTTTATTATATATCGTAAATTATACTTTTAAAAGACCAAAATGCCCTTTCGGTGCATAGTTTGGTCCTAAACCATAAACCACACTAATGTGTGATATCTTATGGATAATATATCACAAATTACGTATTTTTCCAAGATGTTTATGATCATAACATCAGAAGATATGCAAGTTCCTTTTTATGTCATATAAATGATCAAATGCCTTATAAGGCATAGTCTCATTTTAAAACTTTAAACGGGCATATAAGCTAATATCCTACTGATACTACAACTTATTTAAAGTATAATGACATATAGAACTCGTTTATGACTCACCCAGTTACCCGATATCGCTTATATGCGTATGGTTAAGTACATGTAACTAGGTTACGAAAATTAATCGAAACGGGTTTAACCTGATCATTTTAATCTCAAATTCCAGAATGTTAATTGTTTACTCATGTCATACAAGTCTTAGGCTTGGTTTAAACTACATTCTATCCGCTCATCATTTAATCTAGCATAACGTACCATTTTGATCCTTAAGCTAGGCGGTCTAAGTCTATGACTTAATTAGGACCGTTAGCATTCTAATTGGTTAGCTTATGCCATCATTCCAGACTAGAAGCCTTCCAGTAAATGCTATCTGCACTTATCTATTGATTAAACGATTGAGTAAATATAAACTTTGCATTTAAAAGTCAAGTGCTAGCTCGGATAAATACTCTTAACTTATTTTCCCCATACGCGCTTGGGATACGATAAATTATTACCGCTTGGTCGGGAATGGGATCAATCGAATGCTGGATTGTGGCTAGTAAATCTGCATATTCCGTTTTGATCAGTTTTATTTCGTAACTTAAACATTGGGGGCTAACGACCGTGTCCTGGATATTGTCGGCTCATTTAAGCTACTAATGGCCACGACCAAAGCACGGGGTGTAGGCATACACCTGACAGATGCGAATGCTAAAATATATTTTACCCACAAGTTGGGGATAACATCTTCGTGGGTTTATAAGTGGCATGTCAGTTAATCATGTATCCGTTTCTATACTGGGCCCCATATGTATTGACAAACATGTGAATCTGTATACAAGGTTAAAAGCTTAACTTTCCCAAGTTAAAAAAGATTCTATGTGCCTTGTGCACTTAAATCAATTTTTGAAATATTTTCAAAACGACTCAGTTAATTGTAATTACCTGTGAAAGCTTATGTATTTTCAAAAGACTAAGTTGAAGGTACAATACCAAATAGGCTGGAAGCTGCTTGATAGTGATATAAGAGGATCTTGCAAATCCTTAGATCTTCCTAATGTCTGTTGTACATCTTTTGTATATTTTACGATCCGCCTGTAGATCTTTAGTTATTATCCATTTGTATATTATTTTCGAATTGTGGACATTTTTGGTTAGTAATAGTCTTTTAAACTCTGATGTGTTGTGTTAATTGACTATGATGATATCAACTTACGTTACGATATCCCCCACTAAGCCCCACCGAGATTTGGTTGGAAATTCGGGGTGTGACAGGTTGGTATCAGAGACAACGTTTGAGCGAATTAAACACTAGCCTTTTTTGTTTAATCTTAAACATACACAATAGCACATTCCTTAGACTTCCGAGTCTAGGCATTGACCTAGGATTACTCATTTCATTATTAAGTTATTATTATTGTTTTTGACTTTATTTTAACAACAAAAGAAAATGCCACCAAGATTCAGAGGACAAAGTGGAAGAGGAAAAGGTCCAATGAGGGGAGGACCATTGGGGCGCATCCCTTCACAACCTCACAACTCAAATTCATATCAAGATTCAGGAGATTCATCTCCTTGGCAACTAGCGAGACACTCTATCTCTCATAAATATTCGCCCCCACACTCCCAAAATTCTTATCACTCACACCACTCTCACCACTCCCATCATACACATCACTCTCACCACTCCTATGACAAATTGCAAATAACCGGTAATTTCGTACAATCTAATCACTATTTTTAGTACATAATCTCATGCATTATATCGTAATTTGATTATGTAACTGAGTTGTACGTAATACCATAAGTGTAGGACAAGTGAATCATGCCATAACATATATTGGTTTCCGTTACGACGCGAAACAAATCAAACTATGCCCTAAAAGTGTTGGAAGAAAGTGTTGGGCGCACTATTCGCGGTGCACTATTCATGTCAGCAAAACCGCTAAAATGAAACAGAACAATGAATAACGGCATACTAGTGACATAACTGAGTCCAGATATACATGAAAACACTAATGTTGGGAACACATCTTACAATAATACATAACTTTTCGATGCAACGCCTAATTTACAAAATTTTCCATTTCGACTAAAAAGGTGACAATTTCAATTCGTCAGCAACATTAATTCAGTATTTTCCGAATTCCGGAATTATAACAGAACAATGACAAACATCTTAAAACAATATGGGGATATCAAAAATACATAAAAGACATCGTTTCTGGTCGTACGACAAGCAAGGCAAAACTTGACCGGAAAGTGGCCGATTGTCGAACCAACAAAGATTTCAATGGCTGATGGCCTCATACATTAATCTAGAAAGCTAGTTAAGCTTCATTTGGGATCTGAAATCTCTTCAACCGTCTTGAGGTTACGAAAATACAAATTTCGGAAATATTCGGTGATAAAATATATAAGTGTCCATATTGAACAAATAATGAAACGGAAAGCGTTTTAGCCACCCAAACTCAACATCTACTCGACTAGTGAACTAGTTAACCATGTTTCTATGTCGGAAGTGCCCTAAATAAACGGTATGGCACCTATGGTAAACGAAAACCAAAGCTTCTAATACGAAACAATAACTTTTGTATATCAATCGGTGTTACATCGATGAATAAACTGGTGGTGTTTGTGCCATCCAAAACTAATACCAATTAGTCAAGGGGACTAACTAATATTAATTAAAACCCTAAACCCTATGTGATCACTAATGATGCAAGACCAACCCTAATTACCATACTTAACCTAAACACCTAAATATCTTTCATTTCAACACATGTTATAGATAAAATTTACACTTAACCCCCCCATGTGGGCCCCCACCAACTTGATTTATGTTGAAAAATGAAGATCTAAGTATGGTATAAAGATGTGGTCTTGACTTTGAAACTTTATATAAATCATCATCATGCTTCCTTATATCATTTCACAAAAAAAATAATAATAAAACAAGAACCCTCCATGGTCCTCCATATCTCATGGCTACATATCACCACCACCATCCACCACTTTGCCACCATTAAACACCACTTTTTACACACTTTAAAGCCCCAACAAGATCATCTAAGGAGTTTACAAGCATAAGGGATCATTAGAGCTTTCTTTAGAGCTTCATCTTCTCCTTAATCTTCACTTAATCTTGTGCAAACTTGTAAGATAATCTTTCACTATATTTAAGCTTCTTATGATTATGAAAGTACTTGTTGATCATCTTGAATATAAAGAAAATACAAACTTAAAAACCCTAACCTCACCTTAAATATAGTTTTTTTATGTGTTGATTAGGTGTACTAGTGTTAACTAGTTAGCATGATTATGTTAATTATGTTAAAGTACGTTGTTTAAAATGGATGATCTTGTGTGAATAAGAATATAAATGATGATTTAAACATGGTGATGTTTAAATCTAAACACGATCCTCAACCTCATGATCCATGAACATTACTACAACTTAAAAATAATTTATTACATATATGTGAATTTTATAAAGAATAAACACCATGATTTATGTTATGATCATCCTAAAAAGTGTAGTAAACAAAGTGGTTTAAAGTATAAATCTTGATTTGAATATATAACAAAAATGGTGTCTTAAATGTTATAATAAATATATGAGACCTCATTATTTTTAAGTAAAGTAGTTAAATATATGTTTACAAAGGATCATGGAAAGGTAACACCCCGACCGCGTAAAACAACGAACTGCGGTGGAAACGTCAGGGAGTCATGTCACAGAACTATTGTTTCACAACTCATGGAATTTAAAATTTTGTTTTATTAAGTTTAATGTTTACATTGTCTTGGTATAAACAGAAACAACACATAATAAATTGTCTTTCATGTTTTAAGTCACTAAGGCTCGCGTCTATTCCTACGTGAAATATGCATCATATTATCAACCATTGACTCCTGAAACATATGTGAAAAGAGAGCATAAAAATGCCAGTGAGTACATAGGTCTTGTGAGTGTGTCAAATTCATGGCTTTGTATACATATTGCAACATCTCGTCTAACTATAAGAGACGTTAAGTGAAAACCTCATATCAAAAGTGTTTGATATTGCAATACAATTAACCAAATAAAACAAGTTGGTTAGAGTTGTGAAAACCTTGTAGCCATGAATCTTGACAAAAACATTTCTTTTTAAAAAAACCTTGTAATAGATTGATTCAAAAGAAAACTTCGTATGCTTTATATCTTTAAGTGAAAATCATTGCGTGACATTGTTCAAAACCATTTGTCCGTGTTACAAACCATTTGTCCGTGTTATAAACCATTCGTCTGTGTTATAAATCAATCGTCCGTGTCATAAACCAATTGTCCATGTCATAAACAAATCGTCAGTGTTTTTAATTGTGAAAACTTTTGATCGTTCTTTAATGAACACATTCAAACCTGTGTTGACTATACCACCAAAGGGTATCTTTAATAGACCACCAAAGGGTCTCTTTAACTAAATTAACAAATCAACAAATGATTTGTTAATCAGAAACAGTTTCTGTCATTACCCAAACTTCCACCAAATCCAGTGAACAGTCCGATAATGGGATTGTCAGTCCTATGGTACCATACTGGTCGGCTCGGCTAAACCTAATGAATGTCATTCGTGTTATGGATTACGCATCAACAAGTTGTTCACATTATTGAAATCGTATTGTTTTATATATAAACCATAGACATTGTTTTTGAAAACTTGAAAATGATTTAGCGCATATGAGTCGCCTTAAAACATTTGCAAAACGTAAAAGAGGGGAACTATGTACTCACTTTGAAAATCATTTTGTATATATAAAACATGTATATTGTTTTAAAATCGTGAAAATAATTATAGGCACATATGAATCACCGCAAAACATTTAGAAAATGTTAAAGAGGGGAACTATATACTCACTTTGAAAATCATTTTGTATATATAAAACATGTAAATTGTTTTGAAATCTTGAAAATAATTATAGGCACATACGAATCACCCCAAAACATTTAGAAAATGTAAAACAGTGGAACTATGTACTCACTTTGAAAATGATTTGGTATATACAAAACATGTATATTGTTTTGAAATCTTGAAAATAATTATAGGCACCTATGAATCACCCCAAAACATTTAGAAGAGGGGAACTATGTACTCACTTTGAAAATCATTTATATATATAAAACATGTATATTATTTTGAAATCTTGAAAATAATTATAGGCACATATGAACCACTCCAAAACATTTAAAATATGTAAAAGTGGGAACTATGTACTCACTTGGGATTGCAAAAGTATTCTTGATCAACGGAATAAACAAAGCTCAAACGTGTCCTAATGTGCTAGATAAATATGTTAGCGTGTCGGGACTACAAACGGGAGATCGGATAGAATGAAGTCTTATAAACCAACTAGTGTTGGAACTCATGTGATATGGCTTAACAAACTTAACATTCTGATTTGGAAAGGATCCTAAGTGCTTTTGACCCATTATGACTCGTTAAGTTAGTTTATGCTACTTTAACAGGTCACTAGTGTAAACGCGTGATCGTCCTATGATAAGTATTAAATGCCCAAACATGTTTGAAAATGTTATAACTCATTTTATATGTCAACAATTTGGTTACATGTGTTTAGAATGGATTTATGCGCAAAAGGGCATTTTGGTCATCATTTTTTAAGAACATAGAAGTAACTTATCATAACACTAACGAAATGACGTGACCATAAGGTATAACCTCAGTAGGTTATTCCCTATACAACTATGGTCACAAATATGTGTTTGGTTTGGGTCCTAAGATCGACCAAACGGGTAAGATCCGAAAGTCAGAGCGTTGGTCAAGACCACTCGACTTACGACCCTAAATAAGCACTAAACTAGAAGTGACGAGTTAGACATGTCAAAATATGTCTAACAAATTTATAAAACTGATTTGGTATCAAAACTTTGGTGTTTTGATACCCAAAAATAGTTTCATTGTAATATGCACATCATGCGCATTTTGACCGAAATTTTGACTCGTCACTTCGACTAGTAAACGTGGTAATCAGAAGGTGAAATCGCTAGGGACTGTAACCTTCATTGTTACGATCACGTTGCTAAGTCCAATTGAACTTTGACTTGACCAAATGTGGTCAGAACCAAAAGTCAATCAGGAAGCCATACTGTTCGACTTTTAGCTGAAAATAGCTAAAATAATGAAAGAACTAGGAAGAGTACTTACTCGTGTTGAAGAACACTTTCGGAACTCAAGATAGGAGGCTTCCAAAGGCTGGAAACAAGCTCCAAGAAGGATAGAAAGAAGAACTACACTTTGTTGTGAAGTGGTGTTAAAAAATGGAAGAATCATGGGGTATTTATAGTATTTTAGGATTAAGGAGGTGATGACAAGTGTCCTCAAGTGTGGATTAGTATCTTAACATGTGTCAACACCATATTAAGTGTGGCAAAGCGAGTGCTAGGTGTCAAAAATTGGAGATAGGTGGCAAACTTGGTGAAGAAGCAAAAATATTTATTATTTTTTTGACATTTTTGGCCCTTGGACTTGTATTTTCACTTGTTTGCCATTTTTAACCGCTTTAACCTAATATTTAGGTTATATAAAGGTGTTAAGACATGTGTAACTTGGATTATGCCTAAAAACGTCGTGGATGTCGGTTCGTTCAGTTGTACGGTTACGCGTTTTGCAAAAATGCGTAAAACACTTTAACGAACAGGAAAATGATCGAAATTGTGCAACTATTGACATTTTTGCATTCTCCTTAATAAAATACAAGGTTTTATTGAATTAAAATATTTGAAAATAAAACAAAGGGTTTCATTGAATACGAAATTGTTTGTATTTGTTCAATGATTGAAAAGGCACAAATGTCACAGAAATGAGGATGAAAAAGTGTATAAATGAAGCATACAAAGGTGATATGTTAACTTGAGTTGAAGATTGATCTTGATTATGGGTTTAAACATGATTTAAATACGTTTTTGAAATGTGGAAAATGCCATAGTTTAGGGGAAACTAAGGCGAAATTTTCTGAAAATCTAATCGCGTTTAAAGAGTAATTAACGGGATTAAACGCGATTAGTGACCTAAACTGTCATTAACGAAGTTTTAATGATAAGGGTTAAACCCTAACCTTCCAAGGGTTTAACAAGTATATATATATATATATATATATATGTGTGTGTGTGTGTGTGTGTGTGTGTGTATATGTGTATATATACACATAAGTATATATATTGTAACCAAAAGTCCATGTGTATGTATCTAGAAAGTCGAGGGTATATACCAAAAAATACCCAACTTATAGAACACCTCAAACACTTGAAGAATTAACAAGTATAAATAACATGAACACATACACTTTTACAATACTCTTGAAACATAATCGGACGAACGGAGTAATGCGCACAATGGTCGAATTTACACAATACACGGTCGCGTTGTCGATCAACAAACAAATCGCCAACATGAAGGGCTACTACGACGTTGGGCGATCTTCGACGCGAAATGATACATATTAAAGGACAACCACGACACGTCTAAAAATGATATATTTTAGACACTTAGCGAATATATATATATATATATATATTTATCGATAACAAAATCCAGAAAGTTAAGATGTACAAAAATTACTAAGTGATTTTATAAAAGTATATAAACATACTTAAAAGTCTATACTTAGTAAAATTACCAAGTGTAAGATTATAAGCATTTGGACTCATGAAAAATTAAGTTGGGCTAGGCCCATTATATAAAAGTGTAACACCCCAACCGATGGCGGAAACATCGGGATGAGACGAAAACGAGATTGCTCATTGCTCACAACATTATTAAGTGACAATAATTAATTAAACCATATTTCATTTCATAAGAATTGTCAAATACATCAATGTAACAAAACAAAGAACAATCTAACATTTGCAAAGTCATAACAAAATTGATACGTCGACATTAAACCTAACGTCTAATTTGTGTGTATCTAGTCCTTGCTATATTGTTTTCATAGCGTCATCTCCTTCAACCTGTAACATGTTTTAAAATAAAGTCAATGCAAAAGCAAAGGCGAGTACACAAGTTTAAGCATAGCATACGTATACGAATAAAGTTTTAACAATCCTCATGGCAACCAAATCTATACAAGAGCAAGTCAAGGCATGCAATACTAATAATCAAACCCGTAACGCAATCACGATGTTTTAACATGACCTCACGTGTAACGCGATGGAGGTGGATGCGTGAATTCCTATAGCGCTAAGCATGTCAAACAAAGCCTAAAAATAGTTAATGACTAAAGCATAGCACAACGTTTATCCCTAGACAAGCAACAAGTATACGATTCAAGTAGTCATGTGTATAGGATTGTTTGTGCGTTTCATAAAGTTTAAGTGTTTGTGATTTTTGTATATGGAAACATGTTACACCCAAAAAGTGATATAAACAAATGTGGGTCGAGTGTACTCACAAAATTGCTAAGTCTTCTTTGGAAATACCGCGACGAGTTGATGAGTTGAAGAATGAGATGTCGAGGTCACCTTATATGGCAAACGAAGGTGTATGAATAATCGGGATTATAGTGAAGGATTTGAATTGAAGTTGAATGTACGAATACATATATATCATAGTTTATACAACGCTATGTTGTCAAAAATAATGATTAAATATATATATATATTCTAACGAAAGGTATGAGAGATATATACATATTGTCGAATGGTATAATTGATATATATTTATTTTGACACAAAACACAATAGAGACATATATATATATATATATTCTGACGGAAAAGTATAACAGTTATGCATATTTGTCGAAAGTACAATAGATATTTGTGTATTTTTGGCGAAAAGGTATAATCGTTGAGCATATTTGGTCGAAAAGTTTAGTAAAGAAATATACACTTTGTCGAAAGGATTAATTAATAAATATACACTTTGTCGAAAGGTTTAATAAATAAATATACACTTTGTCGAAAGGTTTAATAAATAAATATACACTTGTCGAAAGATTTAATAAATAAATATTGGTACGTTTTGACGAAAAACAGGTAGAGTTTCCCCTTGTTTTTGGACGATCCCGACAATCTAGTTGTCGATTAAATGTTTTCAAAACTCAACAATCAACGAAGCAATATATTTATACAAGTTATGTAACGAAAATATATATATTTATACAACTTACAACACACGTTTAGCGTCCAAGTAAGTAATGTTTTACGATTAAAACGATAAATAATATGAACAATAATAATAAAGGTTTTTGCGCCGTTTAAGATTTTTACCCAGTCTCGGTCGACAATTGACCAGCAGTTGACCGGTTGACTTTCATTGACCAAGTTGACTGACGTTGACTCGCGATGACTAAAACCGGAAGGTTGACCATGACCCGAGCTTTTGACCAGATTTGACCCGAGCCTGCTTAACCGAGATGGAACCAAAAGTGAGCTAAACAAACCAATTAAAAATGAATGCAAAACTGAAATAATCAAGCACGATCCGTACCTGAACCGAATTGAGGTTGAACTAGGACGACTGATCTGACCGGGATGAGTGACCTGAACCGAAACAGCTGAACCGCTGTCTCTGTAACTCGAGTGAACACCAAAGCTGACCCGTTGACTGTTTGACCACAGTTGACCAGCTTTGACCTGAGTTGACCGAACATCAAACTGAAACGAGACCCGAATTGACTGAGCTTGAGCCGGAACACCAAACTAAGTCGGTTGGCTGTTCTTGACCGAAACCCGAGCCAAACATGAACTAAAATCCGAGCCAAGACCGAACCGAATCTGAAACAACAACCATTGAACTTGAATCGAAATATAAACAAGCAGAATCTGAACCATTTCTATCCTGAACCGAAATGACACTAAAACTGAAACTGAAACTGAACTACATACCCGAACCGAATAAACTGAAAACTTTACCTGAATCGAGAAACCGAAACCTGAACTTGAAGTCAATACCGGAACTGAGCTAAAACTCGAACTAGAACCCGGTTGGACTGAACCGCTGTATCTGCCGACGCCGGCTACCGCCGTGCGTCGGCTCTTGTTGTCGTTGACACCACCACCGTCAAATCATCATCATCGACGCCAAATCCTGGAACAAAACTGACCGAAGAACTGAAACCGACTCGAACTAAACTAAACCAGATCCGAATCAAACTGAGTAGAGACTTAACCCGTGTTGAATCGCGACTGTTGTCGTCGTGGTCGTGCGTCGAAAAAGCGGCACACCGCTGTAACTGGACCCCACTAACCCCGCTGTTGTCTCTGCGGCGGTTCTTGTCATCACGTCGCGCCGGTGAGAACCATCGCCATGTCTCTCTTTCTCCTCCGTTCTTTCTCTCTCCTCCGTTCTCTCTCTTTCTCTCTCTTGTAGATCGGTCTCGCAGAACAAGTATGGGTGTCTGAGAGATGGTACAGGGGAGGAGGAGAGGGTTGAAGGTGTGCGCGGTTGCAGAGGTGAAGGGGGGCAGGGAGATGAGGGTGCAGTGTGTGTGTGTTTATTTAGTTGTAATTAGGTTTAGGGTTTAGTTAGGTTTAGGTGGTGTTGGGCCAAAGCCTGTTAACCCGTTCTAACGTTTTTGAGTGGCCCGAACGTAACGACGAGATCCGATTTCAAGTAGAAGTTTCATAAAACGTCGAATTTGTTTTGTTTATTATTATTATTATTATTATCTAGAAAAAAAAATAATAAAATACGATGCGTTACAAAAAGACATGGGGAAGGCGCAATTACACAAAACATATGATAATATAGGCTAAGCCCAAAGGCATAAAATACATAGGCTAGGCCCAAACATATAATTTCATGGGCTAGGCCCAATCACATAAAGACATGGGCTAGGCCCAATCACATAAATTAATGGGCTAGGCCCAATCACATAAATTAATGGGCTAGGCCCAATGACATAAATTACATGGGCTAGGCCCAATCACATAAAGACATGGGCTAAGCCCAATGAGATAATTTCATGGGCTAGGCCCAATCACATAAGGAGATGGGCTAGGCCCAATGACATAATTTCATGGGCTAGGCCCAATCACATAAAGACATTGGCTAGGCCCAATCACAAAAATTACATGGGCTAGGCCCAATCACATAAAGACATGGGCAAGGCTCAATGACATAAATTACATGGGCTAGGCCCAATAAAATGAATTACATGGGCTAGGCCCAATGACATACATTACATGGTCTAGGACCAATGACACGCGTGCAAGGCATGAGGACATGTGAAGGGCGAGGCCCATTCACAGATGATCTAAGAATGACAATATATATATATATATATATATATATATATATATATATATATTTAATCATACTTAAGTTGTTCTATGTGGTAAATATATACACAACAAGATCAAGATGAACAACTGGTACGAGGTCAAACGAGACCTAGGTGTCTAATGAAATTAATACACATGTAGATTACACACGTGCACTGACACTTGAATTCCAATAAGTACGACTTACGTAACGCAAAACTGTGAGTTCATGTCCCTCATTTCAATTATTTCAATGTTTTGTTTTAAAATTATCAGGGGGAAATACATGTCATAACAAATGGTATGTTAGCTATGGGGTTAGATGATAACACGATCAATGTGCGTAAGTAGGATGATGACAAGAGTAACCTTTAATCACTTAGTGACCAAGGTATAAAAGGTATATATCTATCGAGTTTCAGACGCGCTCCACTCCTGGTTTGTTAACCCTTTAGGAGTGCTTTTGTGATCCCAATTAGAGTTGGCTCGATTTGGTTACTTACTTATGGCACATATGTCAGGGTGCTAGCTACACACTGATAGATCCTTAAACTCCATGAATGCTAATAACATAGTAAGATTTCATTACTGGATTACAAACAAGACATCTCATACGAAAAAAATAACTACATGAACTCGCCAACTTTATGTTGACTTTTTTAAAATTACATGTATTTCAGGACGCAAGACTTGAGCCGGTGAACACTTCAGGAAATGGGAATGACATGACAACGAATGACACCTTTTGGAGGATTTGCGTCTTATATCGCAACCCTGTATGGGTATATAGGAGTCAGAACCTCAACATGCTTTTATGATGAAAACAATCACTTATTAGGTTGTAATGGATTCCAAACCATATTTTTGATGACAATGTGAAACTGTTTAGAAACTAATGATTTCACTTTTGGAAACTTGTAAACATTGATTGCAAATTAATATAAGCATGGCATTGTTGTTGATTTACATTTGTTTGCATGATTGGATTAAATGATTACCTCATAATCACACGATTGCGCTTCCGCTATGATCAGGGTGTGACAGATTGGTATCAGAGCTTCGATTGTAGTGAACCGAAGAAAAACTTTTATTAAAGTCTGGTCTACAATCACTAAGGGCTCTCACATGAAAACAAAGTTTATAACATCACATAAATGTTTTCAGAATTATGACAAAAAAAGGTTTTCATTAGGACACGATAACATGAGGATCTATCAGACGAGCTCAGCCATAAGTAAGGAAAAAGGATCAATACACGATTAGCCTATGAGAAATAGACACATTACATTATAAGACTATGTGTCATGGACATGTTACAAAAGTTAGAAATCCTGGCTAGATGGGATTTTATGTGATTATATATATAAATTATTTATATATGTGTTGTACGGAATATTTTGCCAAGAACGAAATACCTTAGACTATGGATATTATTATTATCCTTGACTCACACAATGATAATATCGACCTCGCGTCTATTGCGGAGCTTATGGCAGACGTGGTTCCTAAGTGAGACCTTAAGATCGATTCCACATAAGGTGGTTGCTTTCCCATGGATGTGGAGATTCTTGGCTTCAGTAGTGATGAAGAAGCAGAGGTGGTAGCCTTGGACGACAACTCTATTAGCAGGACGAGGTCCCTGTGACCCATATTAGTCATTAATAGCGACACTCTTATCCAGACAAGGAAAGGTGAAGTACTCATCTTGAAGGTTCCCCATTAGTTTTTATTGTTGCAAATTCTCTCCATTTCTAAATTTGTCTAACGACGTGCCCTTTCATGAGTAATGTCAACGGACGATATCACGTGGACCATCACGAACGTCCCTACTACGTTGAAGGTATGTAGACAATAGCTTCCTCTCTCGGACTAATTGTCATCTTTGAAACGTTACGAGGTCAAACGAGACCTAGGTGTCTAATGAAATTAATACACATGTAGGTTACACACGTGTACTGACACTTGAATTCCAATAAGTACGACTTACGTAACGCAAAACTGTGAGTTCATGTCCTTCATTTCAATTATTTCAATGTTTTGTTTTAAAACTATCGGGGGGAAATACATGTCATAACAAATGGTATGTTAGCTATGGGGTTAGATGATAACACGATCAATGTGCGTAAGTAGGATGATGACAAGAGTAACCGTTAATCACTTAGTGACCAAGGTACAAAAGGTATAGATCTATCGAGTTTAAGACGCGTTCCACTCCTGGTTTGTTAACCCTTTAGGAGTGCTTTTGTGATCCCAATTAGAGTTAGTTCGATTTGGTTACTTACTTATGGCACATATGTCAGGGTGCTAGCTACACACTGATAGATCCTTAAACTCCATGAATGTCACACCCCGACCCGCAGCGGAAAAGGTGACCGGGGCATGATTGGGTTATCATCAAAGCTCATGACATTTATTATACGTTTCATATTCATTAATACAATTTAATGGAAATCTACAATAAATGATACAACATGTTCTAACTATCAGTCTAAGCTTCTTGGTTCTCTTCTAAGGCATATCCTATGTTTTCCTTGCTTCAACCTGTTCACCTGTATCATGTGTAAAAAGGTTTTTGGATCAACATAATGTTGGTGAGTGAATCCTATGGAAAAACATTTGAACAAGTTTATCCAATTGATTATAAATAATGTGCATACCACATATGAGTAAATGTAGATGTAAATTTATTCACACAACACATAATATTGAATATTGAACACACATACACCAAATGATTGTTTTGAGGCACGCGTTGTTCGACTCGTTTCCCACGAGGAACTGATGGGCCTAATGAATGAGTTTTGAGGCACGCGTTGTTCCACGAACTGATGGGCCAAATGAATGAGTTTTGAGGCACGCGTTGTTCTTACGAACTGATGGGCCTAATGAATGAGTTTTGAGGCACGCGTTGTTCTTACGAACTGATGGGCCTAATGCATGAGTTTTGAGGCACGCGTTGTTCTTACGAACTGATGGGCCTAATGAATGAGTTTTAAGGCACGCGTTGTTCAACTCGTCTCCCACGAGGAACTGATGGGCCTAAATAATTTGCATACAACTTTGACAATATGTAATACATCACAAACAACAATAGTCACATTCTAGTTTAAATCATATAATGGTATAGCACGAGTTTGCATAAGAGAATTAGTTTAAGCGACACATGATACACCCCAAAACATGAATAAAAAGGGGAGTTTGTAAGAATTCACTCACATTGGTTGCGTTCGGTTGATGAGGTTGAATGCACGCGAAAAGGTTTTTAACGACGAGTGAAATTAACCTAGATAAATCGCATTATGGTTTGGTAAGTAAACGGATTTTATTAATCTATTTTAGTAGGATTGTTGGGTGTAATTTTGTGAGTTTGAGGCTATTTTCTAACCTTAAAAATGTTATTTTTAAGTATTTTTAATTGATTTTTAATTAAAATAATTAAATAAAAATAATAAAAAAATATTTGATTTTTGCTACAGTTGACTTTGACTGTTGACTTTGACTGACCGTTGACCGGTTCGAAGGCATATTGTTGTGCGCCGGGTGAGGCTCGAACCCGAGACCTCCCGTACGCGTGCACGCAGCTCTACCAACTGAGCTACGTGTCTAACCCGTCATATATCCGATTTTAATTATATATATATATTAATTAGATTTTAAACAGAAATCCCTTATTTTAAAAACGAATTAAATCCAGCGAACCGGTGCGCTCCACAGGTCTCGAACCCGGGACCTGTGGGTTAGCGTACACACAGTCCACCGCTGGACTGTGTGTCTCACTTGGTTATAAACTCGGTTATCAATATACTTAACATATATCTAAATCAATCCGGTTCAGTTTTGCGGAAAAAGGAATTTTTATTAAGGCAGCGTGTGAGGGACAATACTCGAACTCGAGACCTTAGCGTTAAATGTGCACACAGTCCACCGCTGGACTGTGTGTCTAACCCGGTAAATAACTGGATTTTAATTATACTTAACTATTACCGAAACTTCGTCTTCTTCACTGGTTTTCACCGGAAGTGACGACTGACTGATTCGAAGTATTGATTCAGGTTCCTTTAGCGTTTTATGATCAATTACAGACGAGATAAAAATAAAAAGGAAAGGAATTAGTCGTGAAAAGTACCGACTGCTTCTCCTCTGTTTTCCGGCAGAACTCTGGCGACAGCAATCTTTTTCCGGCGACGAGTGTCTTGCAGCAGAGAGTCTTCCGAAAGCTTACAAAGGGTGTGGGTGACTTCCGTAAAAGTTTAGGGGGTTCAGTAAAGCTCAGAGATTAAAAACTCGGTTTTCCGGCGAGGTATAAATTATTTCCGGCGAGTGAGTTTCCGCCGAGAAAGGGTGCGATTTGAGTGTGAAATGTTTCTGGCGAGTTGTGGGTGAATTTATAGGGTAGTATCGAGATGAATGGGGTCTGAATTCGGTCTCAATTCGAAGTCAGCCGTTCTTCGGCGGTTATGGCTGATCTCGCGGGTTCAGACGTCGGTTATAACCGTCGTAGGAGTTAAGTCTTCGGTTATTTTGAGGGGAAACGTAAGTAAATGGCGAAGTCGTCGGGATTTCCGACGACTGCTATTTGGGCGGAAATTGATTGAATTTAACTTTCGAACTTGAATATTTGAATTAATTGTTTCCTTGTGTTAACAGAAAATCAAAGTGGCGGAGCGGTTGGTTGGCTAGGTGATAAGTTGTTGTTGAGCCGGTTACAGACCCGAGTTCGAAACCCGGCAGAAGCAAATAATTTTTATTTTGCGATTTTTATCAGTTTTTCAAAAACTAAATATATATCCCCGCATAATAATTGATTACGTATCGTTTAAAATTATTTTGGGCATTTAATTCGCAACGAAAATTTTAACTGACTGTTCGGTTGATAAACGGAGCGGGTTTGGTAAATCCGTTTTTGACGGATGTTACAGTATCCCCTGCTTTTTAGAAATTTCGTCCCGAAATTTAAATAGGGATATAATTGACTAAAAGAATGATGGTGTTTAGTTTGACAGTTACATACTTAGAAGAAATAAGGGTTTGGGTTTTTGTTTGAGGCGGTAACGTTCCTTGTAAAGGTTAAGTATCCTAATACAGGAATCCCTTTTTGTTGCCTACTGTATAAGTATTGTTAAGCAGAAATGATTTGCTAAAATGATATCATGCATAAGAGTTTAGATATTTTTGGAAAAGTATGGTTATATCCTAAGGCAAAACTTCCAATACTACAATCTACACAAATAACCACAACAACTAATAATTGAATCCACATTCTGATAGTATATATGTTTGAATGGTGACAGTTCCTCTCTCGTTTGTTATGATGGAGAGGTTAGTCTATGTAGAAATGGATCACAATCCAATTTCTTTAAATAGTGAGATGATATAAATGTAACACAAATTTCAACCAAGGCAATACTAAATCCTACATGGAACTTCTCATAACCGTCTGATAACGCCTCTGATCCTTTGGCAAGAATACTTATATACAGGAAGTACCAGCGGCGTATCCACCATATTCTTGTCAAATTCTCATTGACTTTATCCGCAAGTTATGATTAGTTCTATGCGACTCTACAACATAAACAAACACAACAACCAGCGCTTGAGTCTTAATTCTGATAGTATCCGTGTTTGACAAAACCTCTCTCGTTTAATATGATGGAGAGGTTAGTCTATGTAGAAGTGAGACACAACTCAACTTCTTTAAATGATGAAACTGAGATATGTCGTGAAGTATGATGATATGAATATTAAATCAATGAGTATAAAACAAACTGAACTAGTAATTTGCATTAAAATTCTTGGATAAAATTCCAATTGAGATACGTGAAAATTGAGATAACATAAAGAAAAACATAAAAACTAAGTGGTTGGAGTTGAATCTTGATTCTTGGTGAGAGAAGGCTAGTTAAGTGGTTGGTTTGGACCGTTAATATCTTCAACAGGATTGACGTTGATGTTATAAACTCTTCCTCTTGCTGGCGGTGGAGCTGGGTTTGCTTTGTTTGCTTGGTTAACTGGGTTTGCTTGAGCTTGGGCGTTTATGATGTTAACCAAACGAGGGCACGTGTTTCTAAAATGGGTAGGGTCGCCACAATTGAAACAAGCTCGAACATATGGGTACATGGGGTATTGAGGTTGTTGATATGTTTGGATCATGGGTTGAGTAGGGGTTGAGGTTTGGTTTTGAGAGGTGCGGCAAACGTTGCTCAAATGACCGTAGCGTCCACAATTCGCACATAGTCGACAGGGTAAGGTAGATGGATGGTGATAGAAACAGGTGTTGCATTGAGGGTGAGGTCCAATGTAAGGTTTCTTATTTGGGTAAGTTGAGTTGGGTGCTACTTGAGCGTTTGGGATAGTTTGAGGAGGTACAACTTGTGAAGCTGGTTGGTTGCGTTGGTTGACGGCGAAAATTTGTCCATCTCGTTTTCTCTTAGAAATAGGTGGTGTAAAGGATTCGGTTCGGGTGGAGTTTGAGGTTTCGGTTGATGCTTTATCCTTCTTCTTCTCCTCTTTGAAATCTTTGTTTCGGATTCGGTTCTCAGTGAGCGCGGTTGCTAGCTCCATTGCTGCTTCCAAAGTTGCAGGCGAGGTACTTATTATAGAATCTTGAATCTTTGATGGAAGACCACGAATGTAGTGCTCGATCAAACGGTAGAGGGGAGTAAACAAATTGGGAACCATTTGATTTAACTCAAGGAATCTCTTGTTGTATGTGGTGTGGTCGCCTTCCTTTTGTTTCAAAGCATGGAACTCATCCTCCAATTTCTTGATTTCACTTCTTGGGCAAAACCGTCTTGTCATGATTCCCTTCAACTCTTCCCAAGTCAAGGTCATAGTTTCTTCAACACCTCGTTTGGTCTTCTCTGTATTCCACCATGTGAGTGTTGTTCCAAGTAAACGACCGGTGGCATAATGCACTTTGCGATCATCGGGGCAATCGCAATTTAGAAAAGTGTTCTCCATTTCTTCGAACCAGTGGAGGAGAGCGGTGACACCTTCAGTACCTTCGTATTTTGGAGGATCGCAGAATTTGAAATGTTTGTAGGTGCATTTAGTGACTGAAGGATTGATAGTGTTTTGATCTTCTTGTTGGGTTGGGTTAACGGAATTAGCGGTAAGGGCTTGTTGAACTTGAACTACGATGTTTGGTATTACGGTCGCCATTTGCTGAGCGATTTGGGTAGCCATGCGTTCACGGGCTTTTCCTGCTCTCATTTTCCTACGAGCGAGGCTAGAAGACATCTACAAGGAATAGATGTCAAGAGTATAAGTTGGATGCCTTTGGGATCGTGGGTCGTGTTTGGGGAATGAACACTCATAAAATAAATATAGAAAAATAAATCTACTACATCCATAGGATGTCTTGGGTTTTGCTCGTAATTGGGCCTTGCATGCCGCCATACTTCACCTTCGTAATCACGTGGGCCCCCATGATTACCGGGTTTTTTATATGGTTCGCATGTGTTAGCCTGGTTACGTACACTAAAACCCGGAGAAAATCAAGAAATATGTAACGTATGATATTCGGAATGTGCCTCGGCATGGACACGGTGACATCTCAAAGTGAGGTTAGTTCGAACGACGTTTGGTGTGGCATGCTTTGGCCTAATAGGTCCGTCGTACTCTCATCGTTAGTCCCCAGGTAGGCAAACTGGTCCGTTATTTTGGATTTATACGAATGCCAACCTAGACAGGACGTCCCGACTACCGGTACTTGTACCCTTCCGGTTACTACATGCCCGTCGCAGAACTTACTTTGATGGAATTTGAAAATTGCAACAAAATCCTTGAATAATGAGAGTATGAAAATGAATTGAATATATGAACATTGATATATGTATAACGAATATGTATATAAGCATGTATGTTTGACTGTAATATGAAACAAATAAATATCACAAGTTTGTATGTAACCACCTAATCAATTAAAATTTAGGCAGACTATAGTATAGGCACTAAGGGTCTAATAACCTATCCTATATCCCTATAGTCATGGCTCTGATACCAATCTGTCACACCCTGACCCGCAGCGGAAAAGGTGACCGGGGCATGATTGGGTTATCATCAAAGCTCATGACATTTATTATACGTTTCATATTCATTAATACAATTTAATGGAAATCTACAATAAATGATACAACATGTTCTAACTATCAGTCTAAGCTTCTTGGTTCTCTTCTAAGGCATATCCTATGTTTTCCTTGCTTCAACCTGTTCACCTGTATCATGTGTAAAAAGGTTTTTGGATCAACATAATGTTGGCGAGTGAATCCTATGGAAAAACATTTGAACAAGTTTATCCAATTGATTATAAATAATGTGCATACCACATATGAGTAAATGTAGATGTAAATTTATTCACACAACACATAATATTGAATATTGAACACACATACACCAAATGATTGTTTTGAGGCACGCGTTGTTCGACTCGTTTCCCACGAGGAACTGATAGGCCTAACGAATGAGTTTTGAGGCACGCGTTGTTCCACGAACTGATGGGCCTAATGAATGAGTTTTGAGGCACGCGTTGTTCTTACGAACTGATGGGCCTAATGAATAAGTTTTGAGGCACGCGTTGTTCTTACGAACTGATGGGCCTAATGCATGAGTTTTGAGGCACGCGTTGTTCTTACGAACTGATGGGCCTAATGAATGAGTTTTAAGGCACGCGTTGTTCAACTCGTCTCCCACGAGGAACTGATGGGCCTAAATAATTTGCATACAACTTTGACAATATGTAATACATCACAAACAACAATAGTTACATTCTAGTTTAAATCATATAATGGTATAGCACCAGTTTGCATAAGAGAATTAGTTTAAGCGACACATGATACACCCCAAAACATGAATAAAAAAGGGAGTTTGTAAGAATTCACTCACATTGGTTGCGTTCGGTTGATGAGGTTGAATGCACGCGAAAAGGTTTTTAACCACGAGTGAAATTAACCTAGATAAATCGCATTATGGTTTGGTAAGTAAACGGATTTTATTAATCTATTTTAGTAGGATTGTTGGGTGTATTTTTGTGAGTTTGAGGCTATTTTCTAACCTTAAAAATGTTATTTTTAAGTATTTTTAATTGATTTTTAATTAAAATAATTAAATAAAAATAATAAAAAAATATTTGATTTTTGCTACAGTTGACTTTGACTGACCATTGACCGGTTCGAAGGCATATTGTTGTGCGCCGGGTGAGGCTCGAACCCGAGACCTCCCGTACGCGTGCACGCAGCTCTACCAACTGAGCTACGTGTCTAACCCGTCATATATCCGATTTTAATTATATATATATATTAATTAGATTTTAAACAGAAATCCCTTATTTTAAAAACGAATTAAATCCAGCGAACCGGTGCGCTCCACAGGTCTCGAACCCGGGACCTGTGGGTTAGCGTACACACAGTCCACCGCTGGACTGTGTGTCTCACTTGGTTATAAACTCGGTTATCAATATACTTAACATATATCTAAATCAATCCGGTTCAGTTTTGCGGAAAAAGGAATTTTTATTAAGGCAGCGTGTGAGGGACAATACTCGAACTCGACACCTTAGCGTTAAATGTGCACACAGTCCACCGCTGGACTGTGTGTCTAACCCGGTAAATAACTGGATTTTAATTATACTTAACTATTACCGAAACTTCGTCTTCTTCACTGGTTTTCACCGGAAGTGACGACTGACTGATTCGAAGTATTGATTCAGGTTCCTTTAGCGTTTTATGATCAATTACAGACGAGATAAAAATAAAAAGGAAAGGAATTAGTCGTGAAAAGTACCGACTGGTTCTCCTCTGTTTTCCGGCAGAACTCCGGCGACAGCAATCTTTTTCCGGCGACGAGTGTCTTGCAGCAGAGAGTCTTCCGAAAGCTTACAAAGGGTGTGGATGACTTCGGTAAAAGTTTAGGGGGTTCAGTAAAGCTCAGAGATTAAAAACTCGGTTTTCCGGCGAAGTATAAATTATTTCCGACGAGTGAGTTTCCGCCGAGAAAGGGTGCGATTTGAGTGTGAAATGTTTCTGGCGAGTTGTGGGTGAATTTATAGGGTAGTATCGAGATGAATGGGGTCTGAATTCGGCCTCAATTCAAAGTCAGCCATTCTCCGGCGGTTATGGCTGATGTCGCGGGTTCAGACGTCGGTTATAACCGTCGTAGGAGTTAAGTCTTCGGTTATTTTGAGCGGAAACGTAATTAAACGGCGAAGTCGTCGGGATTTCCGACGACTGCTATTTGGGCGGAAATTGATTGAATTTAACTTTCGAACTTGACTATTTGAATTAATTGTTTCCTTGTGTTAACAGAAAATCAAAGTGGCGGAGCGGTTGGTTGGCTAGGGGATAAGTTGTTGTTGAGCCGGTTAAAGACCCGAGTTCGAAACCCGGCAGAAGCAAATCATTTTTATTTTGCGATTTTTATCAGTTTTTCAAAAACTAAATATATATCCCCGCATAATAATTGATTATGTATCGTTTAAAATTATTTTGGGCATTTAATTCGCAACGAAAATTTTAACTGACTGTTCGGTTGATAAACGGAGCGGGTTTGGTAAATCCGTTTTTGACGGATGTTACAATGAATGCTAATAACATAGTAAGATTTCATTACTGGATTACAAACAAGACATCTTATACCAAAAAAATAACTACATGAACTCGCCTTATGTTGACTTTTTTAAAATTACATGTATTTCAGTACGCAAGACTTGAGCCGGTGAATACATCAGGAAATGGGAATGACATGACAACGAATGACATTGGAGGATTTGCGTCTTATATCCCAACCTCGTATAGGTATATAGGAGTCAGAACCTCAACATGCTTTATGTTGACTTTTTTAAAATTACATGTATTTCAGGACGCAAGACTTGAGCCGGTGAACACTTCAGGAAATGGGAATGACATGACAACGAATGACACCTTTTGGAGGATTTGCGTCTTATATCGCAACCCTGTATGGGTATATAGGAGTCAGAACCTCAACATGCTTTATGATGAAAACAATCTCTTATTATGTTGTAATGGATTCCAAACCATATTTTTGATGACAATGTGAAACTGTTTAGAAACTAGTGATTTCACTTTTGGAAACTTGTAAACATTGATTGCAAATTAATATAAGCATGGCATTGTTGTTGATTTACATTTGTTTGCGTGATTGGATTAAATGATTACCTCATAATCACACGACTGCGCTTCCGCTACGATCAGGGTGTGACAGATTGGTATCAGAGCTTCGATTGTAGTGAACCGGGGGAAAAACTTTTATTAAAGTCTGGTCTACAATCACTAAGGGCTCTCACCTGAAAACAAAGTTTATAACATCACATAAATGTTTTCAGAATTATGACAAAAAAAGGTTTTCATTAGGACACGATAACATGAGAATCTATCAGACGAGCTCAGCCATAAGTAAGGAAAAAGGATCAATACACGATTAGCCTATGAGAAATAGACACATTACATTATAAGACTATGTGTCATGGACATGTTACAAAAGTTAGAAATCCTGGCTAGATGGGATTTTATGTGATTATATATATAAATTATTTATATATGTGTTGTACGGAATATTTTGCCAAGAACGAAATACCTTAGACTACGGATATTATTATTATCCTTGACTCACACAATGATATTATCGACCTCGCGTCTATTGCGGAGCTTATGGCAGACGTGGTTCCTAAGTGAGACCTTAAGATCGATTCCACATAAGGTGGTTGCTTTTCCCATGGATGTGGAGATTCCTGGCTTCAATAGTGACGAAGAAGCAGAGGTGGTAGCCTTGGATGACAACTCTATTAGCAGGACGAGGTCCCTGTGACCCATATTAGTCATTAATAGCGACACTCTTGTCCAGACAAGGAAAGGTGAAGTACTCATCTTGAAGGTTCCCCTCTAGTTTTTATTGTTGCAAATTCTCTCCATTTCTAAATTTGTCTAACGACGTGCCCTTTCATGAGTAATGTCAACGGACGATAGCACGTGGACCATCACGAAGGTCCCTACTATGTTGAAGGTATGTAGACAATAGCTTCCTCTCTCTGACTAATTGTCATCTTTGAAACGGTGGAACACTAGGGTGACCATGCAAGGCAATTTATTATTACGGGGGCCCACATAATAATAACTTGCAGTGGATGAGAATCCTGGTGGGCTCTGCGGGTAAAGCTAATGATCACTACCCATTCAAAATTGTTATGTTATTCGAGTTTCTATCTAGTGGGACACTAACCGGGGTGGTTGCTATAACACCCTACGATACAGAAACACCACACGCATTTTTTTGCGTCTAACATTCGATCTATATCATGAGTCGATTGAGACTAGTCATCTAAACAAACAAAAACTGGTTGGCCACCCTGGGAGGATATTTCCTCAACGGTCTAGAGTTCTTGTACATGGGTTGGTTCCATGGTGTCTATGGCACCTCATCTTATTTATTGGAAAGAGATTACATTAAATTTCGTCGTTAGACATTGTCTTATTCCAAGGGATGGTATGGCACGAGCCATGCTTCAACACCCTCAATGCATTATACTTGATATCTATGGAAATTATAACAATCTAGCTGGTGCTCGTGAAGCTCAAGGGATATGAACGTATTCATCACACGGGTTGGTGTAGCGAAGGATTTTTTCCTACATTGGATGATCGAGGTCCACGAAGTATGGAATACATGCTATAAGGTTGGAGACGACCGTTTAGTTTCTCCTCCTCAACGAGTTATATCCTTAGACATATGGCTGATACACGCAAGAGGTACTACGAATTTTGGATTATTGTTATTCACGTTATCATTGTTTCAAACATGTATGAAGAATGCAATCTTGAGGTTTCCATGACCGATGGCATTCTTTATTCTTAGGCGCATGGTAGACTATATTTATTCAAATATATGTCTAGCATTTTTTAATCTTGAGTATTAAGAAGAAACATGGCGCCAAAAAGAAGGTCTACACCCAAAAGGGGTAAGTTAATCCATGACTTACTGGGTAAGCCGAACTAGAGTTCTTATGGAAGGACATACGGTTGTGGAAATCGCACGACACGAGGGTAACTTAGTCGAAACTAGTGACAAAACTGGTGGTACCGGTAGTTCAAATGGTTTGGATCCGAATAGATTGGGAACGAGTGGCAGCGCTACACATGAAGATGCGATCATACAAGGTTTTAAATTCTAAGGCTTTCCCGGACTTTAAGCCACGAGACATCATTGGTGCGAGAGGTGCGGTAGGTTAGGTCTGCTAAATAAAGACAATGGAGTTGGTTAGAAATGCTAGTAAATGCACTCTTGAGTAAACGATTAGGTAAACAAAGAGTCTCCTGCTGAATGCAGCATTTGGTGAAATCCTCAAGTAGAGACTTTAAGGAGTGATACTACGAAGAGGTTATGATGGGAAGAACTCAAGAATCTTATGCGAGAAGAGTATTGCTCGCTGACTGGAATTCCAAGGGTAGAAACGGGATCCTAGAACTTGATCATGATTGAAGCCAACGTTGTTGGTTACACTCGATGCTTTCACCATCTCTCACGGGTTGATCCATAATTGGGAACACTTGAAATAAACGCATTGAGCACTACATTTGGGGTTTAGCCTCTAAGAACCAAAACATGACTACATCATCCCACCCTACCTTCATCACTCAAACAGTAACTCTTGCAGTTAGTCTCACCAAGGATGTGGTGAGAATGGGAAATATCAAAGAAAGGTGCGGGAAGGAAGGAAACGCATGTGGAATCTACTAGCGACGGGAAGCGAAAATACTCACCCCTTAAGGCAGGGTCGAGAATGAGTAACAAACGAAAGGGAACTCCCGTGATGATAGAAATGAAGGCAATTGCTGCCATAATTCATGCTAGCACCAAGAAATATGCTGATAACTTAATGAAATCTAAATGTGATAAGTGAAAATTTCATCATGAGGGCACTTGAAAAAGTTCCAAGAGTAGAAGTGTGGTGAACCAAGACACAAAAAAGAAACGAATAAGTTAGTCAGACTCAACCAAGAACAAGGATGTTAAGTATGGCATGAAGGTCGCTTCAAGCATGAACGTCTTAAGAATGAATCAAACAAGTGAATTAAAGTGTGAGTGAGTAGAAACTATGGATACCCACAAGATCCTAATGTCGTCATGTGTACGTTCTACTCTACAATCATTACATGTCAATTCTTTTGATACCAACACCGAGCTTAGCTAGGTCTTTAGGTATTAAGAATATACTCGAATTAGAGTCATGTAAACTAGACATGTTATCAAGTTAGCTAATGGGGAACTATTTGAGTCATGAGGAATCATTAAAGGTCACCGGCACGTTTCCTATCAACCAACATCTCGCATCCATCTTGTTTGACACTTGCACCGATTTTAGTTCATCTCCATAGAATTCAAAGTATACTTGATCTAGAGACAAGTAAGATAGACGTTCCCTCATTCTACAGAATTCAAGTCAGGGGAAGTTGTAAAAGGATACACTTTGGAACTTGGAGAACGAGAATTTAATATCAATCTTTTACCTGTTTATCTGGGTTGTTACGACGTAGCTTTTGGCATAGAACTGTTGATGTATAACCGAGCGGAAGTAGGTTGTCTTCAGAAAACTATCTGCACCCCCTTCTAGACGAAGAGACACTTGTAGTACACGAAGAGAAGTACGAGACGCCCTTACGAATCATTAAGTGCATGAAGGCCAGAAGTGCCTACAGAAAGGTTGCATAGCCTTTCCAGCTCACGTAGTTGATAAGGAAAATGAGGAGACAAAATTGGAGGAAATAACCATTGTGAAGGAATTCCCTCGAAGTCTTTCCATCAGACTTGTCTGGATTACCTCCGCAACGACACGTCAACTTTCGCATTGATTTGGTGCCGGTAGTCGCACCGGTAGCAAAGCTTCCATACCGATTAGCTCCGTCATAAATGAAAAGACTATCTACGTCAGACCCTGATTTTCGATGTAGCGGAAGCGTGAGCAGGTGTGGCTATAGCGGCAATCGTTGCATTCAACCAAGTAAACGACAATTGAAATATGATACAAACGTTCATCCATACATTTTATTTAACACAAAATTTACATAATAACTTTTGTCGTACAAACATACCACAAGTTTAAAATCATTACTTAAAATTCAAACATAAGTTTATAAAACATAACAGCAAAAGTCTGGATGAAATATAACATCTTGACTTCACAACATACGAACAAGATTTTCCCCGAAGGCTATCCACTAGTTTCCTGTAATGCATGTCAATTTTCAAAACAACGTCAACAAAAGCTGGTGAATTCATGTTATAAATTTTTGTATCAAATGAATCTTCAAAAACATTTAAAATAATAAATTCAATTAATATAACTTAATGAAATATGTAAGATCATTAGTGTGTCCGGCAAGGGCACCAATCTGTATGACGAATAAGGTGGCAACCAACCCTTGAAGATTTATTGTGTCTGAGACACTTGTTTTAGACACAAAAGCACTCTAATACGATATGTTATTATTGCCATAATAGAGTGGGGCTCGTCCAAACCCAATAGATCTATCCCCTTGTTCCTCGGTACTTGTTATTCATTAATGGCCCCAATGCTTGAGCCTTATTCACAAGTGATCTAAATATTTTCATTTCCTAGCTATATTAAATGTAACATGTATACATCCCCGCACGTTTAAAAACCATAAAACGTTAAAATAAAAGGTGAAACATAAACTCACTGATTTACGTTCCGTGCAAATCTCAATTCAATTCTTGATACTTTGTTCGTTTCTCGACCTACAAGTGTTCTAATCTATTAGACACTTAGGCTATCTTTCGTTTTCGTACAAGTATTTTATCTTGAATTTTATACTTGAATTTGTTGGTTTTTCTTTGTTGGTATACACATATATATCTTTCGTATATATATCCTAGATTGATTAACATGTAAATAGGCCTAGCCCATAATTTAATCGTAAAAGTTCAATCTAAAAACTCATTACATATGGGCCTAGCCCAACAGTTTTTGTAAGTATGGGCTTAGCCCAATTTGTTTACTATGTGTGGGCCTAGCCCAATTCGTTTCATATGCGTGGGCCTAGCCAAATTCATTTCATGTATGTGGGCCTAGACCAATCCTAATTTTGTTTAAAGTGGTTTAAGCCCAATTGGTTTGTAAAAGTGGGTCTAGCCCAACTTAAAATTGAAAGATTGGGCCTAGCCCAAAATAGTTTATAGAAATTGGATTAGCCCAAGTTTAGTTTTATAAAAGTGGGGTTTAGCCCAACATTAGTTTTTGTAGAAATGGATTAGCCCAATATATTTCTTTATAAAAGTGGGCTTGGCCCAAGGTTAACTTTTATATAAGTGGGCTTAGCTCATGTAATCTTTATAAAAGTGGGCTTTGCCAAATAGTTTGATTTTTTATACAAGTGGGCCTAGCCCAAAGTTATTTATATAAATGGGCTAGTCAATATATTTTATAAAAGTAGGTTTTAGCCCAATATAATTTTATAAAAAAATGGGCTTAGTCAAAATAATTAGTTTAGTTGGGCTTAATCCAAGTTTTTAAAATACTTACTAATAAATGTTTATAACTTAAAAAAGTTTATTTTATAAAAACTATTAGTTATAAGTTAAATTTTTATAAATCCTAGCAAATATAAAGTGTAATGTTTGATTTGTTCGTTTTGACCATTATGTTCGCATCGACTATTTTATTCGTTTCGTCTTTGTCGTATGTTTCGTTTATAGCATATACTTTATTTTGTCCGAATTGTCCGATATATATTATTTTGTCAAAAGTTGAATATTTATATATGTTTGTATTTGATTCAACATTATCAAAATATATAGTTTTTATATAAAATATGTGTACACATATTAGGTGATTTCAAAATATATATTTTTATCAAAAATTATATATTTATCACCTTTTTAGGTTATCAAAACATAAGTCATCATATTCTTAACTTTTTTCATCCAAACCTCTATTTAAACAAGATTAAAGTTCCTAATCACTTTTAATCACAAAATCTTTAGTTTAATCACATCTTTATTAAGATTATTTTTTATAAAAATTTTGCTATAGTTTCTTTAAAATATAAGTTTCCCATGTTTATATAAACATGTTTTAGATAATTTTTCTAATTCAAATCATTATCAAATTACATATATCATACAAATGTATTAAAAAAATGTCATGAACTTATTATAATTTTAAACTTTCTTAAAATAGAAACTTTATTATCACTTTTAAACAAAATTTCTAAATCATAACTTCTATTTAGTAATCTATAACTTGTATGATCATATTTAAAATATGAAATCATGTTCATGACTATTTTTGTTAATGAATCTTGCTAATCTAAACATGCATGTGTCTAGATCATCTTTTTATTCATGAATTTGCAAGATTCAAATTTACTAGTTTATGACAAATTCAAGATCATCCAAAATCATCATGAAAACCACATAATTATGCTAGTGATTATAGTTTTATTAATGTTTTTCAAGTGGGTTTTTAAATATCTTGTATGATGATCTTGTGTATTTTTATGAATATAAAGTATAAGATGAGGTTTAAATATCTTACTACTAGCACAAGGCTAGGGATGATCTAAAAGATGAAGAAAATGTTTTGATCAAGAGTTTCAATCTTCAAAGTGAGCCTCCTAACCTTTGTAAACTCCTTAGATCATCTTTAGGTCTTCATGCAAACTTGAATTCTTTGTGTTTGGATTTTAATAACTTGAAGATGATAATAGTAGTGCCTTGGCCGATTTTTGGAAGGAGAATGGAAGTGTTTGTTGAGTTTTTGGTGTTTAGGAAATGAGAGGAAGTGAAAGATATGTAATGGTTTTGTGTTGTAATCAAGATCTTACACCACTTACACTAAACAATGCTCGCCAACACATAATCAAGAGATTAGTGGCATGGGAAAGCCCCATGTAGCCGTGAGGTTAAGAGGGGGTGGTTTAATTATTTTTTTAAAAAACTTGGTAATTTTTATAAAATTTTTAAACTTTAACATTTTATATATAAGTTTTTATAAAAACTAATGCCCCAACACTTTAATTTGATGTTATAATTACAAGTCTTATTTTTTCATTGTTCGGTTGATAAAGTTGGTTCAGGTCTTGTACCGGGTAAAATACTGACATATTGTGTTACCTATAAATTTTATTTACACAATAGTTCTAGTACAATTCTTATTGTCTCATTAGTTAATCTAGCTCTTCAGACTAATAAATTTGTCATTTTGAGTTCAGTTCTGGTACCGGCGTTGTTGCCAGGTTTTTACTGAACAAGCTGTATAGCTTTAAACAGCAGGATTTATATACGGGATTTATACTTTTTCTAACACCCGTTATTATTCTTTAGCTAAAAATATTTATTTTTTGGTTTTCGGACATTTGTTTTTTTGTGTTGTGGAGTGTTGTATTTTGCTGCAAAATGATGTATTTTGCTGCAGACTTGGACAATTTGGTGTTTTAAATTCTGAAATATCAGACTGTACCGTAACCTGTACTGATATTTATTGCGTGTTCACATATTTGTCATTCATCTAGGATATGGTTTTATATGTTCGTGATTGTGACGAATTCATTATCATATCAAACTATGATTTTGTTGAATTCCAAGACTTTTAAGACTTAAAATCAAAAATTAAGTCATGTTGTGCGGTAAACAGATAATGTATAGTTGTTCAGTTGTACAAAATTACCAGAATTTTGCCAATTGTCACAATCTACACAACTTCAACAATTGTTAGAAAAAGGATTCATTAAAACGAGTTCTCTCCATGGGGAGCTCTGGTGCCTTTTGTCGAGGAGAATGATGGAACCTTCCAAATGTGCATAGGCTACCGGGAACTAAACAAGTTAACCATCAAGAATCGGTACCCATTACCGAGGATTGACGATCTGTTCGATTAATTACAATGTCGAGTTTTTATTCAAAGATTGATTTAAGATCCGGGTATCATCAGTTAAGAATCCAAGAGGAAAGTTTCCTAAGACGACATTTAGGACTCACTACGGTCATTATGAGTTCCTTGTTATGCCTTTTAGTCTAACAAACTCTCCTGCGGTATTTATGGATTTGATGAGCCGGGTATGTAAACCTTACTCCAAACACGAAAAACACTTGAGAACTATACCGGAGTTGCTAAAGAAAGAACAATTATATGCCAAGTTCTTGAAATGCGGGTTCTGGATTCGCGATGTAAAGTTTCTCGGTCACGTGGTGAACGAGAACGGGATACACGTTGACCCCTCAAAGATCGAGGCTATAAAGAATTGGACCGCGCCAAGAACCCCCACGGATATACGACAATTTTTAGGTTTAACGGGATATTACAGGAGATTTATTGAGAACTTCTCAAACGTTACTCAGCCGCTAACCTCGCTTACACAAAAGGATAAAAAGTTTGAATGGGGAGAAAAGCAAGAATTGGCATTTCGACTATTATAGGAATAATTATGTAAGAGCCGATATTATTACTTCCAGACGGTACCGATGACTTTGTGGTGTATTGTGATGCATCACATCAAGGCTTGGGTTGCGTGTTAATACAACGTGAAAAAGTCATCGCGTACGCGTCATTTCAGTTGAAAGTTCACGAAAAGAATTATACCACTCATGACCTAGAACTAGGGGCAGCGGTATTTGCTTTAAAAATCTGGCGTCATTATTTATATGGCACTAAGTGTACCATATTCATATATCATAAAAGTCTTCAGCATATATACAACCAAAAGGAACTGAATATGCGCCAACGATATTGGGTGGAATTGTTGAATGATTATGATTGTCAGATCAAGTATCACCCGGGCAAGGCAAATGTAGTAGTAGATGCTTTGAGACGGAAGGAACGAGTTAAAAATTTATGAGTACGAGCTTTAGAAATGACGATCCAGGCGAACTTTACAACGTGAGTGCACGATGCACAAAAAGAAGCTCTAAAACCGGAAAACATTCAAGCAGAATCATTACGAGGAATGGAGAAACAAATGGAACCAAACAAGGATGGAACTTTATATTTCATGGGAAGGATCTGGATTCCCTATTTTGGCGATCTACGAGACTTGGTGCTGGATGAGGCACACAAGTCCAAATACTCGATACACCCAGGATCTAATAAAATGTATCAAGATGTAAAGAAGTATAACTGGTGGCCTAATCTCAAGGGAGATATTGCGACCTATGTTGGGAAATGCCTAACTTGTGCAAAGTTCAAGGCCGAATACCAAAAACCATCGGTCTATTACAACAACCTGAGATCCCTGTTTGGAAGTGGGAACAAATCTCAATGGATTTTATTACAAAACTACCACGGACCTCTCGAGGTCATGACATGATCAGGGTTATCTTTGATCGGTTAACCAAATCAGCTCACTTCTTACCAATCCGTGAGAAAGAGAGTACCGAGAAGTTAGCTTAACTGTATCTTAAGGAAATTGTAGCACGTCATGGAGTGCCTGTCTCGATAATCTCAAATAGAGATGGTAGCTTTGTATCGCAGATTTGGCAATCATTTCAAGCATCGTTTGGTTCTCGCTTAGATTTAAGCACGACTTTTCATTCACAGACCAATGGCCAAAGCGAGCGAACCATCTAAACATTGGAAGACATGCTTTGGGCCTGTGTGATGGATTTGGGTGGAAACTGGGATACTCATTTACCATTGGTAGAGGTTTCCTACAATAACAGTTGTCAAACAAGTATCAATGTCACGCGGTTCGAAGCACTTTACGAATGAAAGTGTCGATCTCCACTATGTTGGGCGGAAGTTGGTGACAAAAAGCTAATTGGTCCTGAACTAGTACATGAGACCACAGACAAAATATTCAAAATCCGTGAGCGTATCAAAGCGGCCTGGGATAGATAAAAGAGCTACCCAATTCGGAGACGCAAACCATTATCCGTCGAGGTCGGAGACAAAGTGTTACTAAAAGTCTCGCCTTGGAAGGGCGTAGCTAGATTCGAGAAGCGCGAAAAGCTAAACCTGAGATACTTGGGCCTTTTGAAATTCTCGCAAGTAGCTTACAAGCTAAAACTGCTAGAAGAACTTAACAACGTACACAACACATTTCATGTGTCTAACCTAAAGAATGTGACAAATGGCAAATAACTGGTAATTCCGTTCAATTAATCACTAATTTTGCTTTATGATCTCATGCATATTTATCGTAATTTAATTTCATAACTGAGTCATACGTCATTAGGGCATGTAAATCTGATCATTACATATACCGGTTTCTGTTACGACACGTAACAAACCAAAACAATGCCCTAAAAGTGTTGGAAGAAAGTGTTGGACGCACTAAATGCGGTTACACTAACTATGTCGGTAAACCCGCTAAAAGGAATCAGAACAAGAAATAACGGCATATTGATGCCATGCCTGAGTCCATATGCAAATGAAAACACATATTTGAGAACAACCATTACAATAATACATAACTTTCTCGTATAACGCCTAAATTGCAAAATTGTCCGTTTCGACCAAAAAGGGGACAAATGTCGATTTGTCCGCAAGACTAATTCGGAGGATTCCGGATGTAAGAATAAGAATAAAACAATGTTAATCATCCTAAAACAATGTGAGAATAGCATGAATGCCGAAAAGACATCATTTCCGGTCATTCGTCAGGCAATGCACAATTCGACGGGCAAGCGGCTGATTGTCGAAACGACGAATATTTTAGTGGCCGATAGCCTCATCCGGGCATCTAGTGAACTAGTTAAGCCTCATTTGGAACTCGAAATACATTCAACTAACATGAGGTCACGGAAACACAACTTTCAGAAAAGTTCGACGGCAGAACATAAAAGTGCCGATATCGATCGAACGAAAGACAATTCGGCCATCCTAACTCATCGTATATTCTTCTAGCGAACTAGTCATGCATATTTTTGGATCAGAAATGCACTAAGCAGACACCATATTAATTGTGGTGGTCTAAAATAAAAGCTTCCGGTACTAAACAAATAGTTTTGTTTATTAGCAATTATTACGAGGATTATGTGGATTAAATAGTCATGCATATTTTTGGATCGGAAATGCACTAAGTAGACACCATATTAATCCGTCATCCGAAACTTATATTGGAGGATCATGTGGATTAAATACCAGGTAAATACACACTAAACTCTAATCTTATGCTTAAGATGCTAGATCATTAACCCTAATCACCATACTTAGCATAATTACCAAAATATCTACATTTTAACATGTGTAAAAATTAAAAGTTACACTTTACCCCCCTCCAATTGACGGTCACAAGTGGGCCCCATGCCACTTGATTTTGTTGAATAATTGAAGATCTTAAGGATGGTCTTGATGTGTGATGATCTTGAATGAAAGATTAGATATATATCATCATTTTCAACAAATGTTCATCACTTTTTTTTCTTCACAAAGTTGCAACATTTTCTCCTTCCTTTCTTCCCCTTGTTCATGGCTAAACACCACCACCATACACCACCATTTGGCCACCCAAAAACACCACATTTTATACATCTTAAAGCCTAATCAAGTCTACTAAAGAAGCTAGCAAGGATGGAGATCATTAGGGCTTCTTAAAGAGCTTCATTTTATTCCATAATCATCAAGAACCTTGTGCACCCTTTGTAAGCTAAACTCATCCATAATCTAACTTATTTTTATGCTTAGATTATTAGCGTACAAGTTGATCATCTTGAAAATCAAGAAAAGATATATAAAAAACCCTAACTCACAACATAATAATAACACTAAACATTGGTTATATTGTGTTGATTATATGTTTATATGATAGTTAGTTAGCATGTTGAAGTTGTTTGTGTTAAAAGTATGATATAAAAGTTGGATGATCTTTTGTGATTTAGTATAAAAATGAAGATTTAAACATAATAAGGTTTAAATCTAAACAAGATCATCAAGTACATCATCCATGAAAAATACTACAACTTAAAGATAATTTTTATGCATATGAATGATTTTATAAGAAGTAAACACTTGTATTTAAATGGTAATCACCTTAAAAATGTGTAGTAATCAAGGGGTTAAATGCATAAACTTGATTAAAACAACATGCTAAAGTAGTGATTTGAAATGATTAATAAATATTGAAAACCCTCTTAATTTACTAGTATTTTTAACAATAAAAAGTCATGGAGATGATAGATTTATAATGTAAAATAAATATTAGATGGATTGTTGATGATGATTATGAGCTTAAACAGGTTTTAAATACGTTTTTCAAACGTGGAAAACGCCATAGTTTAGGGGAAACTATGACGAAATTTTCTTAAAATCTAATGGCGATTAAAACATGATTAGTGGGACTAAACGCGATTAGTAACTTAAATCGTCATTATGTAGACACTAATGAAAAGGGTTATCCCTAAATGGCCTAGTGTTTAACAAAGTTACAAATATATATTTATAAGTAAAAATAAATGCTTTTTACAAATATATATTTCTCTACTTGGAAAATAATACAAGTATATATTTATACATTTGTTACCAATAAATTGTATTTATATGTGTATTGTATGTATATGTATTAGAAACTTAGGATATCCACAATAAATTTACCCAATTATATACAAAATTCAAACACTTGATTAATACACTAAGTATTGGTAACATAACAAATATATTCTTGAACAGCGACCAAACAATAATCGGACAAACAAAATGATGCGAACAATAGGCCAACATTCATGATTACACCGTCGCGTCGACGACTAACGGGTGAATCGCCGGCACGAAAGGTTATTACAACAACGGGCGATTCTCGACGAAAACGAACATGTAATAAATGATGCCGACGCCGAGTCTAAATATATATATTTAGACATTCACCATATATATATGTTATCGAAATCAATATCCGGAAAGTTAAAAATATAAAAAGCTAGAAAATTATAAGTAAATACTTATAAGAAAATGGGCTTTTAATAAATAAATGTGGCTAGGCCCAAATTGTATAAGTCTTGGACAAGGCCGAATTCCATAATATTTATGGACAAGGCCCAAAACTAATAAAAGCCCAAAAAGATATAAATTACATCGGCTAGGCCCAAAGACAAGAAAGCATGGGCTAGGCCCAAAGACATAAAATACACGGGCTAGGCCCAATGACAAGAATACATGGGCTAGGCCCAATGACATGTGAAGAGCAAGGCCTAGTTCACACATGATTTGAAAACAATAATAATATACATATATATAATATATATATATATATATACATATATATATATATATACATATATATATGTATATATATATATATTTTAAGAAATATATATAACAATATTAATTGAACAAACAAACTACCAACACTATGATAACATTTGAAGTTGTTCAATCATAACAAAGAAATACATAACCAGAATTCAAGATGAACAACGAGTACAAGGTCCAATGAGACCTAGGTGTCTAATGAAACCAATACGCATGTAGGCTACATACGTTGCGGACACCGATTGATAAATAGTGCGACTTAACAGAACGCAAAAACTGTGAGCTCATATCCCTCCTTTCAATTATTTCAAGTTTTGTTTTAAACTATCGAGGGGAAACACATATCATGTCAAAACAATATGTTAGCTATGGGTTAGTAGATAACAGATTCTGTGCGTAAGTTGGATGATAACAATAGTAACCATTAATCACTTAGTGACCAAGGTACAAAAGAAGTAGATCTATTAAGTTTGAGACCCGCTCCACTCCTGGTTGGTATGCCCTTCGGAGTGCTTTTGTGATCCCAGTGATGTTAAAGTAGTCTCGGTTTGGTTACTTACTTATGTCACAAGTATGTCAGGGTACTCGCGACACACTGATAGATCCTTAAATAACTCATTGATGCTAATAACATACTTGGATTTCAATACAAGATTTCAAGGATGACATTTTGATACGAAAACATTAAACTACATGAACTCGCCAACTTTATGTTGACTTTTTTAAAATTACATGTATTTCAGGACACAAGACTTGAGCTGGTGATGGGATCCGGGTATGGGATTTGTAAAGACAACGATGCACCACTTTTTGGAGGGTTTGCCTTTTATATCCCAACTTCGTATGGGTATATAGGGGTCAAAGCCTCATTATGAAATTGTGATGAAAAAAATATCTTATTTGGAACAATGTGTTTTAAACTATGTTTGTAAGTGGTAATCTGAAACAGATGACAATGTGATTTCACTTTTGTAAGCTATAAATGTGTAATGAAACTTAGTAATGGCATGACATCATTTTATTTAATATTGTTTACTAAATTGGATGCAATGATTACCTAATAGTCACACACTTGCGCTTCCGCTACGACCGGGGTGTGACAGGTTAGTATCAGAGCTCCCATTGTAGTGAACCGGGGAAAAACTTTTTATTAAAAGTTTGGTCTACAATCACTAGGGGCTTACACATGAAAACAAAGTTTAAAACATGATAGAAATGTTTTGGAATTATAACAAGATAACAAAAAGGTTTTCATTGTGTCACGATAACACAAGGATCTATCACATGAGCTCAACTATAAGTAATGAGCAGAGTCAATACATGATTAGTCAATAATGGATAGACACAAAACAGTAAGATTACATGGAAAACAAAAGAGAACAAGTCGTGCAAGAGGATTGGTGATTAATATAAAATATATCAAAATACTAAAATGATATATATGCAATGTACAGATTATTTTCCCGGACTATGTCTTCCTCATTGAGCTATGAAGAAGACCCTGAGGAGTACGTATCCGACGATGGATATGACCCCGCTGCTGAGGCCCTAACCCTAGGGGATGGAGCCGAACACGGAGACTTTGAGGACTTTCAGCCACTTACCCTGATCGACCCAATGGAGGATGATGTACCCTCGGGTGACGATGGCTTGCCGCCCCGCAACCCCCACATGATATTATGGTGTATGGCCATCGAAAGGGCGAACATGCTATTGTACATTTGGATGTGCCTCTTGCTGTAGTCCCTCCAGTTATTGATCTAGATGACGATGACGACGATATACCGGTGTTCCACGTTGAGCACATGGAGGACGACCTTGACGACGGCGAGGTCTTTGATGATATCGCTATACTCGAGATTTCAACCCTGATATCCCAGTTGTTGACATCTCGTCATCCACCAATGCTGCTCCGAGTGAGCATGAGGCAGACGATGCCTCATCTGCCGCCCCAGGCACACTTGTATCTATGTATTCACCCTTTGCGGCCTCACCGGCTCGCGCTAGTTCATTCCCAGTCAGTGCCCCAACCCCTGGACCTACTCACTACACTGGACCTGCCCGTTACTATTCACTGAGCGGCACTCAACGTGCCCTAGAGCAGCCGCCACCATATTTCTATGAGAGGTCCACGTACCACCCTATTTACAACCCAGCTGCCGTCGGACCCTCCCATATGGCAGGACCTTCTTTCTCTAATAGAGCACCCCCCAAGTATGCCCCACGTCCAACACCACCTCCAGCAGGCATGTTTACCCCGACACCTCCATCGGGCATGACCCCTTCTGACCCTTATCATCCCACACACTTCCTCTGAGTCCTGTGGAGGAGAGAGTGACTTCACATAACCTACAACTCTCTCTTATCTTTCGAAGGATCTGGGAATTAGAGACTTAGTGTACTACACACGCCACTGCCAGAGCCACGCCCCCACCACCGTCATCACCGATACCACCCCCACCATCACCACCACCACTACCCCTGTCACCACCACCGACCCCACCTTTTTATTTCCCATTTCACCACTCGTCATGCCCATCCGAGGCATGAGTGCAGGAGTTAGAGCAGTTTCAGACAGATGCTAATAGGCGCATTTCTAGCCTCGAGGAGGAGATGGCATACCATTGCAGTTTGTTTCCCAGATCACCATTTTCACCACCCCTCCACCCCAGTAGCATGGTTGTGAATATCTTTTGGGATCAGATGTACTTTTGATGACTTGGCTCATGACGACTCAACCTTGAATATCCTAGCTTTTGGAAGACAACTTATTGACATGAAGAAGCAATGTGGAAGAAAATTGTACTTTTGTAATGTTAAAACTTGTATTGACTAGCGTTGTGTAACCCTAAGTCCCTTTTGGCTATTGTAACAAGTTTTTATTGTATAAAAGTGTATTTTCTTTATGTTACATTTTATTTCTTTTATGTTATGGTTGATTATGTCATGATGTGGTGATATTATGATTGATGCATTGCGTCGTGGTGATAGTATGATTTATATCTTATGGTGTGGCGACTATGTATGTGATGAGCTATGTGTAAGATAACGACGGGTGTGCGTATGGCGTTTGCATATATCTATTTAGTTATTTATCATGTACCCATGTGTTGTTGCATATATTTAAAAAAATGATAATAATAATAAATAAATAAAAAGTAATAATAACATGAAATTATTACTCGACTAATTGTTAGCGACATGTTGTATTAGAAGATGATGCCGCCCCGCAGAAGAAATTCAAACAATAACACCATACCAACAACACAAGAGGAGCTGAATGAACGCATATCCCAAGTTATTGCACAGTACGAGGCTAATCGCTCTGAGCATAGCGGCCGTACCGGAGGTTCAACAGGAGTAAATCCTCCCACTGGTAATACACAGCTTCTCATAAAACCACGATACACTCTCATCCATCTTATTCGTGCTACTTACTCATGCTTAAATGGTGTATCCAATGACTTCAGGTTGCACTTATAAGGAGTTTCTTGACTGCAAACCTCTGAACTTTGATGGTACCGGAGGCGTTGTAGCCTTCGTACGTTGGAATGAGAAGACAGATTCAGTCATCCGAATGAGTAAGTGCCCGGCTGAACTTAGAGTCACCTATGTTACTAGACTCTTTGTGGATGGAGCTCTATCATGGTGGAACCTTCAGGTCCAAACCAAGGGTGATGATGCTGCATACGTCCTGACCTGGGAGGAACTTAAGGAGATGATGAAGAAGAAGTATTGCTCAAGATCGGAAATTCAAAAGTTGGAGACAGAATTTTGGAATCTGAAAATGATTGGTTCAGACATTGTTGGGTATAAGCAGCGATTCCATGATTTATCCCGAGTGGTGCCATATCTAGTGGATCCTGAATTTAAGCGTATTGAGAGGTACATTTGGGGACTTGCCCCGAGATTCTGAGTTTGGTTACCTCTTCAAAACCCACAGAGATTGGTGAAGCAATTGAACTAGCTGTCAGCCTAACTGAGGAGGCTATACATCAGGGGAGGTTGCCTAAGTATAGTGGGAACAAGAAAGAATCTACTGAGGACACCACTGATTCCAACAAACTGAAATTTTCTCGTTTCAAGAAAGCTCTCGTGGTAACCATAACAGTAACAAGAGACAAGCTGTGAGAGAAGTCAAGGAAACCAAAGCATATGTTACCACAACAACAAATACTGCGGTTAAGAGGTCTTACACTAGGGACGCACCGAAATGTCCCAAATTTCCTTTCCACCACCATGGGGAAAGTCGAGGCCCCAAGTGTGGAAAATGTGGTAAATTTGGACATTGCACCGATGTGTTCCGAGGAACCAATGTCGGAGAACAGGGTTGCTTCGATGCGGAACAAAGGACATTTCAAGAAAGATTGTCCTAAAGCGAATCAAGCATAGGGAATAGCATTTGTAATTGGAGCTAAGGATGCTCGCCAGGATCCAAATGTGGTCACCGGTACGTTCCCTATCAATGATCACTTTGCATATATTCTTTTTGATACCAGGGCAGATTTCAGTTTTATTTCTAAAGAGTTTAGAGATATACTTGGGGTAGCGTCGAGTAAATGATGTTCTTAACTCGATTGAACTAGCTAACGGGATATTAGTAGAGTCGAAAGAAATAATAAATAAATGTACGTTAGAATTGGGTGAATGAAAGTTTGATATAGATCTATTACCAGTTCAACTGGGTAGTTTTGATGTTGTTATTGGGATGGATTGGCTATCCAATAATCGAGCCAAAGTTATATGTCATGGAAAAATCATTCGCAGCCCCTTATCTGATGGAGAACACTTGATAATTCACGATGAGAAGCATGACACCCCTACGAATCATAAACTGCATGAAGGCTCAGAAATGTTTGAGGAAAGGATGCATCGCTTTTCTTGCCCACGTGGTGGATAAGAAGGCCAAGGAGCACACGATTGAAGACATACCAGTAGTCAGGGAATATCCCGAGGTCTTTCCGGAAGACTTGCCAGGGATACCTCCTCAGAGACAAGTCAAATTTCGTATTGATTTAGTGCAAGGAGCTGAACCTATGGCGAAAGCTCCATATCGACTAGCGCCCTCGGAGATGCAGGAATTATCTACGCAGTTGCAAGAGCTACTCGACAAAGGTTTCATAAGACCGAGTTTATCGCCTTGAGGAGCTCCGGTGCTATTTGTGAAAAAGAAGGGCAGAACCTTTCGGATTTGCATCGACTACTGGGAGTTAAACAAGTTAACTATCAAAAACCAGTACCCCTTACCAAGAATCGATGATCTATTCGATCAGTTGCAAGGGTTGAGTTTTTACTCGAAGATTGATTTAAGATCCGAGTATCGTCAGTTGAGAATCACAGAGGAAAGTATTACTAAGATAGCGTTTCGGACTCGTTACGGTCATCACGAGTTCCTTGTTATGCCCTTTGGCCTGACGAACGCCCCTGCGGTATTCATGGATTTGATTAACCGAGTATGTAAGCCATATCTTGACAAGTTCGTGATCGTTTTCATCGATGACATACTGATATACTCAAGAACCGAGAAAGAACACGGACAACACTTGAGAACCATTTTGGAATTGCTGAAGAAGGAGCAATTATATGCCAAGTTCTCAAAATGTGAATTTTGAATTCGTGAGGTACAATTTCTCGGCCATATGGGAACGAGAATGGAATACATGTTGACCCTTCAAAGTTCGAGGCTATAAAGAAGTGGACCACGCCAAGAACTCCCACAGAAATACGACAATTCCTAGGATTAGCGGGATATTACAGGAGATTTATTGAGAACTTCTCAAAGGTTGCTCAGCCGCTAACCTCGCTTACCCAGAAGCATAGAAAGTGTGATTGAGGAGAAAAGCAAGAATCGGCGTTTCAAGTATTGAAAGAGAAACTATGTAAAGCACCAATACTATCTCTCCCGGATGGTGCCGATGACTTTGTGATGCACTATGATGCATCACATCAAGGCTTGGGTTGCGTGTTAATGCAACGTGAAAAAGTCATCGCATACGCGTCACGCCAGTTGAAAGTTCATGAAAGGAATTATACCACGCATGGCCTGGAACTAGGTGCCGTGGTATTTTCCTTGAAGATCTGGCATCATTATCTATATGGCAATAAGTGTACCATATTCACAGATCATGAAAGTCTTCAACACATATTAAACCAAAAAGAACTGAATATGCACCAACGACGTTGGGTGGAACTGTTGAATGATTATGACTGTGAGATCAAGTATCACCCGGGCAAAGCAAATGTTGTAGCAGATGCTTTGAGTAGAAAAGAACGAGTCAAAACATTACGGGTGCGAGCTTTAGAAATCACGATCCAGACAAACTTCACTACTCGAGTGCGTGAAGCACAGCAAGAAGCATTGAAACTAGAAAACATTCCAGCGGAGTCATTAAAGGGAATGGAAAAACAATTGGAACCGAACAAGGATGGAACTCTATATTTCATGGGAAGAATCTAGATTACCTATTATGGTGAGTTGCGAGACTTGGTGCTGGATGAAGCACACATGTCCAAGTACTCGATACACCTAGGATCGGACAAAATGTACCAGGATCTGAGAGAATATTATTGGTGGCCTAATCTCAAGGGAGATATTGCAACCTATGTTGGGAAATACCTAACTTGTGACAAAGGTCAAGGCCGAATACCAAAAGCCATCCGATTTATTACAACAACCGGAGATCCCGGTCTGGAAGTGGGAACAGATATCAATGGATTTCATTACAAAATTACCCTGGACCTCTCGAGGTCATGACATGATCTGGGTTATCATTGATCGGTTAATCAAATCAGCTCACTTTTTACCCATCCACGAGAAAGATAGTACAGAGAAACTAGCTGAATTGTACCTGATGGAAATTGTGGCACGTCATGGTGTGCCAATCTCGATAATCTTTGATAGAGACGGTCACTTTGTGTCACGGATCTAGCAATCATTTCAAAATTCATTTGGTTCTCGCTTGGATTTAAGCACAACCTTTCACCCACAGACCGATGGTCAAAGCGAGCGAACCATCCAGACATTAGAAGACATGCTTCGGGCCTGCGTGATGGATTTAGGCGGAAACTGGGATATTCATTTACCATTGGTAGAGTTTTCCTACAATAAAAGTTATTACACCAGCATCAAGGTCGCTCCATTCGAAGCACTATATGGATGAAAGTGCCGATCGCCATTATGTTGGGCGGAAGTCAGTAACAGACAACTCATTGGTCCCGAACTAGTACAAGAGACCACAGACAAGATATTTAAGATACGTGAGCGTATCAAAGCGGCCCGAGACAGCCAAAAGAGCTACGCAGATCGAAGACGCAAACCATTATCCTTCGAGGTGGGAGATAAAGTATTGTTAAAGGTCTCACCTTGGAAAGGCGTAGCTAGATTCGGGAAGCCCAGAAAGCTCAACCCAAGATATATCGGACCTTTCAAAATGCTGGCAAAGATTGGTACAGTGGCCTACAAGTTAAAATGCCAGAAGAACTCAATAACGTGCATTACACATTTCATGTTTCCAATGTGATGAAAAGTCTGACTAATGACACAGTCATCATTCCAGCAGATGAGATTCATGTTGATGACAAGTTACAATTCACCGAAGAACCAGTTGAAGTCATGGACTGGAAGGTCCAAAAGACAAGAAGACGCCAAATCAAACTGGTGAAGGTTCGCTGGAATTCGCATCACGGTCCCAAGTATACGTGGGAGCGTGAAGATCAAATCAAGTCAAAATACCCCCACCTGTTCGAGAAGACTCCTTCAGTGGATGCCTCAAGCTGAATTTCGGGACGAAATTCTTTTTAAGAGGGGGAGTATGTGACAAATGGCAAATAACCCGTAATTCCGTACAATTTAATCACTAATTTTTCTTTATAATCTCATGCATATTTATCGTAATTTAATTTCATAACTGATTCGTACGTCATTAGGGCAAGTAAATCTGATCATAACATATACTGGTTTTCGTTACGACGTGAAATAAACCAAAACAATGCCCTAAAAGTGTTGGCGCACTCATGCGGTTACACTAACTGTGTCGGTAAACCCGCTAAAACCAATCAGATGAAGAAGTAATGGCATATTGATGCCATGCCTGAGTCCATATGCAAATGAAAACACATATTTGAGAACACCCATTACAATAATACATAACTTTCCTGTATAACGCCTAAATAGCAAAATTGTCCGTTTCGACCAAAAAGGCGACAAATGTCGATTTGTCCGCAAGACTAATTCGGAGGATTCCGGATGTAAGAATAAGAATAAAAACAATGTTAATCACCCTAAAAAATGTGAGAATAACAAGAATGCCCAAAAGAAATTGTTTCCGGTCATTCGTCAGGCAGTGCACAATTCGACCGGAAAGCGGCCAATTGTCGAAACAACGAATATTTTAGTGGCCGATAGCCTCATCTGGGCATCTAGTGAACTAGTTAGGCCTCGTTTGGAACTCGGAATCCATTCAACTAACATGAGGTCACGGAAACACAACTTTCAGAAAAGTTCGACGGCGAAACATAAAAGTGCCGATATCGATCGAACGAAAGACATTTCGGCCATCCTAACTCATCGTATATTCGTCTAGCGAACTAGTCATGCATATTTTTGGATTGGAAATGCACTATGTAGACACCATATTAATTGTGGTGATCGAAAATAAAAGATTCCGGTACTAAATAAATAGTTTCATTTATTAGCGATTATTACGAGGATGAGCGATCTAGCGACGTATCCGTCATCTGAAACTTATATTGGAGGATCATGTGGATTAAATATAATGTAAATACACACTAAACTCTAATCTTATGCTTAAGATGCTAGATCATTAACCCTAATCACCATACTTAGCATAATTACCAAAATATCTACGTTTTAACATGTGTAAAAATTAGAAGTTACACTTTACCCCCCCCTCCAATTGACGGTCACAAGTGGGCCCCATGCCACTTTATTTTGTTGAAAAATTGAAGATCTTAAGTATGGTCTTGATGTGTGATGATCTTGAATGAAAGATTATATATATATCATCATTTTCAACAAATGTTCATCACTTCTTTTTCTTCACAAAGTTGCAACATTTTCTCCTTCCTTTCTTCCCCTTGTTCACGGCTAAACATCACCACCATACACCACCATTTGGCCACCCAAAAACACCACATTTTATACATCTTAAAGCTTAATCAAGTCTACTAAAGAAGCTAGCAAGGATGGAGATCATTAGGGCTTCTTAAAGAGCTTCATTTTCTTCCATAATCATCAAGAACCTTGTGCACCCTTTGTAAGCTAAACTCATCCATAATCTAACTTATTTTTATGCTTAGATTATTAGTTTACAAGTTGATCATCTTGAAAATCAAGAAAAGATATATCAAAAACCCTAACTCACAACATAGTAATAACACTAAACATTGGTTATTTTGTGTTGATTATATGTTTATATGATAGTTAGTTAGCATGTTGAAGTTGTTTGTGTTAAAAGTATGATATAGAAGTTGGATGATCTTGTGTGATTTAGTATAAAAATGAAGATTTAAACATAATAAGGTTTAAATCTAAACAAGATCATCAACTACATTATCCATGAAAAATACTACAACTTAAAGATAATTTTTATGCATATGAATGATTTTATAAGAAGTAAACACTTGTATTTAAGTTGTAATCACCTTAAAAATGTGTAGTAATCAAGGGATTAAATGCATAAACTTGATTAAAACAACATGCTAAAGTAGTGATTTGAAATGGTTAATAAATATTGAAAACCCTCTTGATTTACTAGTATTTTTAACAATAAAAAGTAATGAATGATGATTGATTTATAATGTAAAATAAATATTAGATGGATTGTTATGATGATTATGAGCTTAAACAAGTTTTAAATACGTTTTTAAAACGTGGAAAACGCCATAGTTTAGGGGAAACTATGGTGAAATTTTCTAAAAATCTAATCGCGATTAAAACATGATTAGTGGGGTGATTAGTGGGACTAAACGTGATTAGTAACTTAAATCGTCATTAAGTAGACACTAATGACAAAGGTTATCCCTAAATGGCCAAGTGTTTAACAAAGTTACAAATATATATTTATAAGTAAAAATAAATGCTTTTTATAACTATATATTTCTCTACTTGGAAAATAATACAAGTATATATTTATACATTTGTTACCAATAAATTGTATGTATACATATTTGTATTGTATGTGTATGTATTAGAAACTTAGGTATCCACAATCAAAATTCCCAATTATACAAAATACAAACACTTGATCAATACACTAAGTATTGGTAACATAACAAATATATTCTTGAAAAGCGTCAAAACAATAATCGGATAAATGAAACGATGCAAACAATAGGCGAACATTCAAGATTACACCGTCGCGTCGACGACCAACGGGTGAATCGCCGGCACGAAAGGTCATTACAACAACGGGCGATTCTCGACAAAAACGAACATGTAATAAACAATGCCGACACCGAGTCTAAATATATATATATTTTGACGTTCAACATATATATATATATATATATATATATATATATATATATATATGTTATCGAAATCAAAATCATGAAAGTTAAAAATATAAAAAGCTAGAAAATTATAAGTAAATACTTATAAGAAAATGGGCTTTTAATAAATAAATGTGGGCTAGGCCCAAATTGTAAAAGTCTTGGACAATGCCCAATTCCATAATATTTATGGACAAGGCCCAAAACTAATAAAAGCTCAAAAAGATATAAATTACATGGGCTAGGCCCAATGACAAAAATTACATCGGCTAGGCCCAATGACATAAAAACATGGGCTATGGCAAAGATATAAAATACATGGGCTAGGCCCAATGACAAGAAAACATGGGCTACGCGCAAAGACATAGATGACATGGGCTAGGCCCAATGACAAAAAAACATGGGCTAGGCCCAAAGACATAGATGACATGGGCTACGCCCAATGACAAGAAAACATGGGCTAGGCCCAATGACATGTGAAGGGCAAGGCCAAGTTCACACATGATTTGAAAACAATAATATATATACATATGTATATATTTAAGAAATATATATAACAATATTAATTGAACAAACAAACTACCAACACTATGATAACATTTTAAGTTGTTCAATCATAAGAAAAAAAATACATAACTAGAATTCAAGATGAACAACAAGCACAAGGTCCATTGAGACCTAGGTGTCTAATGAAACCAATACGCATATAGGCTACATACGTTGCGGACACCGATCGATAAATAGTACGACTTAACAGAACGCAAAAACTGTGAGTTCATGTCCCTCCTTTCAATTATTTCAATTATTGTTTTAAAATATCGAGGCAAAATACATGTCATGTCAAAACAGTATGTTATCTATGGTTAGTAGATAACAGATCACTGTGCGTAAGTATGATGATGACAATACTAACCATTAATCACTTAGTTACCAAGGTGCAAAAGAAGTAGATCTATTGAGTTTGAGACCCGCTCCACTCCTAGTTGGTATACCCTTCGGAGTGCTTTTGTGATCCAATGATGTCAAAGTAGTCTCGGTTTGGTTACTTACTTATGGCACAAGTATATCGGGTGCTCGCGACACACTGATAGATCCTTAAATAACTCATTAATGCTAATAACATACTTGGATTTCAATACAGGATTTCAAGGATGACATTTTGATATGAAAACATTAAACTACATGAACTCGCCAACTTTATGTTGACTTTTTGAAATTACATGTATTTCAGGACGCAAGACTTTAGCTGGTGATAGGATCTGGGTATGGGATTTGTCAAGACAACGGTGCAGCACTTTTTGGAGGGTTTGCCTTTATATCCCAACTTCGTATGGGTATATAGAGGTCAAAGCCTCATTATGAAATTGTGGTGAAAACAATATCTTATTTTGGAACAATGTGTTTTAAACTATGTTTGTAAGTGGTAATCTTAAACAGATGACGATGTGATTCCACTTTTGTAAGCTATAAATGTGTAATGAAACTTAGTAATGGCATGACATCGTTGTTATTTAATATTGTTTACTAAATTGGATGCAATGATTACCTAATAGTCACACACTCGCGCTTCTGCTACGACCGGGGTGTGACAAAGAAAAGCCCGACTAATGACACGGTTATCATCCCAGTGGATGAAATTCATATTGATGACAAATTCCAGTATACCGAGGAACCCGTTGGGGTTATGGACTAGAAAGTTCAAAAGACAAGGAGAAGTCGAGTCAAACTAGTCAAAGTTCGCTGGAATCACGTCATGGACCATAGTATATGTGGGAACGTGAAGATCAAATAAAGACAAAGTACCCCACCTATTCAAGAAGACTCCTTTAGAGGATGCCTCAAAGTGAATTTCGGGACGAAATTCTTTTAACAGAGGGAGTATGTGACAACTGGCAAATAACTAGTAATTCCGTACAATCTAATCACTATTTTTAGTATATAATCTCATGCATTATATCGTAATTTGATTATGTAACTGAATCGTATGTCATATCATAAGTGCAGGACAAGTGAATCATGCCATATCATATATTGGTTTCTATTACAACGCGAAACAAATCAAACTATGCCCTAAAAATGTTGGTAGAAAGTGTTGGGTGCACTATTCGCGGTTGAACTATTCAAGTCAGCAAAACCGCTAAAACGAAACAGAACAATGAATAACGGCATATTAATGACATAACTGAGTCCAGATATACATGAAAACACTAATGTGGGAATACATCTTACAATAATATGTAACTTTCCGGTGCAACGCCTAATTTACAAAATTGTCCATTTCGACTAAAAAGGTGGCAATTTCAATTTGTCTGTAACATTAATTTGGTATTTTCCGGGTTCTAGAATTATAACAGAATAATGACAAACATCTTAAAACAGTATGGGGATATCAAAAATACATAAAAGACATCGTTTCCGGTCGTACGACAAGCAATGCACAACTGGACCGGAAAGCGGTTGATTGTCGAACCAACAAAGATTTCAGTGGCCGATAGCCTCATACATTAATCTAGAAAGCTGGTTGATTGTCGAACCGACGGTATGGCACCTATTCTAAATGAAAACCAAAGCTTCTGGTACGAAACAATAACTTTCGTATATCAATCGGTATTACACCGATGAACAAACTAGTGGTGTTTTTGCCATCCAAAACTAATACCAATTAGTCAAGGGGACTAACTAATATTAATTAACACCCTAAACCCTAAGTGATCACTAATGATGCAAGACCAAATCCCTAATTATCATACTTAACCTAAACACCTATATATCTTTCATTTCAACACATGTTATAAATAAAATTTACACTTAACCCCCCATGTGGGCCCCCACCAACTTGATTTATGTTGAAAAATAAAGATCTAAGTATGGTAGAAAGATGTGATCTTGACTTTGAAAGTTTATATAAATCAGCATCATGCTTCCTTACATCATTTCACAAAAAAATAATAAAATAAGAACCCTCCTTAGTCCTCCCTCTCTCACGGCTACATATCACCACCACCAGCCACCACTTTGCCACCATTAAACACCACTTTTTACACACTTAAAGCTCCCACAAGATCATTTAAGGAGTTCACAAGCATAAGGAATCACTAGAGCTTTCTTTAGAGCTTCATCTTCTCCTTAATCTTCACTTAATCTTGCACAAACTTGTAAGATAATCTTTCAGCAGATTTAAGCTTCTTATGATATATACTTTATGAAAGTACTTGTTGATCATCTTGAATATAAAGAAAATACAAACTTAAAAACCCTAACCTCACCTTAAATATAGTTTATTATGTGTTGATTAGGTGTATTAGTGTTAACTAGTTAGCATGATTATGTTAATTATGTTAAAGTAAGTTGTTTAAAATGGATATCTTGTATGAATAATAATATAAATGATGATTTAAACATGGTGATGTTTAAATCTAAACAAGATCATCAACCTCATGATCCATGAACATTACTACAACTTAAAAATGATTTATTACATATATGTGACTTTTATAAAGAATAAACACCATGATTTATGTTATGATCATCCTAAAAAGTGTAGTAAATAAACTGGTTTAAAATGTAAATTTTGATTTGAATATATAACTAAACTAGTGTCTTAAGTGTTTTAATAAATATGTGATACCTCATTATTTTTAAGTAAAGTAGTTAAATATATGTTTACAAAGGTTCATGGAAATGAGGATGAAAAAGTTTATACTTGTAGCATACAAAAGTGATATGTTAACTTGAGTTGAAGATTGATCTTGATTATGGGTTTAAATATGATTTAAATACGTTTTTGAAACGTGGAAAACTCCATAGTTTAGGGGAAACTATGGCAAAATTTTTTGAAAATCTAATCGCGTTTAAAGAGTAATTAACGGGGTGATTAACGGGACTAAACGCATTAGTGACCTAAACCGTCATTAAGGAAGTTTTAATAACAAGGGTTAAACCCTAACCTTCCTATATATATATATATATTTGCAAGATAAAAATGAGTATTTATTACATATATATACTTGTCGGAATAAATAAATAAACAAATATATATATAGAAAGTCTAGGGTATATACCACAAAAATACCCCACTTATACAACACCTCAAACACTTGAAGAATTACCAAGTGTAAATAACATGAACACATACACTTTTACAATACTCTTGAAACAATAATCGGATGAACGGAGTAATGCGCACAATGCTCGAATTTACAACGTCATCGATCAGCGAACAAATCGCCAACATGAAGGGCTACTACGACGTTGGGTGATTTTCGACGTGAAAAGATACATATTAAACGAAAAAGACGACATGTCTAAAATAATATATTTAGACACTTAACGAATATATATATTAATCGATGACAAAATCTGGAAAGTTAAGATGTATAAAAATTACTAAGTGATTTTATAATAGTATATAAACATACTTAAAAGTCTATACTTAGTAAAATTACCAAGTGTAAGATTATAAGCATTTGGACTCATGAAAAATTAAGTTAGGCTAGGCCCATTATATAAAAGACATGGGCAAGGCCCAATTACACAAAACATACGATAATATGGGCTAAGCCCAAAGTCATAAAATACATGGGCTTGGCCCAAACATATAATTTCATGGGCTAGGCCCAATCACATAAAGACATGGGCTAGGCCCAATCACATAAATTACATGGGCTAGGCCCAATCACATAAATACATGGGCTAGGCCCAATCACATAAAATCATGGACTAGGCTCAATCACATAAAGACATGGGCTAGGCCCAATGACAAAATTTCATGGGCTAGGCCCAATCACATAAAGACGTTGGGCTAGGACAAATGACATAAGTTACTTGGGCTAGGCCCAATCACATAAAGACATGGGCTAAGCCTAATGACATAAATTACATGGGCTAGGCCCAATTATATGAAGACATGGGCTAGGCCCAATGACATACATGACATGGGCTAGGGCGAGGCCCATTCACACATGATGTAAGAATGACAATATATGTATATATATTTATGAAATACATGTATAAAAGTATTAATTGAACAAATGAACTACCAACACTATAAGCACATTTAAGCTGTTCCAATGTGATAAATATATACACAACAAGAATTCAAGATGAACAACTGGTACGAGGTCCAACAAGATCTAGGTGTCTAATGAAGTTAATACACTTGTAGGTTACACACGTGTATGGACACTCGAATTCCAATAAGTACGACTTACGGAACGCAAAACTGTGAGTTCATGTCTCTCATTTCAATTATTTCAAAGTTTTGTTTTAAAACTATCGAAGGGAAATACATGTCATAACAAATAGTATGCTAGCTATGGGGTTAGATGATAACACGGTCAATGTACGTAAGTAGGATGATGACAAGAGTAACCATTAATCACTTAGTGACCATGGTGCAAAATGTATAGATCTATCGAGTTTGAGACGCGCTCACTCCTAGTTTGTTAACCCTTTAGGAGTGCTTTTGTGATCCAATTGATGTCAAGAGTTGTCTCGGTTTGGTTACTTACTTATGGCACATATGTCAGGGTGCTAGCTACACACTGATAGATCCTTAAAATCCATGAATGCTAATAACATACTAAGATTTCATTAGTGGATTACAAACAAGACATCTCATACAAAAAAATAACTACATGAACCGCTAACTTTATGTTGACATTTTTAAAATTACATGTATTTCAGGACGCAAGACTTGAGCTGGTGAACACTTCGGGAAATGGGAAGGAAATGACAACGAATGCCACCTTTTGGGGGATTTGCCACTTATATCCCAACCTCGTATGGGTATATAGGAGTCAGAATCTCAACATGCTTTTATGATGAAAACAATCTCTTATTATTTTGTAATGGATTCCAAACCATATTTTTTATGACAATGTGGAACTGTTTGGAAACTCATGATTTAACTTTTGGAAACTCGTAAACATTGGTTGCAAATTAATATAAGCAAGGCATCCTTGTTGATTTACATTTATTTACATGATTGGATGCAATGATTACCTCATAGTCATACGATTGCGCTTCCGCGACGACAAGGGTATGACAACTCCCATCATTCCCATTTACATACATACCATGAAGAATTTAACCCAGATCTTTATTTTAACCCACCTTCAGCTGATCAAAATAAGTTGGATCAACCAAATGCTATGGACAAGGACTCCGATCCAGAGATGCCACCATCGGGATCACATGGACATCCCATTGAAATTTCTAGTGGTTTTAACTCTTATGCAGGATCACCTGATCAAGGTCCTAATGAATGGGACCAGTATTGGAGTTAATTCACTTTTATTATCACTCTTTTGTACCACTCTCCAACACCGCCTCCTACACAGGAAGACATCAAATGGAACCGGTGGAGCAACCTCATCCACCACCTGAGCCAACAAGGAAGAAACGTGGAGCACGTATGTTCATGTAGCGGGACAACGGTCGGGTTCGCTACCACCATTGACTAAAACCTACCCTACCATTCCTAAGGACCCACAAATGGGTGGACCCACAAATGGGTGGACCCTCAAATACTTCGCCTGTGGTGGAACCAACACCAACACCACCACCTGTGGTTCAACCACCACCGTTGGGTTTTAATAACCCTATCCCTACATATCTAGATATGCCTGAATATAATCCTATTAACCCAACTACGCCAATGAACTTAGACTATCAGGCGCTATCACACGACCCATATATGCAAGCGGTCATGCATAATGCACTTTACCCATCTCCTTTCTCACCTACTTATCCACCTACTTGGGTACCCAAGTAATGGATACTAGTACCCTGTTGTGCGTAAACCACAACTTCCACCACCTCTTGAGGCCATTAATGAAGCCTTGGAGCAATGAAGGAAATGCAACAACAGGCTGAGGAGACGGAGAAGAAGACAAATAAGTTTTTCAAGAAACTTTCCAAGTTAGTCAAAGGAAAGAAGGACGAATGAAGTTTCTTCTATTTTTTTTGTTTTTTAATTTTCCTTAGTCCCTACGTGGACATTGTTAATTTCTTTAGTCCCTACGTGGACATGTTATTTCTTTAGTCCGTATATGGACATGTTGTTTCTTTTAGTCCCTGCAAGGACAATCAATTTAATTTATTTCAAGTATTGTAGTTTTCTATTGTTATTTAATAAAATATTTGGAATTATATATATGTGTAATTGTTACATCCTCTTCAAGCGACCGTCTTGATTTTAACTCAAAATTTATGATCCGCTATATAACTCCAAAAGATCTTCTTAATGGTTTTGATTAGCCAAATGACTAAGTCATATTGATTGGCAAATTATAAAAGATACTTAAGGATGAATAGCCCTTCTATCATGATAGTTAAGGAAGATTATTCCTTCTATCCAGAGGTGATGAACTATGTTCAAGCCTCCAAGTCGTTAAGGTCAAATGCGACCATGACTATTATTAATCAACCATTAAGATAATTATGTGTTAACATTCAAGCAATGTTAATACTCCTGGTAGTGTGACTTGAGGAACCACACTAACCGTCTGGGTGATGGACTATATCCTGACCTTATAGCCAATGTGATCAAATTTAACCCGGCTAATATCATTAATGAGATGATAATAATTAAACATCCATTAGTAATGAAGTGCCTACGGGCTATAATTAAACATCCATTAGTGATGAAGTGCCTACGGGCTATGAATCAACATCCATTAGTGATGAAATGCCTGCGGGCTATGATATAACATCCTTTAGTGATGAAGTGCCTACGGGCTATAATTAAACATCCATTAGTAATGAAGTGCCTAGGGGCAATGAATTAACATCCATTAGTGATGATTCACCTACGAACAATACAATATTGTCAATTAAGACAATGATAGTTGTAACCTTATGGTTCCCTGTCCAAGGTGGTAAGCTATGCTCAAGCTTCATAGTCGATATGACCAATAAGATCATGACTAATATCATCAGTACGATGATTATCTAGCTTAACATCTTAGATAATGTTAATTGATTTACCTACAAGCCAGATTATATTGTCAAATATGACAATGACAGTTGTGACTTTATGATCCACTGTTCAATAATATATGGACTACATCCAATTAAAAAGCTTTTTCGATGGTCTCTTTGAGACCTAGGCCTATTATACCTAAATATCTCAAGGAAAATTCATTTAAAATATTAAGCATAACAGTTACGATTCTATGCACACTTGTTCAAATAGGTAATGAATTTATATATCCAAACTTTACAGCCTACATGGTTATTAATGCCATGGCTAATATATGTTTAATTTGGTATTTAGTACCAAAACATAAGAGATGGCTAATTCAGATGAGACACAAAGTAGTTGCCGTAATAATAATACTAACAATGTTGAAAACATAGCCATCAATGCTGATGATTTCCAAGCTCACATTGATGCAGCTGTTGGAAAGGCCATGGAAAAACTTAAGGAATCGAGCACTACTCGCTCGAAAAGAGAGCTCATTCACTCATCAAATGCGAAGAGTGAACCAAAGAAACTAGAGTTTCATGATAGGTCTCGTTCTAATAAAGACAGATGTACCTATAAATACTTTGTCTCCTACAAGCCCTGAGATTTTAACGGAGAAAAAGGGGCTATAGAAGCCTTAAGATGGCTCGACAAAATGGAAACTATTGTTGATATCAGTAGTTGTGCTGATAAGGATGTGGTGAAATTTGTATCCCAATCCTTTAAGGGAAATCCCCTAATATGGTGGAAGGCTATGGTCCAGTCAATAGGAAAGGTACACCTGTATAACTTGGGATGGTCTAAGTTTGCGGACCTTGTCAAGGAAACTTACTGCCCACCTCCTGAGATGGAGAAGATAGAGTTGGATTTTCTGACTCTTAAAATGAAAAATCTGGATAGTCGGAAGTATGTTACCAACTTCAATTCCCTATCCAGATTAGTATCTTATTTAATTTCTCATGAACCCAAACGCATTGCTCGTTTTATAAATGGGTTAGCGCCTGAGAATAAAGGCATGGTGAAGGCTGCTCCGCCTACTACTTACAGGTCTGCTGTTGACCTATCTCTCTCTCTTACCTTAGATTTGGTGAGACAAAAGTCAGTCAAGACTAAGATTGACGGGAAAAGGAAGAGAGAGGATGATAACTCCCAAAAGTCAAACAAGAAGAATAGGGGGAGATTTGGGTTCAGAAAGAATCAAGATAGGTCGGGTGAGAGGCCAACATGCAAGGCCTGCAACTGCAGGCACTAGGGACAGTGCAATTCTGACCCACAGGCTAAACCCTGTGGTATCTAAAAGAAAAAGGGGCATAAGACCCTAGAATGCAAGGATCTTAAGGATGCCGTCTGCTATGGATGTAATGAGAGAGGACATATTAAGACTAACTGCCCTAAGAATCCTAAGAGTAACAATGCAAAGCCTGGAGAGGCCAAGAAAGGAAATGTGCGGGCCATTCAGATGAATGCGAGGGAGGCTGTTAATGACAACAACGTCATAACAGGTACATTCCTAATCAATGACATATATGCTAGAGTTCTTTTTTATTTGGGTGCAGATAAATCCTTTGTAGACCATAAGTTTGGCAACCTATTAAACTTACCCATAAGAACTTTAGACACAACTTATGAGGTAGAACTTGCTGACGGAACCATAGAAATAGCATCTTCCATTCTTGATGGATGTTCTATATCCATTAAGAATCATTCTATTCCTATATCTCTTCTGCCAATGAAATTGGCGGGGTTCGATATAGTCTTAGGCATGGATTGGTTATCCCATAACCAAGCCCGCATTTCCTGTGATAAGAAACTCATCGAAGTTAAAACCCTGTCTGGTGAAATACTCACCATTCTTAGAGATTCACACTATGGATTGCCAGACAAAGTATCATTACTTAAGGCATCCAAGTGTCTGAGGAGAAGTTGTGTCATTTACATGGCACAAGTAACTATTAACAAGCCAAAACCAAAGATTGAAGACCTTTCAATCATTTTGAATATCCTGATGTCTTTCCTGAAGAATTACCGGGTTTACCTCTAGACAGGCAAGTGGAGTTTAGGATTGACATCCTACAAGGAGCGGCACCTGTTGCAAGAACGCCGAATCGCCTAGCACCAACAGAAATGAAGGAATTGAGAATACAATTAGACGGACATTTAGAGAAAGGCTTCATTCAGCCTAGTTCCTCACATTGGGGAGCTTCTATCCTTTCATTAAAAAGAAGGACGGTTCAATGCAGATGTGCATTGATTACCGCGAGCTAAACAAGATAACGATCAAGAGTTGTTATCCTCTGCCCAGGATCGATGACTTGTTCGATCAACTCCAAGGGGCTAGTTATTTCTCTAAAATCAACTTAAGATCTGGGTATCATTAACTGAAGGTTAGAAGTGAGGATGTTCCCAAGACTGCCTTCAAGACTCGTTATGGTCATTATGAATTTCTGGTGATGCCTTTTGGGCTCACAAATGCGGCTGCAACATTCATGGATCTCATGAATAGATTCTGCAAACCGTACCTGGATAAGTTTGTCACTGTCTTCATAGACGACATACTTATATACTCTCGTAATCAAGTTGGTCACGAGAAACACCTTCGGTGCATCCTAGAATTACTAAGACAAGAGAAGCTTTATGCTAAGTTCTCCAAGTTTGAATTTTGGCTTAGAGAAGTCCAGTTTCTTGGACATGTTGTAAGTGAGCGTGGTATCCAAGTGGATACCGCTAAGATTGAAGCTATAACAAATTGGGGAATACCCAAAACTCCATCGGAGATTCGTAGTTTCTTAGGATTGGCTGGTTATTAAATTCTAAAACACAAGTTGAGTCATGCTCCTGTGTTCTCTCTACCTAAGAGTATTGAGGATTTTGTCATTTACTGTGATGCCTCGCACACTAGCATGGGTTGTGTGCTAATGCAAAGAAACAAAGTGATTGCTTATGCATCACGATAATTAAAGGTGCATGAAAGGAATTACACCACCCATGACTTGGAATTGGGTGTGGTTGTATTTGCACTTAAGTTGTGGAGACATTACATATATGGCACAAAGTGTATTATATATAGACTGACCATAAGAGTCTCCAAAATCTGCTCAATAAAAAGACTTGAACATGCGACAGCGCCGCTGAATGGAAATGCTTAATGATTATGATTGCGAAATTCGCTATCATCCTAGCAAGGCAAATGTCGTTGCTGACGCCTTGAGTCGTAAGGAAAGGGTTCAGCCTATTAGGATTAACGCCAAGAGCATTGAGCTTGGAAATAACTTGAATGAGAAGCTAATAGATATACAAAAGCAAGCCCTGTTAGAGGCTAATATTTCTAATGAAGGATTAGGCAGAACTGTTGATCAGTTAGTACCTGGAAAAGAAGGAATCCTTAGATTTAATGGTAGAATCTTGGTTCTAGTCTTTGGAGGACTTAGGGATCTAATCCTCCAAGAAGCGCATAATTCAAGATACTCAGTTCACCCGAGTGGTGACAAGATATATAAAGATTTGAAGAAGAATCATTGGTTGATGGGTTTGAATAAATCCATAGCCACTTACGTAGCTAAGTGTCTGACGTGTTCGCAGGTTAAAGCCGAACATAAGAAACCGTCAGGACTTCTACAACAGTTTGAGATTCCCATTTGGAAATGGGAAATGGTAACTATGTATTTTAATTACCAAGTTAACTAAGACCAAACTTGGTAATGACACGATTTGGGTCATGTGGATAGGTTGACTAAGTCAGCACATTTCTTGCCAATTAAAGAAAGTTATAATTCAGACAAGTTGGCTAAGCTATATGTGGAAGAGATTGTGTCCTTACATGGTGTACCAGTATCTATAGTATCTGATAGAGATGCTAGATACACATCTCACTTTTGGAAAAGTTTCCAACAATCATTAGGCACAAGATTAAACTTTAGTACGACTTACCATCCACAGACTGATGGACAGAGTGAGCTTACTATCAAGACTTTGGAAGACATGCTTAGAGCATGTGTGGTTGATTTAGGTGGAATTTGGGACGAGCACTTACCCCTGACAGAATTCTCCTATAATAATAGTTATCATACAAGCATCAAGGCTGCTCCTTTTGAATCCTTGTATGGGAGAAATTGTGGAACGCCTGTTTGTTGGGCTGAAGTTTGGGAAGCCCAACTGTCTGGACCAGAAATTGACCTAGAGACCACGGATAAGATAATACAAACCCATGATCGTCACAAAGCTGCCCGTGATAGGAAGAAAAGTTGTGCAGACAAGAGGCGAAAACCTCTTAAGTTCCAAGTAGGGGACAAAGTTATTTTGAAGGTATCACCCTGGAAAGGTGTGATGCGTTTCGGAAAGAAGGGCAAGTTGAGCCCAAGATATATTAGACCACTCGAGGTAATTGAATGTATAGGTTCTGTAGCTTATAAGCTTAAGCTACCTAAGGAGCTCAGTGGAATCCATGATGTGTTCCGTATATCTAATCTGAAGTTGTACTTACAGCACTCAAGGATTATCTATCCTCAGCACCGCCCCTAATGAAACCAGTTGACGGTGAACCATTATTCTTGTACTTGATTGTATTGGGTAATGCGGTAAGTGCAGTATTAGTTAAGGATCATGAAGGCCAACAACACCCTGTATATTATGTAAGTAAAAGCCTTCTTGATGTTGAAGCCAGGTATTCTCATTTAGAAAAATTAATTCTTGCATTTAGTATTGGCTTCAACTAAACTAAGACACTATTTTGAAAATCGTACTGTAATTGTGAAAACTAATTTTCCAATTAAGAATGTTCTTAGGAAACCAGAAATGTCAGGTAGGATGAAAAATGGGTAGTAAAGCTTAGTACATATGATATAAGATATGATCCCAGGACTTCTATCAAATCACAAGCATTGGCTGACTTTGTGGCGGATTTCAGTAGTGATTTACAAAAAGAAGCTGAATTGGTGGTCCAACAACTTGGAGAAACCAAGGATCCTTGGATACCCTTCCCTGAAGGAGCCTCAAATGTTAAAGGAACTGGATTAAGAGTACTACTAAAATCGCCACAGGGGGATTTAATACCCCAGTCCATCGCCTGTGAATTTCAAACCACCAACAACGAGGAAGAATATGAAGCTCTAATAGCAGGTTTGCAATTAGCCAAACAAATGAGGGTCAGGTATCTTCAAGTTTATATAGATTCATTTCTAATTACTAACCACTTTATTGGTTCATATACTATAAAAGGTGAGAAAATAATCAAATATATAGAAATAGTGAAAGAACTGGGAAAATCTTTTGATTCTTTTATCATAACACAGGTACCCAGAGAGAAAAATGAAGGGGCAGATGCTTTGGCGAACTTAGGATTAGCCCTAAAATCCCAGAAGATGTAAAGATACATATCATTTGCATTCTCTTTCATGCAATTGGAGAGGATGATGTAATGGACGTAGTAAAGGATATTACAACAACATCCAATGATTCGCATTCGGATTCAGGATCATGGATCCTTCTGATTATGAAGTTCATTCAAAATGGAGAAATCCCCATAGGAGAGAACCTAGAGCTTTCAAGGGTAAGTTATCTTAGTTTATTTCATTACGTAACACTTTATATAAAAGGTCTCTTGCAGGTCCCTACTTACAATGCATTGAGGATTCTTAAATTTAAGAAGTGTTAAAAGATTTCCATGAAGGAGACTTCGAAAATCATACATGGGGTAGAGCACTATTCTCTAGAATACTCAGGATAGGTTACTTCTGGCCCATAATGAAGAAAAAAACGCAGTAGACTATTTAAGGAAGTGTGATGCTTGTCAAAGACACAGCAATATCCTACACCAGCCAGGGGAGCCTTTATATCCCATAATTTCCTCTTGGCCATTTATGAAACGGGGAATGGGTATAGTAGGCAAATGACCAAAAGTTGTAACACATCATAAAATTCACGTCCGGTAATATACCGACGCGTGTATGTACCCTCGGATGATGCCACAAATGAGTTTAACGCTCAACTAGCTCAATCGTGTCAAAATCACAAAATTTTCAAATACCTGGTTGTAAGCCACGGTCCGGAACTGTTGGGCTTATATTAACAAAGGTTTACACGATAGAGCTACTTTTAGGCATTAGAGGGGTTTTTGGGCTTCCTAGTGCCTTGTAGGCCTAGTGTTGTAAATGTTGGGCTTAGTGAGTAGTATAAATACATGTCTTAGGTCAAGGTTACAAGGTTAGAGAGTTGTATTTGTAAAACTTGTATCAGACACTTTTCTAGTGTATGCAAGTTGTTCTTAATTCAAGAGATTGTTCTTCTTCCTAATCATTATTTCCGCTACTTAATAGGTTTGTGATAACTATTAGATCCGATATCGGGACTTACAATTGGTATCACAGCCTGTTGTTCAATACAGGCTCCAGGTATCACTAACTGAAGAGCTGATTGGAAGTGGTGCTGCTGCTGTTCATCCGGATTACTGTTCAAAATTGGAGATTCGGTGGGTTTTTTTTCAGAATTGCTACTGTTTCGAAGAACTCGAAGACGATTTGAAGGTTTCATATTTGCTACTGTTACAGATTCCGAAGAACTCCAAGAAGATTCACGTATTTCGGATCTGCTACTGTTACGAATTCTGAAGAACATAAAGGAGATCATCCATCTCGGATTAATCCCAGATTATTGTTCAATCCGGATTGCTATGTTTCGGATCCGAGATACTGTTGGTGGTTATCAGTTGCTTGGAAGTCCGATTACTGTTGCTTAGATTTCGGATCACTGTTGCATTCGGATAAGGATTTCATTTCGGAATCTCATTATTCCGGATTCTTTTTATTTCGGATTCTCTATATTCTGGATTCTCATTATTCCGGATTCTTTGTATTTCGGATTCTCTGTATTCCGGATTCTCATTATTCTGGATTCTCATCATTTCGGATTTCTCATTTCGGACACACAGGTTTTCAGATCATCAATTCAGATTTTCCAGTTTTGGATTAATCATCTCAGATTCAATTCGGATTTATCCAACTCGGATTTGACCATATCGGACTGTTTTCGGATATGTCCATCTCAGAGCTGACCATTCCGGATTGATTTTGGATCAATCACTGTTCATATTAGAAAACTTGAAATAAACTAATTTAAATATGTTTGGTAATTCTAATTAATTTAATCATGATGAACAGCTACATGACACCATAAGATTTAACCAATGCCACTTTGGCTGCCCTGCAATCACAAACTCTGGCCCTCCATCAAGACTTAGATCAAGTGATTGGCACTTTTACCAAAGTGCCTCATCTGTTGTATGGAGATGAGTATTACGAATGGAAGTTTAGATTGAGCAACATTGCAAGGCAAAGGAGCCTGGTGTGTCGAGGTGTATTATGAATGGTCTGCGAACGATAGTGTATAGTACCGATCAAGATCCGGACACAAAGATTCCTAACGCCAGTCACCTGTGAACTCCAGAAGATGTTAAAATAATTGAGGAAGATGAAAAAGCCTCAGCTGTACTGAGTATGGCGCTTGGATCCGATATTTTTATTGCGGTAAGAAATTGTAAGACCGCTAAAGAGGTATGGAGTGAACTGGAAAATCTCTATGAGGGAAATGCAGATATGAAGGCAAGTAGGGTAAATCAGCTAAATCAACAATTCAGCTCATTTAATCACATCTACGGGGAAACCATTGAGAACCAGATTCGTAGATATGTAAAGCTTGCTTCCCAGGTGATATCAGTTGAGATTACTTTCACTAATATTGCTATGAACAGACAGTTGTTAAATTCAATGCCAAAGAGTTGGGATGCGGATGTTGGAATGATCAAAAAGACGAAGAACCTGAATGATGTCACTCTTACAGAAATGATAGCTACTATTAAATCGTGTGAGATTGATAACAAGCAGAGAGACATAAATCATCAGAGCAGTTTGATGGCCGCCGGGATAACAGGGCAAAATGCAGCATTGATGTCACAAAATTTGGTTTATAGCCCTCTCCAAGGAAATTCTCAAACACCGGGTAGCTCAAATGTGGTTTACTGTCCTCTCGCCATGCCACAGAAAACCCAGTATGTCTATGGTCTTCAGTCTCAGACTCCCACTCTGATTTCTGCTGCTCAAGTTCAGACACAGTACCATGCTCAGTATCCTAACATGGGTTTCAGTCCTGCTATTCCTCAAGCAGTTCGGCAAGGCGGCATCCCCCAATCTGCTGCTCTAGCGCCTTCACCTGCTCAACCTGTGTCCAACTTTGCTTTTCTCACTAAAGAAAACGAAGAGAAATTGGCTATTGTTGCTTCGATGATCAACAGCTTGAACGCCTTCTTAGCCGGTGATCTGACTCCTCCATCCATTCTTCCAACCGAAGTAGATCAAATAATGTAGGAGGATCTGGACGAGATCGATGTGTCCTGGAATCTTGCAATGGCTGCCTTTCGTGTCAACAAGTTTCAAAAGAAGTAGGGACGCAACCATTGTCAAATCTGAAGACTGGTCTTACAAAGGATAAACTCATATGCTACAGATGTCACGAGCCAGGACACTTTGCCAGGGAATGCAAGAAGCCACCATCCGGATATGTGTCATCCAGAGTGGTAGACATACAGAGCAGCGACAGACGGCTGGTGCCAGTCTCTCCCTCGAAGTCTACTACGAGTCCCTCAAGTAGCATTGGTGGTATAACAGCATGAAGGATTCAACTGGGCAGATGCTGCAGCTCAGATGGAAACTTTGAATCTCTCTAAGAACAGCAACCACTGCATGATGCCGCAGACAACTCAGATGCCCGATCTTTCGAAACGGTAAATCGAGTTATCTGTTCTGATAGTTGTCGTTTTAAATTATCATAAATGCGCGCCCATAATTCAACTCTTGTAGCTAAATACCAGCAAGCTGCGTCACAGAACATCACCCTCAAACATAAGAACAAGCTTCTTATGGAAAAGGTCGAAGCTCAAAAACAAGATATAGCTCATCTAAAGCTAGACTTGAACCAACAGCAGTGTTGGGTATACGACTATAAGCTAAAATTAGCTGAAAAGGATGTAGAACTTCAAGCATCCTTAGCCAAGCTAAATTCCTTGACCGGGAAGTTTCACGAAAATGAAATAAACAAAAAAAAATTGAAACTTCCAACAAACTGGTCAAGGACTTGTGTGACCTTCAGCTAAATTACCAGAAAAATTTCACCAAAGGTCTTGGGTATAATAGGGCTCCTCTACCTTATAATCATAACTATACAAGAATGCCTGAATCTAAGGCTGATCTAGAAAATACAGAAAAAATGATTATGGTAAACCTTCAGATTATCCCTCTAAACCATGGAAGCCCTATTACCCAAAGTTCTCCAAACCAACTGAACTCAAGAGGGATGATGCTTTCGTTACTTCCACACCACTTTCACATGAATCTGGTGATCATCCGTCTTGTAGTACAGATGATTTGGAGAAAGTAACGCCTAAGGCAGAGAAATCAACATCCTCCACATAATCTAAAGGAGAAAAATCTTCTGAAACTGAAACTGAAACTGAATTAGTGAACGATACTAATGTGTCTACCTCATGTGCAGAAGAAATTTTAGTTGAGCATATCACAGATGGTGATCAAGAGGAATGTCTGAATGTAAATTCAGACAATTCGGCTACTGATTATGAATTTTATAAGCCCACTTTTGATATTTAAATCAATTTCTTGCTGAACAATTTAAATTCTCAGACAGTGTTGGTTGTGTTGATAACACAGACAGTTTTAATTCTGGTTTTTCATCGAATGCTTATGTTTTGATGATACTAATAATAGTGATAACTCTTGTGATGAAAACATGAATTTAGCTATAGGTCCAGCATCGACAGATGATTCAGTTTCATAAGTTCCAAGTGAAGAGACCGGAAATTCTCCTCCAGAGGTTTCTTCTGTTGATGTGAATCCAAGGGTTGACAGTGAGAAAGTCAACCAACCAACCGACCCTGTGAACATTGATGTTGGCATAATTCTAGAAGATTCAGGAGACTCTGCTTCTTCAAACCAAGCACAAGGGACTGATTCTGAAATGACAGATGATGAGCATTCTTTTTCTGCTGATTCAGATGCAAATCTTCAAACTGATTCTGAATCGGATTCTCAAACTTTTCAAAATTTAGAGATTCCACCTACCTGCAATGTTTAGAAGAAAACCAAACATGCGTCTCCGATAAACGAAAAGGCAGCTGCTGAGTCTCCTCATTTCTTTGAGAAATTGACTCAGCAGCCACAGACTAAATCTATTAAGCAAACAGCGAACAGAATTCAGTTAAAGTTGCACCTAAATCTACACATTCCAAATTTTCAAATTCAAATCACAAAACTAACAAGTGTGCTGATGGTTGTGCGAAGGTAACAGTTAAGGACAACACCGAGCATCAGCCGTCAGTACCCGCAAGCAAGAAACTCACAGACAAATTGCCTAGAATTTCCTAAACTGAACGGACTGTTTTCTTCCAGAAGAGGCAGACCTGTTTCAATTGTGGATTTCCCGGGCATATTGCGCGAAATTGTCAAAAGGCCTTTACACCGTTTAAGACATTATACTCACAATATCAGAAGACTATGCCTAATCTCCTACCTCAGGCTTGATTTATGGCTAAGTCTTCTGATCAAGATGGGAACTTGGCCAAGAAACAATCTCTTAAGTCTTTAAGCCCTTCAGGTTCCTAGAATCCTTCTAGCACTCCAAGGATTGTGCAGAAGTATGATTCGTTAACCTGGAGGCGTAAGTACTGACCAAGATTCAGTCTTCTGCCCCTATTACAAAGCAATCAAAAGCATCATCAACCTCATCCTCAACTAATTTAATTTTCAGCGAGGTTACTTATCTTGATGCAAAAGGCATGCCCAGATCTACAATGGCCTGGGTAGCAGCCTCTAACTAAAACTTGTTGAAATGTGTAGGAACAGCTCGGGCAAACTATTGTCAGACTCTTGTATATTAACAGTGGTTGTTCCAGGCACATGACTGGAGACATCTCACAGTTGAACGACATTCAGTTTTTTGATGGCAGGTTTGTTTCCTTTGCAGGTGGTGAGACAGTGAAGATTACTATGAGAGGAACAGTTTGCAACGGAGCCCTCAGCTTTAAGAATGATAATTACGTACCAGAATTGAAGCACAGTCTTTTGAGTGTGTCTCAACTCTGTGACAATCATTTGGATGTCCTTTTTACCAAGAAAGGGTGTTATATGCTAAAACTAGGTCTTATTATTCCGGATGATTGGATTCTCTTAAAGCTACACGAAAAGGAAATGCATATGTCATCGACATGAACAAGACTCCCTCTGACAAGCTCACTTGCCTATTTTTGTCTATAGCTGAACATGATGCAATGTTATGGCATAGTAGATTGGGACACATCAACATGAAGAACTTAAATCGTCTTGCAAAAGGTGGTTTAGTGAGATCTACCAGTTCGCGACTTTATGCAGGTTGAAAGGTGTGAATCATGTGCACGTGGGAAACAACACTAACAGCCACACAAATCTAAAGTCGCTCATTCCACGTCTCAGGTCTTAGAACTGCTGCACATGGATCTTTTTGGTCCGATAGACATTCTGAGCATTGGCGGGAAGGCATACTGTCTGGTCATTATTGATGACTACTCACGATTCACCTGGGTTTTCTTTCTTACACATAAAAGTAAAACCGCTGAGTTAGTCAAACAGTTCATCACGCTTATGAAAAACCAGACAGACACGACTGTGAAGGACATTCGGTGTGATAACGGAACAGAATTTAAGAATGTTACCTAAAATTCTTTATGTTCCTCCAAGGGTATTGACCGCCAGTTTAGTGCAACCAGAACTCCACAACAGAATGGGGTTGCAAAATGCAGAATCGAACGCTAATTGAAGCTACACGTACTATGCTGGTTGAATCCGAGCTACCTCTCATTTTCTGGGCAGTGGCAATCAATACCGCATGTTATATTCAGAATCATGCCCTGATCAATAAACAACACATGAAAACTCCATACGAAGTGGTTGAAGGTCGCAAACCTTCAGTCAAGCATTTTCGCAAGTTCGGATGCCCTTGTGTTCTCTTGCTCATGGACGCTAAAGGGAAATTTGAATCACGCGGGGACCCATGCATCTTCGTTGGATATTCCAAAAATACTTCATACCATGTTTATAACTAGATCAAGAAAATGGTTGTTGAATCCTACAATGTGGGCTGGCTGGAGGTAAATCCCACGGACAGTCGCATTGGACCTGACTGGCTGTATGATTATTCCACATTGTTTAACCATGTTGATGTTCTTTCAACTGTGTCTGCAGGTAAAAGTCAAATTTATGACCTTCCAACAATGCCCATATCATCTGAAGATGATGCTGATGCTGCACAACTACATGAGACATTAAAGAAGATGAGTGTGGATCCACCTGGATTTAATGACGCTATATCTACTTCTTCACCAGTATCGCAACCTCCAAAAACAGCATCCAATCAGACTTCTCAGGATGATTCTTCAGAAGTAGAGGCCTCTGACACAGAGCCTCCTATGACAAATGAAGGATCTACTCCTCCCGATGTCTTGGGTTCTTCTTTGTTTCCTGAGCCTACTTCGCCAGGTTGTTCTGTTGATTCATCAGCCAATACTCCTACTGGTGCAACTAATGAGGGGGAGTCATCTGGAGTTGCTTCAGCAAGTGTCACCAACTTGCAACCGGATCTTCTTGTTCCTGCTACACCAATACCGCAGCGTCTACAGCGTGATCATCCCATTGAAAAAATTATTGGTCCTGTTAATGCTGATTTTCGAACCCGTAGCAAATTAGGGGATATCAATACTTGTCTCTACTCTTGCTTCATTTCACAAATTGAACCGAAAAGTATTCATGTTGCTTTGCAGGAACCAGGCTGGGTGAATGCTATGCATGAAGAACTCAATCAATTTGAGAAGCTTGGTGTTTGGCAATTGGTGAAGCTGCCTCAAGGAAAACGTGCTCTCGGAACTCACTGGGTTTTCCGTAACAAACAGGATGACAATGGAGTCATTTTTGAAATAAATCTCGACTAGTGGTTCAGGGTTTTCATCAGGTTGAAGGATTAGACTATGATGAGGTCTACGCACCGGTCGCTCGTTTGGAGGCTATTCGCATTTTCTTGGCATATGCATCTTACATGGATTTCACTGTCTATCAAATGGATGTCAAGATTGCGTTTCTCTGAGGCATGGTGAAGGAGGAAATACACATGGCACAACCACCGGGTTTTATTGATCCTGATAAGCCAGACTACGCATACAAATTAAACAAAGCTTTGTACGGGTTGCATCAAGCACCTTGCGCATGGTACGCAACTCTCACAGAGCATCTGCTTACTCATGGATACACTCAGGGAACCATTGATCAAACCCTGTTCATCAACCGTGTTGACAAGGACATTATTCTTGTTCAAATTTATGTTGATGATATCATTTTTGGTTCTACAAATGATGGTTCGTGTCGCGAATTTGAAGAAATTATGAAGAAGAAATTTGAGATGAGCTCAATGGGGGAGATGACCATGTTTTTGGGACTTCAAGTTCATCAGAGCCCGTAGGGAATCCTGATTCATCAAGGAAAATATGTCCAAGACGTTCTTGCGAAATTCAAGCTTACAGATTCAAAGCCCATGGCTTCACCTATTGCAGAACGGCCATTGCTAAATGAAGACGCTGAAGGAACGCCTGTTAATCCGACTATGTATCGCTCAATGATTGGTTCACTCATGTATCTCAATGTAAGTCGGCCAGATATCATGTTTTCCGTCTGCCAGTGTGCTCGTTATCAGGCTATTCCTAAACTCTCTCATTTACATGCTGTTAAACGAATTTTTAGGTACCTAAAAGGGGCACCATAACTAGGCCTCTGGTATACTAAAAATTTTGAATTTGAACTGTTTGCTTTCTCTAACAGTAATCTTGGAGGTACAGATAGGGATATGCGCGCAACTTCAGCTGGCTGTCAATTTTTGGGAGATCGCTTAATCTCGTGGCAATGCAAAAAGCAACAAACGGTCTCGCTTTCTACTATAGAAGCAGAATATGTCGCAGCCTCTGCTTGCTGCTCCCAGTTTTTATGGATGCAACACCAGCTTACGGATTACGGTTTAACTTATCTAAACACCACAATTTACTGTGATAATGATGCCGCTATCTAAATCGTCAAAAACCCTGTTTTTCCCTCCAAAACCAAGCACATAAATATTAAAGTTCATTTTATACGTGATTGCTATGAAAAGGGTCTCGTGAAGCTGGAGCAAATCCACACTGATGCAAACGTGGCGGATTTGTTCACGAAACCAGTTAGCAACGCGCGTTTTCAAGAGCTTGTGGATCTTCACAAAATGATTTGGTTTTCTACCTAGGCATCCTTTGTTCTTTTTGTTTCGTTTATTGTCTTTCCTTTATTTTCTTTTGCTTTGTAAATTTGTTTAAGTATATGCACAAATTTAGGGGGAGAAGTCTTATGAAAAAATAAAAAAAAAATAAAAACAACTTTTGCAAGGATAGGGAAATGAAATACTTTTTCGTGATAAAATGTCTGATTAACACATGTAAGGTGTTAAAGCGGGAAAAGGCTTGGATCGAAGGTGATATGTCGGAAGGTCTAAAACTTAACCTGATAGTGTAAGCCAAATGATATAAACATAACGAACTATGTACTCAGTGGGTCACCTACAATAGGCGTATGATTTCATGGTCTTAAATCATGTGTTGATAGATAGCCAACATCTGAGGTTTCGGGTCTTTATGTTGTTGAGTCATCCGGGGATATCTTGGTTGTCCTTCTGTTGCATCCAGATTATATGCAGACCTAGTCATAGTTAGGATATCTTTCTAAAAAGAGCCAAAATTGAAGGGCAAAAACCTAAGAGAACGGAAGTCTCCTCATGTTCCATAAGTTCATACGTACCACATAAGGTATTTGCCTAACCCTCATCAGTCACTATTGGTCTCTCTATTGTACGGAAGTGCTGACCTATTCACCAATAGCCTGACGTTGTAAATATAAAGGATGACCTCAGTATACTCACCTTCTATGATGAATTGTTGTGTTTACCTTGATCGCGGGGGTATGTCATAGTATGGGACACACGGGCATCATAGTATAATACTACCTTAAGCGTATCATAAAGCTTGAACTGGAAGGATTGAGTTTTAGATTTAGATGGACAAGTATATTGACAATCGCTTAGACTAGTTTGACCCTGCTCATACTGAAAAATGTTCCTTAGTCGACCTTTGAAACGATTTGATCCCTTAGCAAGGTTGTGTTAATGTTTATGTGTGTACTAAAATGTCTTCTCTTTGTAGATTGGTAAAAGGTGGTTGGATGCTTGGTTAGTCAACTTGATGATTTTTGGTTAGATGGTTTCAGTCAAGGAATATTGGACTGGCCTACTGAGTTTCAAATTTGGGCTAATCTAATAGAATTTCTAAGGTTTTAAAAATTGAAAATTCAGAATTCACATATTACTGTTCCGGATTAGGCTTGTACACAAGTTTCCGGACAGGCCCATTTGGATTACTGTTCTGGATTGGGCTTTTCGGACTGGCCCACTTGGACTTTGGTTCCGGATTTGTCCTGACAAAAGCCCAATCCGGATTCTTTTGAATGTGAGGCCCAAGCCCATTCCGGAAAGTATATAAGTGATTCAGAAATATCATTCCGGATTATTCACAAATTTCCGAAATCCCTACTCTTCTCTGACTTTCTCTTTGTTTTTCACTGTTCATCTCGGACCTCATCCGGATTAAGTAAATTTGCTTAAAAACATAAAATCCGGATGATAATCTTCATGTTTAAAGCATTCTGGATAGCATCTCAGATTGATCTTCAAAGAAACATGCATTTCGGATCCCATTCAAGATGGATGTTCATCCGAATTGATGAACTCGGATTTCATCTCGGATAATCTTCATCCGGATTGATGATTTATCCGAGATACTGTTGGCTAATCTGGATTGCTGTTTTATCCAAAATACAAGTGTCCTATTGCTAATCCGGAATGATGTAAAGGTTCATCCGGATTAGTGTTGACCTGTTTAGTAAATCTGGATTTTAGGTTTTGAAACTTTGAACTTTTTTGAACTTTTTCAACTGCTTGAACCTGTCAAACTTATTTGAACTTTTCAATAATTGAACCTTCAAAATCTGTTTGAACTATCCAGTTAGTGTTGACCTTCATCCTGATAAACTCTGTTAACTTCTGTTAGTTGTGATTTAACCTGGTTATTGTTTTGACAGAAATGGTTGAAGAAGCCTTTGACGTAGTTATGTTGGTAGAGGAGCAGTTCCACAATCAGGCTGGATATCTTTCGGATCCACCCGCTGAGTTTTATCAGGAGTTCCAGTCGATGATTGCGGGTTTGAACGCGTGCAAGATTACCTATGCACTCTGTGCTAATCCAGTCATATACAGAGATCTAGTGCATTCATTCTGTAAGAGAGCTCGATTTCATCAGAGAGGCATGGATGGGAGACCATATATCAGTTCTCAGATACAAGGGAAGGAGATTTTGGTCAATGAAGCTTGTGTTAGAGAGGTTCTACAGATTGTTGATACTACTAGTGACCCAACTGTATACACAAAAGAAAAGTTGGTGCCGGTACTAGTGGAATTGGGTTATGAAGGGCCGTATCCGCCGTTACTGAAGAAGATGTTTCTTGCATACTGGCGATTATTAGTATATATGTTTAATGCAGTGCGTTTCAGAAAACAAAGGAGGTCTCGATTGTGACAACCTGGAAATTTCTCATACTTTCGTGTACTATTGTTGACTAAAATTCTTGTGCATGGCACTTGGAAATTCTTGTGTATGGCACTTGGGAACTTCTTGTAACGTTGCGTACCATCATTAACGAACTAACTCTTTGTGCGCGGCACTCTAAACATGTACGCTACATGCTAAACCGCGTTTACTCAATTTTCGGGACGAAAATTCTTTCAACATGGGGATAATGTGATATCCCGGGTTTTTCGGATAACTTACACGTGACACATGCCGAATAATGTATATGCTAAGTATTAAACATGCACGAGTTGAATGAATACGTGTTGTGTGTTGTGTGATTGTTTTAGTTATAGAATAATTACAGTAGATATGTACACGAACTGAACCGAACCGCGACGCGAACCAACTTCGATTCATTGTGACTCTAGGAGTAACAAGTTTTAAACTTTAACTCAAGTCAAGTCCTCGGCCAAGATCAAATCCAAATCGAGAGCAAACCTAAACCCTAAACCAAAATACTCTCGGCCGAGATCAAGTTCAAAACCGCGAGTTCAAACCCAAACCGAACCCACCCTAGTACTTGGCCGAGAGATCAAATCCAAGCCAAACTAACTCACCCTAGTTCCTCGGCCACGACTCAAACCAAAACCGTGATCCTCATCTTGTTGCGCCTATATATACAACTCACATGCACTCATATTACAAAAACACAAAACCCTAAAGCAAAACAGCCGTCGGCTGCCTCCTCATGCTCCATTGATCGTAAAACAGCTTCCATTCCTTCATCATCTCGATCTAATCAGCTGGTTCACTCTCTCGGTCGCTAACAGCCGGTTACCTTCAGTCCCTTTCAGTCTCGATCGCGAGATCAGCTTTTCTTTCTCCCGGTCGCAGCAAGCAGCAGCCCTCGCCATCTTCCCTCGTCGTATTCACGGTTCGTTTACCTTGTTATTAAAAGATTAGAAGTTATTTCTGATTACAAGATCATGTTCGGATATATATATGCTTGAATGATTAGTTGTTTCGGAAATATATATGCTTGAATGGTTAGTTGTTCGGATGTTATTTGCTGAATGAAATCGGCTGAGTTAATTTTTGTTTATATGTATAATAGTTTTCGGAACATATAAGCTTGCCAAGCATGATTGAACGAGAAGTTAGGCTAGCCGGTTTGTTAATGATGTTTACATTAGATGATTGTATTGTTTCGGATTATTTATACTAGATTGAATGTTGTTTGAAAGCTGAATACATATAGGCTGCGTTTTGTTTGTAATAACTAGAAGTAAGAACTAGGGTTTGCATGGAGAAGATATTGGTATTAATCTAGGATTAGAAATCGGTTTTAGATCGCCTAGATTAATCGCATGAACGGGATTACACGAGTTTATGATAAAGATATGCTGAATCAGTTGCTGAGTAATAGTTACAGCCGACTTCATCTGGCTGTAACTCGGTCAATAGTTGTCGAAAAAACGGATTTTCTGATGTCTAGAACGTAGAGATTTGAATAAGGAATCTAATGGCGCTGGATTCATAATTTTCTGAAGTCGTTTGATATTTTTAAAGGGCTAAATAAGTTCAGTAACTAAAACTGTGAAAATCCTGAAATTTTGCTAGTTGTTTGTCAAGCTAGATTCTAAAATCACTAGGGAGTTGAGTCATGATTTTTGTACAGCAACTAGGTATAGAAATTTCCGGGCAACTCCAACTGGAATTTTGTTAATCGGACGATCAGTGATTTTTAAATAAATTCTTCCGTGGACTGCAGTCAGAAAGCGGTAAATCTGACTGCAGCTTAGTGAATTAACATTTATGGTTAATTGGTAAAGATTTAGGACTTGGGAAAATTATATAAATTTCTATGGTCTAAATTTCACCTACTGTAAAAATATTGGAATTTTTGGAATGTTAGAACTATTTTATAAAAATCCTAGAAAACAGCTGAATAATTGAGTGTTAAGCAGAAAGTTGATAACTTGTGATTTTATGCATTAAAGTGTTGCATGGATTTGGAATATGTTCATGATAAGTTGTTTGATTACTATGATCACATGAGAATACTTGCATGCATGTTTGAGTGTTAGATATGTTGTTTGTGTGTATCACTTTGTGAGTAAATTGTGTGTGGAATTTGTATTGGTGTGATTTCACACTAACGTGTAATTAATTGGTTTGTTAGGACGCAACTAGCAGTCCCATCTCTTATAACATCTTTGCTACACTAACCGAGCAAATAAAGGTGAGTTCACGGCCCCTAACTTTATCCGGTTTTTAAACAACAGGGGGAGAAACATGTATACACTCTCAAACTCAATCTCTTTACATTATACGAATTTAACGTCACATAACTATACGGTAACTAAGTTAATGTTAATGTAATGTTATGGTCACTAAGCAGCTTTATTACTTAAGTCCTCGACAATCTCCTCGGATCGTTAGTATTTGGGTTAAATAGCGGGGGAATTATAAGTAGTACTACTGGGCCCGACAAGCCCCATCCGAGCTAGTCGCGCTAGCCGACCTGGTATGGTCAACGGGTGAATAATTGGCCTAACACCGCCATGGTCATGTGATAGGCCTGGCAAAACGGAGGCACAACAGTCAGCTTCGATCGCGAACTCTTACGTGACATGACTTTAGGCTAGCTACCTATATATATTAACATTGAACTTAATTACGAAACAACTTAATATTCCGGGTTTGGAATATTGGAAACATCAACTTATCATCCCGGGTTGGGGATAATGGAATTAACAACTTAATATTCCGGGATGGGAATATTGGAAGCAACAACTTATTATTCCGGGATTGGAATAATGGAACTGATACGTTATCCCGGGTTGGGGATAACGGAGTAATCAAACATAACCAAACAAACGAATTTATGAAAACCTGTGAACTCACTCATCTTTAATGTTGACACTTGTTTCTTTACATGTTTCTCAGGACGCTAGGAGCTCTAGGTGCACGCACATGCATTGAACAAGACATCATTATCGAGTCTTATTTATTAATATTGTTTTGGGATGTTACATTTGTTTTGGCGTTTGTGTTGGCGCCCGCATCACTACTTATTTATGCTTCCGCTCAAACTTTAAAACTAACGCTCTGCTAAATATTGGTAATTGATATAAAATCTACAAAGAACGATTTTGGAAAACGTATAATCAAATCATGTAGAGTCGTTCGACGTACTAGTGTTTCAGATTCTGGTTTGTTCACACGCCTCGCGGTAAAACTCCGCAAGTGGAAATTGAGGGTGTGACATCGATTAGCCGAACCAAACCCAGACCTCTGCTATTGTATCTCTCGTTATGGACTAGAAGTATAACTACTCTGGTTATATCTTCGGAAACATGAAGAAAATTTTGGAGCAGTCCAAGAAGAGAATGTTTCTCTTGTATCCACGTTTCGTATAGTTTATTCTCGAGGCTTGATATCCTGATCTGGAAAAAGATGATTCAGATGCAAATTTGTTAAATATGAAGCCAATGGACCATTTTCAGGCCACGTTTCATATAGTTTATTCTCAAGGCTCGATATCCTGATCTGGCAACCATTTTCAGCACAATGAAGAAGAATCGCTCGACGACAAAAACTGTATTTGTTGGTCGCTTTGCATTGAAGAAATTTGGAAAATTTGCTGAGGTTATTGGCCAGGACGTCCCAGCTCCTCCACCGGTAAATGCCATTGTTGCAGAAGAACATGACGTGTGACATCCCGGCTTTTCAGGTATCTTAAACGCGCTACTTTATGGTTATTCACTCCTACGCTGATTTAATTCGGAGAATTAAATTACACGCTCACAATAACTACGCTAACTTTGTGAATCTATTGGTGAATTACGTGCTATGTGTTATTCGACGGGTTGTATCTGAATTACGTGCTATGTGTTATTAGACGCTTGTAGATTATTGTATCACGCTTTGATTTCGCGATTTATTAGTTATAAGCCTTATGTTACCGAGTTGTAAAAAAAACATAAATATAAAAATAAATAAATAGCCTAACCGAACCGAGCCGCGAAACGTGTCGACCTTGTGCCCACACAAGCCCAACCCGCCACACACCCCCTTACGAACACAAGCCCAACCCGCCACCCCACCCTTGCAGCCCAAGGAATAACCCAAACCGCCCCCTATGTATATGTATGTATGCATGGGATGTTTTAAAAATAATCAAAACCCTAGTCCCTAGAAGAGTGCGACGGCAGCCCCCCCCCCTCTCACGGTCGCGCAATTCTACTCCCGGATTGATTCCAAGCTTGTCCCGGTTCGCTAATCATCATCGTTTCAAGGTTAGGGTTTAATTTTTTTGTGATTCACACTAGGATTCGTGTAATCTTGATCATGATTATGTGTTTGTGGTATTATTAGTATGAAAAAGTGTTGTGATTTATGATTAGTTCAGATGAATGTGCGAATCTTTGCGGTTGTGATGTTATGTTGAATACTAAAATCGTAGGCTGCGTTTTAGCGATAAAGATCATGATATACATTTAGGGTTTGCATGAATAATGATATATATGATGATATTTGTCAAGTTAACCTGTTGTTAATCAATACAACTAAGCGTCATGATCGTTTAAACATGTTTCTAATGCGATAAAGTCGAAAACAGTATGCTGATTGACATTTACAGCCAACTTCAGTTGGCTGTAACCTGATCATTATTTATCGAAAAGTGGATTTTCTGAAGCCTAAAACGTGTATTTTGAAAAATGCTTCAAGTGGCGCCGCATTCATATTTTCTGAGGTCGTTTGCTATTTTTAAGTGGTCATTTAGTGCAGCAGCTGAAGCTACTTAAATTCTGCAGAATTTGCAGGTTGTTTATCGAGTCAGATCTCATAGTCTGTAGGGGGTTAAGTCACGAAATTTGTACAGTAACTGGAGAGGGGAATTTCCGAAAATCACCCACTAAAATTTTGTAAATTGGATGAACGATGATTTTTAAATAATTTTTCTCGTGGACTGCAGTCAGAAAGCAACGAATCTGACTGTAGCCTAGTATATAAATGTTTATAAATAATTGGTAAAGATTTAGGGTTTGAAAATTTTACATAAAATTCTAAAGTCTAATTGACATCTCCTGTAAAAAATTGAAATTTTTGGAACGTGGGAACTATTTTATAAAAATCCTCGAAAACAACCCAGTTATGAGCGTACAAGCTGAAAACATGATAACTTGCGTTTGTGTGTACCTAAGTGTTGTATGAGTTAATCTGTGTTTATGACAAGCAGGTTTGATCACTATTTTTTATGATGATACTTTGCATGCATGATTATGGTTTCGAATTGATTACTACGTGGGCCGAACTGTGTGTTAGTTATGCGTAGGGTTTTGTGTCAGTGTGTTCACACACTAACTTTAAATCGGTTGACATGTTAGGACGCGATTAGTGGTTCCATCATTTGCTTCTTTTGCGTTATTCTAACCGAGCAATTTAAGGTGAGTTCACGGCCCCTATTTTATCCGGTTTTAAACAACAGGGGGAGAAACATGTACACGCTCTACAACTCTATCTTTTTACATTATGCGAAATTAACGCCGTTAACTATTCGGTAACTAAGTTAATGTTAATATACGTTATGGTCACTAAGTAGCTTTATCACGGAAGTCCTCAACCAACTCTCAGATTGTTAGTATTGGGTTAGATAGCGGGGAAATTATGGTAGTACTACTGGGCCCGACAAGCCCCACCCGAGCTAGTCACGCTAGCCGACTGGGAATGGTCAACGGGTGATTAATTTGGCCTAACTTTCGCCATGGTCAATGATAGACCTGGAAACACAGAGGCAACAATAGTCAGCTTCGATCGCGAACTCTTATGTGACGTAACTTTAGGCTCGCTACCTACATGTTAACATTGAACTTATTTACGAACCAACATTATTATTCCGGGTTAGGAATAATGGAACTATGTCGTTATCCCGGGTTAGGGATAACGGGGAAAAACAAATTTTTAAACCGAACTTGTGAACTTATAAAAACCTATGGACTCACTCTTCTTTAATGTTGACACTTGTTTCTTTACATGTTTCTCAGGACGCTAGGAGCGCTAGGTGCACTCACTTGCATTCGATTAAGACATTTTTGTTGAGTCTTTATTTATGAATAATTTTTCGGATTTTGGTTTTGGCGTTTATGTTGGCGCCCGTTACTTTACTTTAATGCTTCCGCTAAACTTTGAAACCTTGATATTTGAAAATGACTATGAATGTTTACAACAAATGTTTTTGGAAAACGTTTAAATAAATCATATAGAGTCGTTCGATATTGCTAGTGTCTGAGATTCTGGTTTGATCACACGCCTCGCGGTAATACTCTGCAAGTGGAAATTGAGGGTGTGACAGATTGGTATCAGAGCCTCTAGCTATAGAGAACCAGGTTTGCATTTAATGTAGACCTAAACTATAGCTGTTACATGACACTAGACTTAGTTGGCACCGAACTGTGATATCTTGTTATGTGTTATGCTACAATTGTTCTATGTGATATAAATATACATGCATATTGTGATATACACCGCACATAACTAACTACACCAACCCAGCAGGCTATGTCATCATCATCATCCAACAGATCTCGACAATCAAGGGTGCCGGGGAAGGCACCCATGGTCGAACCCTCACCACCTCGTGGCGTGGAGACACGCTCAGCTGCTAGGAAAAGACTCGCTCTAGGAGGGGAGTCGTCCTCTCGTCCGACCACCGCTATACCAGTCAAACCGGTTAACTCTACAGGAGTGGGGGACGATATACTTAGAGATGTGTTAAGGAACAACAGGAACAGCTGGAGAGAATGCAGGAGACTATCGAAGCACAGGGATGGCTGATACGTCAGCTAACTGGTAAAACTGGAGAGCTCGAGGAAGAGCAATATGAGAATAAGAGAGTTTTAAACATTTTAGCTAAGGACTTTCGTGCTGAGCGGCTGAGGGGTGACTGGCTCGAAGACAGAGTTCTTGAGTCCAGTTGGAGGATTCACGAACTGGAGCAGAACCAAGCACCACCCATCCCAGTACCCGCACTAGCACCGGCCCCTCCAGCGCCGGTAAAGGACGAAGAGGAGGATCCAGAGGAAGACCTGTTGGAGGATCCGGAGGAAGAAGGGCCGGAACAGGACCTGGCAGTTGAAGCTGAAAACGCCGAAGAGGATGATAGCAGTGATAGCGACTTGGGAGATGGAGACATAGATGACTAACTCGTCATGCCAATCTCCGTTTTGTTTCCTTTAGTTTGTTTGTTTCCACTTATGTTTGAACTTGAAAATTTTATAAATAAATTGAGATGTTTGGTTGGTATTTTGTGAGACATTGCAATTTATTTAATCGAATGTTCCTTTTGATTGTTTAATTTGTTGGGTTGACATAAGTTTTGTGATTATTGAAGTGTGGAATATGATAACTATATTGGATATATACTTATCGGTGTGTGTTTGTGTTGTCTTGCGAAGATATGAAATGGCAATCGGTCGTCGTGGAAATCTCAACATGTCAACTGAAGAATTGGCCGCTTTAATCCAAGAACACGTGAATGCTGCTCTGGCAGGTGTTCCTAACCCACCAGCAGGTAACCATTATTAAATTTTCATGGGAAAATCTAACAGTTGGGCTAGTAGACTTTCTCGGTGACTACCTATCCTCTATCTTCAGGAGAGGGTCTTAACCCCTACAAGATGTTCCTCGATGCGAAACCGAGCAAGTTCACGGGTGTTGAAGGACCCATAGGACTGGTCCGTTGGATTGAAAAGTCTGAATTGGTTTTCGAGATGTGCAATTTCCTTGAAGCTAATAAGGTCAAGTATGCTGCCTCGACGTTGGAAGATGGGGCATTGACCTGGTGGAACGCACAAGTCCAAACGCGTGGACTTGTTGCGGTGAATGCAATGGCCTGGACATAGTTCAAAGCTCTAATCAAGGAAAAATATTATCCGCGGGACAGAGTTCAGCAGTTGGAACAAGCGTTATGGAACCACAAGATGGTCGGGTCAGAAATTGAAGCGTACACAACGAGACATCATGATCTGGTGTTCCTTTGTCCTGATTTGGCTAACACCGTCGAAAAACGACTTGAGTTTTATCTTGGGGGTCTGGTCCCTGAGATCCAGGGCATGGTAATGTCTAGCAACCCTACGACGGAGCATCAAGCGATTAGGCTGGCGCATAAACTCACCGATAAGGCGGTGGAGAAAAGGAAGTTGCCACCTAGGGGTGCAACTGAAGTTGTCCCTGACAACAAAAGAAAATTCGAAGACTCACCTGCTCGACAGTCTTCATCAGCCCAGCCACAACAAGGAAACCGGAAGCGGTCCAACAACTTCAACAACAATCGGGGTCACAACAATCAGTCTGCCAACAACACCCAGAACTCGAGCGGCTATGTGGGTCGAAAGCCGCAATGTAATCGTTGTAACCTCCATCATCACGGCCCTTGCGCCGGAAATCGCTGTCAACGATGTGGCAAAGCAGGACACGTGGAAAAGGATTGTCACGGGGAGATCATGTCACGACAAAATCAGAACCAGCACCAGGGTCAGTAGCAGGGTAATAACCGGGGATGCTATCAGTGCGGTAGCACTGCCCATTTCAAGCGAGACTGCCCGCAACTCCGCAACAACAACAATGGTGGGAATAACAACAACAACAACAAGAACAACAACAATGGCAACAATGGAAATGGTGGCATAGGAGGTGCCAAAGGACGTGCATTCACGGTAGGCCGGGAGAGGCCAGAAATGACTCGAATGTGGTCACCGGTAAGTTTCCCCTTAACGATCATTTTGCTACTGTACTTTTTGATACGGGTGCGGATAAGAGTTTTATATCTGAGTCTTTTAGGAAGAACCTAAATGTCACACCTAAACCCCTAGAGACCCCTTACGTCATAGAACTAGCCGATGGTAAATCTGTAGATGTGACCCATTTAGTAACCGGCTGGCAACTTAAACTCGCGGGTCACACCTTCACCATTGATCTGATGACAACTACTCTGGGTAGTTTTGATGTGGTAGCCGGAATGGACTGGCTATCCGACGTCCGAGCTGAAGTTCTCTGTTTCGAGAAAGATATCCGTATTCTGCTCTCTAACGACGAAGTCTTGATGGTGCAAGGCGAGAAGGCAGGCGTCGTCACGAACATCATCTCTTACATGCAAGCTCAAAAGTATCTTCGGAAAAAGAACTCTTTTGCTTTGCTCGCACTGGTCACCGAGCAGCCCAAGGACGAGAAGCGGATTGAAGATATCCCCGTCATCCATGACTTTCCCGATGTGTTTCCAGAGGAGTTACCTGGTCTTCCACCACATCGACAAGTGGAGTTTGAAATCGAATTGGCGAGCCATGCGACTCCTATCGCTAAGGCCCCATACCGCTTAGCTCCAGCAGAGCTGCAAGAGCTGTCTACCCAACTTCAGGAATTGTTGGAAAAAGGATTTATCCGACCCAGTACTTCGCCATGGGGAGCTCCGGTCCTTTTTGTCAAGAAGAAGGACGGGACCTTCCGCATGTGCATCGACTACAGGGAACTCAATAAGGTTACCATCAAGAACCGATACCCATTACCTCGCATCGACGATCTTTTCGACCAGCTTCAAGGATCAAGCTAGTACTCCAAGATTGATCTACGGTCCGGTTATCACCAGCTACGCGTCAGGGAGGAGGATATCTCCAAGACAGCATTTCGCACTCGGTATGGCCATTATGAGTTCTTGGTCATGCCCTTCGGTCTAACCAATGCACCCACGGTGTTCATGGACCTCATGAACCGCGTGTGTAAGCCGTATCTCGACAAGTTTGTCATCGTGTTCATCGATGATATACTCATCTACTCTAAGTGTGAAGAAGAACATGCTGAGCATCTGCGATTATTGCTGGAACTACTTCAACAGGAGAAACTATATGCCAAGTTTTCGAAGTGTGATTTCTGGATTTGGGAAGTTCAGTTTCTCGGGCATATCGTGAATGAAAAGGGTATTCACGTTGATCCCGCCAAGATCGATGCTATCAATAACTGGGAAGCACCTAGGACACCGACAGAGATCCGCCAATTTTAGGGATTGGCTAGTTACTACAGACGTTTCATCGAGGGATTTTCCAAGATCGTACAACTGCTTACCACTCTCACTCAGAAGGACACCAAGTATGCTTGGGGTGACAAACAGGAAGCAGCATTTCAATTACTGAAACCGAAGCTTTGCAGTGCGCCCATTTTGTCCTTGCCAGAGGGGACTGATGATTTTGTGGTATATTGTGACGCTTCCATTCAAGGATTGGGATGTGTACTCATGCAACGTGATCAGGTCATTGGGTATGCATCCCGATAGTTGAAGGTCCACGAGAAAAACTATACGACACATGAACTGGAATTGGTAGCAGTTGTGTTTGCACTTAAGATTTGGAGACACTATTTATATGGAACAAGGTGCACAATCTACATGGATCACAAGAGCCTCCAGCATATTTTTGACCAGAAGGAGTTGAACATGCGACAGCGTCGCTGGGTTGAACTCCTAAACGATTATGAATGTGCCATTCGGTATCACCCGGGTAAAGCTAACGTGGTAGCTGATGCCCTCAGTCGGAAGGAGCACTTGAAACCTCGCCGGGTACGAGCACTACAGTTCACAATTCATTCGGGGTTACCCGAACAGATACACGACGCGCAGCTAGAAGCAGTTAAGGAAGAGAACATCAAGGCCGAATCTGTGGGAAAGATGGAACGCGATTGGGAAGTGAACCCTAATGGTGCCCGGTATTTCATGAATCGTATATGGGTACCTCTCTACGGAAACCTTAGGAAGCTAGTTATGGACGAAGCTCACAAATCCCTATACTCTGTCCATCCTGGTTCGGATAAGATGTATCAAGACCTTAAAGCCACGTACTGGTGGCCTAACAAGAAAGCGGAAATAGCCACCTACGTGAGCAAGTGTTTGACTTGTGCGAAAGTCAAGGTGGAATACAAGAAGCCATCAGTGTTACTTCAACAACCTGAGATTCCAGTGTGGAAATGGGATCAGATCTCGATGGACTTTATCACTAAACTCCCGCGAACTCCAGGTCGTTGCGATACCATCTGGGTAATCGTGGACCGTCTAACTAAGTTTGCACACTTTCTAGCGACCAAAGAAACAGATAAGATGGATAAGTTGACTCACATCTACATTAAGGAAGTAGTTTCTCGGCACGGGGTGCCAACGTCCATCATTTCAGACAGAGATGCTTGTTTCACGTCTAACTTTTGGTAGTCACTTCAGAAAGCGTTGGGTACACGCTTAGATATGAGCTCAGCTTACCACCCTCAGACGGATGGTCAAAGTGAAAGGACCATTCAGACCTTGGAGGACATGCTCAGGGCATGCGTGGTAGACTTCGGGAACAGTTGGGAAATCCATCTGCCTTTAGTGGAATTCTCGTATAACAACAGTTACCATACGAGCATTCAGGAAGCACCGTTTGAAGCATTGTATGGTCGCAAATGTAGATCACAGGTCTGTTAGGCAGAAGTCGGTGACAGTCAACTTACAGGTCCTGAGTTGATACTTGAGGCTACTGAAAAGATTGTGCAAATCAGAAACCTCATGGCAGCGGCACGAAATCGACAGAAAAGTTACGTTGATCAACGACACAAACCACTCGAATATCAAGTAGGTGACCGCGTCCTACAGAAAGTGTCACCCTGGTAGGGTGTAATTCGTTTTGGGAAACGAGGCAGACTAAATCCATGGTATTAGGCCCATTTGTGATTTCGAAGCGTATCGGGCCCATAGCTTATCAGTTAGACCTTCCTGCCGAACTCCGTGGAGTTCACAACGTTTTTCACGTATCCAATCTGAAGAAGTGCCTATCAGATGTGACCCTAGTCATTCCATTGGAAGAGATTCAAGTGGATGAGCAACTGCATTTTGTGGAACAACCTATCGAGATCATGGACCGTGAGATTAAGACTCGAAGGCACAGCAAGATACGGATCGTCAAGGTTCGTTGGAACTCTAAGCGTGGACCGGAGTTCACGTGGGAAAGAGAGGACCAAATGAAAAGCAAATATCCACACCTTTTTTGCAGCAGAGTAGCAATCTGACGTTACCGCCAACTGAATTTCGGGACGAAATTCTTTCAACATGGGGATGATGTGACAGCCTGGGATTTACTTGCACCATTCTAACAAACTGAACTTTTGTGCGTTGCATTCTAAACCGCGTTTACTCAATTTTCAGGACAAAAATTTCTTTCAACAAGGGGATAATGTGACATCCCGGCTTTTCAGGTATCTTAAACGCGCGACTTTATGGTTATTCACTCGTACGCTGATTTAATTCAGAGAATTAAATTACACGCTCGCAATAACTACGCTAACTTTGTGAATCTATTGGGTGAATTACGTGCTATGTGTTATTCGACGGGTTGTATCTGAATTACGTGCTATGTTTTATTAGACGCTTGTAGATTATTGTATCACGCTTTGATTTCGTGATTTATTAGTTATAAGCCTTATGTTACCAAATTGTAAAAAAAAACATAAAAATAAAAATAAATAAATAGCCGAAACGAACCGAGCCGCGAAACGTGTCGACCTTGTGACCACACAAGCCCAACCCGCCACCCACACCCCCTTACGAACACAAGCCCAACCCGCCACCCCACCCTTGCGGCCCAAGGAATAATCCAAACCGCCCCTATGTATATGTATGTATGCATGGGATGTTTAAAAAAAATAATAATCAAAAACCTAGTCCCTAGAAGAGTGCGACGGCAGCCCCCCCTCCTCTCACGGTCGCGCAATTCTACTCCCGGATTGATTCCAAGCTTGTACTGGTTCGCTAATCATCATCGTTTCAAGGTTAGGGTTTAATTGTTTTGCGATTCACACTAGGATTTGTGTAATCTTGATCATGATTATGTGTTTGTGGGATTATTAGTATGAAAAAGTGTTGTGATTTATGATTAGTTCGGATGAATGTGCGAATCTTTGTGGTTGTGATGTTATGTTGAATACTAAAATCGTAGGCTGCATTTTAGCGATAAAGATCATGATATATATTTAGGGTTTGCATGAATATTGATATATATGATGATATTTGTCAAGTTAACATGTTGTTAATCAATACAACTAAGCGTCATGATCATTTAAACATGTTTCTAATGCGATAAAGTCAAAAACAGTATGCTGATTGACATTTACAGCCAACTTCAGTTGGCTGTAACCTGATCATTATTTATCGAAAAGTTGATTTTCTAAAGCCTAAAACGTGTATTTTTTAAAAACGCTTCAAGTGGTGCTGGATTCATATTTTTATGAGGTGGTTTGCTATTTTTAAGTGGTCATTTAGTGCAGCAGCTGAAGCTGCATAAATTCTGCAGAATTTGCAGGTTGTGTATCGAGTCGGATCTCATAGTCTTTAGGGGTTTAAGTTACGAAATTTGTACAGTCACTGGAGACGGGAATTTCCGAAAATCTCCAACTGGAATTTTGTTAATTGGATGAACGATGATTTTTAAATAATATTTCTTGTGGACTGCAGTCAGAAAGCGACGAATCTGACTGCAGCCTAGTATATAAATGTTTATAAATAATTGGTAAATATTTAGTGTTTCAAACTTTTACATAAAATTCTACAGTCTAATTGACACCTCCTGTAAAACAACTGGAATTTTTGGAACGTTGGAACTATTATATAAAAATCCTCGAAAACAGCCCAGTTATGAGCGTACAAGCTGAAAACATGATAACTTGCGTTTGTGTGTACCTAAGTGTTGTATGAGTTAATCTGTGTTTATGACAAGTTGATTTGATCATTATTTTGTATGATGATACTTTGCATGCATGATTATGGTTTCGAATTGGTTATTACGTGTGCCGAACTGTGTGTTAGTTATGCGTAGGGTTTTGTGTAAGTGTGTTCACACACTAACTTTAAATTAGTTGACATGTTAGGACGCGATTAGTGGTTCCATCATTTGCTTCTTTTGCGTTATTCTAACCGAGCAATTTAAGGTGAGTTCACGGCCACTATTTTATCCGGTTTTAAACAACAGGGGGAGAAACATGTACACGCTCTACAACTCTATCTTTTTACGTTATGCGAAATTAACACCGTTAACTATTCGGTAACTAAGTTAATGTTAATATACGTTATGGTCACTAAGTAGCTTTATCACGGAAGTCCTCAACAAACTCTCGGATTGTTAGTATTGGGTTAGATAGCGGGGAAATTATGGTAGTACTACGGGTCCCGACAAGCCCCACCCGAGCTAGTCGCGCTAGCCGACCGGGAATGGTCAACGAGTGATGAATTTGGCCTAACTTTCGCCATGGTCAGTGATAGACCTGGCAACACAGAGGCAACAACAGTCAGCTTCGATCTCGAACTCTTATGTGACGTAACTTTAGGCTCGCTACCTACATGTTAACATTTAACTTATTTACGAACCAACATTATTATTCCGGGTTAGGAATAATGGAACTATGTCATTATCCCGGGTTAGAGATAACGGGGAAAAACAAACTTGTGAACTTATAAAAACCTGTGAACTCACTCTTCTTTAATGTTGACACTTGTTTCTTTACATGTTTCTCAGGACGCTAGGTGCACTCACTTACATTCGATCAAGACATTTTTATCGAGTCTTTATTTATGAATAATTTTAGGGATTTTGGTTTTGGCGTTTATGTTGGCGCCCGTTACTTTACTTTAATGCTTCCGCTAAACTTTGAAACCTTGATATTTTGAAAATGACTATGAATGTTTACAACAAATGTTTTTGGAAAACGTTTAAATAAATCATATAGAATCGTTCGATATTGCTAGTGTCTGAAATTCTGGTTTGATCACAAGCCTCGCGGTAATACTCCGCAAGTGGAAATTGAGGGTGTGACATGACGTGCCTGTCAAAGAGAAAGAGATCAAGGTAGAAGATCTGGTTATTGTAAAAGATACCGATCCAGAACAAGCTTTTCCAGATGATCTTACAGAGTTCAATGCCAATTTAACTCTAGTTTTGCCAGAATTGTCCTCAGAGAACTTGGAAGCCTTAATTGCTCATTTAAAGGAAATCCAAGAAAAATAGGGTGATCCTCCACTAGTAATTCCATCTGTTGCTGCTCCGGTTGGTATGGTTGAAGATGATGAAGAATACGAAGAGGATGAAGTTCCATTGATCAAGAGAAGGCGAACAGAGCCAAGCGTTCAGCCAAGTCAATCTGAAGCTCGTGTTGTTAGTGTTGCTGAAGAGTCTACTATGGCGGCGTCTACTGCTATTTTATCTTCAGATGCTGCATCTGTTACAGACACTCCAATAGTTGATACTCCCATTTCGTCTGAACCGACAACCCCTCATGTTGCTACGCATTCTACAGTTGTTTCGATTCCGGCAGACTCAGTGCTACAAATGATGGATTTTGGGGGAAGTTCGATGGGGGCTAAAGGGTCTGCAGCAGGTGGAAGTGGTATTGGTCATGGTGATGATGATACTGCAGAATATTTGCGAAGATCGGAAAAGCGTACGTTTGAATTTGGTGGGTTGGATAGTGATGATGAAGATATGGAAGTTGATGTTGTAGATCTGAAGAAACGGGTGGTCGTTTAGAGCAAGAGGTTATATTGAAGGATGCTCAAATCGCCTCGTTGCAAACACTATTGGATGTTAGAGACCAAACAATAGATCAACTGCAGGGAGATGTTACTATGCTAATGACCATGGTGTTTGATTTGAAAGCCAAATTGGAGATACGTTTGGAAGGGAATTTTCTGATCCTACGGATGATCCGATGAGCTGCCCAACAACGAGCGGCAGAGGAAAGTGAGGCAGAAATGTTAGCGGCAGCACAGTTGGCTTCTGAACGCCAAGCTGGATTGGATGATTATCTGGGCGATCCACGAAAGAAATATGCTGCAAGCCAGAAGCGTCCAGCAACTCAGAAGAAGAAGCAGATAGTATTAATGAAGAACGTTGACGTTAATCCTCTTGATGAAAATTTTTAGTTGAAAGATCCGACAAATCAATCAGAACGGTATGTGATGGAGCTCGGTTCTAGCTATTAAAGCAAGGTTGGGAATAAATCGAAGGTGTTGAGCTGGATGTATGATCACGTCAATTAAATGTGGGTCATTGTTCGCCAGGATGGGACTCGAGAGTATTATTCTAAGGAATCTCAGTTCAAGACATTGACGAAAGTAGCTCTTACTGATTTATTCGAGCTCCGTATTCTGATGATGATACAACTGAGCGTGGCTCAGGCTGGAGATTCTTCAAGAAACTGGAACATGAGGTGAAAACCGGGTTCAAAACAATGAAGACCGCTGAACCATACTTGCGAGCCGCAAAGGGAGTCCGTGACGTGCGAACAGGGAGAAGGTTCAAGTCAGTGATGTGGCCGCCAACAGATAAGGAATTGGTTATACCGGTTGCTCCAACTTTTCCACGAGGGATTTTAAAGAACTTTAACTTTTGGTTGTGTGATCCCAAGGTCGGTAGTGTCGCGATTGTAACAAAGGAAAAGGCGTTCAGACCTCGTCGTAAGTTACGGTCTAGTCTGGCTGAATTGTTTTTATACTAACCGTAAGCTACGGTCTGGTGACTGTAGCCTACGACGAGGTCTGAGATCCTTTATTTTTTATTATTTCAACTTTCAACAAATGACCTGGAGGAACCAGACTTCATTATTTTCGTATTTCTTGTATAATCAAGCCACTTTTCGATCCGAACAACTCTCGGTTGAGGTGATATCTTTTGATTCACCAACCTTAAGTGTTCCACATTATCACCGAACCTATAACCTAACTAATTTAGGAAATTTAACCCATAAAACCATATCACGTTCTAAGCTAGTAACCACTTAAAAGCTCACTATAGCACATAGTATAACAGATGTTAACGGTCGGTTTTTCGCACTCTTCTTCAATACACCATGTATTGAATGGAAAGAACTACTTATGTCATTATGTCATAGAATATAAGTCAAGGGACATTCATGACATTTAATAAAACTATATTTGAGGGATTAAAAGTGTCAAAATTCCAAACTTCTACCAAGATGCCACATATCCTACAAATGAACACTCTCTTGCAGCTCTTGACACCCAACTAGCCACTTGTATTGATCCTACAACACCTCTAACACCTGGCAGCATCCTCATTCACCCCCTTGCACTATAGATAGCCCACCAAGTTCACTTCTTTCCTTGTTCAATTCCTTTTCTCCTCTCTATTACACTCTTGGAAGTTCCTGGTCATCTAGGAGCATCCCTTTGAGTTCTAAACTTCCTCTTGGATCACTTGTAAGTGTTCCATCTCTGCTCTTTTCTTTTGTAGGCTTTTAATAGCCAAAAATCAAGCATTTTTCATAAATGCTTTGACTTTCGGTCAAGACCATTATGGTCTAGCCATTGTTCAAAATGAACATGGCTAAGTGGATCATAATTAGGTAGGTATCAATCCCTTAAAAGGGCACCTCCTAAGAATCACGTTTGCTATGTCAATTGACGGGTCTAAGTTTATGTTTTAAAAAGTCAAACGGGTCAGATTTATAAATATTGTAATCTGAGTTTATATATGTTATAAATATGTTTTTTACACTTAAACAAGTTTCTAATAGTTATTAGAACATGTGGGAACATGTTTGGCCCGGTCAATTCTAGTCTTAGGGTCGGTTCGCAACCGAAAGTCACAAAGTTTGACTTCTGCTTTGACTTTCGATTCTGACCCAACTTAGATTAGTTTACTACTGATTTATGGTTGCATTCCCTCTGAAGTTATATTACATGATCATAATCATAGTGTGAGTTTATGCACAAATTTCGTTAAAATGTCAAACTTTGACTAAAATGCCCTTTTTACATCAAACAAGGTTTTAATCAACAACGAACTTGCAAATAAATTACCTACTGATATGTTAATATAATTAACATATTATGATGTATTATTTTGATCATAAACTAAGTTTTATTATAATATCGTAAATTATACTTTTAAAAGACTAGAATGCCCTTTCGATGCATAGTTTGGTCCTAAACCATAAACCACACTTAAGTGTGATATCTTCCTGCTAATATATCACAAATTATTTTTCCAATATGTTTATGATCATAACATCCGAATATATGAAAGTTCCTTTTTCGACATATAAATGATCAAAACGCCTTATAAGGCATAGTCTCGTTTTAAAACTTTAAACGGGTATATAAGTTAATATCCTACTGATATTACAACTTATTTAAAGTACAATGACATATACAACTTGTTTATGACTCTCACGGTTACCCGATATCGCTTATATGTGTACGGTTAAGTATATGTAAATAGTTTACGAAAATTAATCGAAACGGGTTTAACCTTATCATTTTAATCTCAAATTCCAGAATGTTAATTGTTTACCAATTTCATACATGTCTTAGTGCTTGTTGGGTTTAAACTACATTTTATCCGGTCATCGCTTAATCTAGCATATCGTACCATTTTGATCCTTTAAGCTAGACGGTCTAAGTGTATGACATAAATAGGACCATTAGTATTCTAATTGGTTAGCTTATGCCATCATTCCAAACTAGAAGCCTTCCGGTAAATGCTATCTACACGTATCTATTGATTAAACGGTTGAGTTAATATAAACTTTGCATTTAAAAGTCAAGTGCTAGCTCAGGTAAATACTCTTAACTTATTTTCCCTATACGGGCTTGGGATACGGTAAATTATTACCGCTTGGTCGGGAATGGGATCAATCGAATGCCGGATTGTGGCTTGTAAATCCGCATATTCTGTTTTGATCAGTTTTGTTTGATAACTTAAACAATGGGGGTTAACAACCGTGTCCTGGATATCCTCAGCTCATTAAGTTACTAATGGCCACGACCAAAGCATGGAGTGTAGGCATACACCTGACTGTCACACCCTATATTTCCAACCAATCCAAACACCGGTGGGCCCGGGTGGGGAATATCGTGACGTAAGTTGATATCATCATAGCCAATTAAACACAGCACAGCGAAAGTCTTGGAGTTAAATTACTATTACAAACCAAATGTTAAAGTACAAAATAATATACAGATGGCTTGTAATAGAAGATCCACATGCGGATCATAAAATGTGCAAAAATGTATAACAAACTTTAGGGCAGATCTAAGGATTTGCAAGATCCTCTTATATCACTACCGAGCAGTTTCCAGCCTATTTTGTATTGTACCTGCAAGCTTATTTTTTTGAAAATACGTCAGCTTTCGCTCGTAAATACACCCAACCGACTCATTTTGAAGACATTTGAAAATGATTTTAAGTGCACATGGCACAAAATCTTTTATAACTTGGGAAAGTTACTTTGTAACCTTGTTAACATATTCACATGTATGTCCATACATACAGGGCCCAGTACGGAGACCAAGACATGATTAACGTACTCACCACTTAAGAACTCACGAAGGAGTTATCCCCAACTTTGTGGGTAAAGTTTTTAGCATGAGCGTCTGTCAGGTGTATGCCTACACCCCGCGCTTAGGTCGTGGCCATTATCTAATGTACTGAGCCGAGGATATCCCGGACACGGTAGTTAACCCCCCGATGTTTAAGTTATCAAACAAAACTGATTAAAACGGAATATGCGGATTTACTAGCCACAATTCGGCATTAGATTGATCCCATTTCTAACCAAGCGGTAATAGTTTACCGTAACCCAAGCCCGTATAGGGGAAATAAGTCGAGAGTATTTACCTGAGCTAGTCTTGATTTTTAATATGCAAGATTTAATATCTCAACCGTATCCAAAATGAACTAAGTGCATATAGCATTTACTGGAAGGCTCTAGTCGGATTATGGCATAAGCTAACCAATTAAATGCTAACGGTCTTAATTAAGTCATAGACTTAGACCATCTAGCCTACAGGATTAAAACGTATAATACGATAGATTAAGAGATGATCGGATAGAATGTAGTTTAAATCCTACAAGTACTTTGACTTGTATAATATGGGTAAACCATAAGCATTTTGGATTTTGAAATTTAAATGATAAGGTCAAACCCGTTCAGTTAATTTCCGTAAACTAGTTACATATACTTAACCGAATGCATATAGGCGATATTGAGCAACCGGATAAGTCATGGGCAAGTTCTATATCCCATTATATTTTAAATAAGTTTTAATATCAGTAGGATATCTACTTACATGCCCGTTAAGGTTTTAAAACGAAACTATGCTTCATAAGGGTGTTTTGGTAATTACATACCGTATAAAAGGAACTTGAATATATTTTATGTCACACCTCAACCGATGGCGGAAACATCGGAGTGAGACGAAATAGATTGTTCAAGGCATCATAACACTATTTGTGACAATAATTAAATCAAAATTCATTTCATTTCATAAATCAAAGAGTCAATTACAACATAACGAATTCAACAAAAATTACAACATTGTAGAGCTCTCGGTTCGTTAAAAGGTCACTCAGAGGTATAAATTAACATGTTGACACTTTTAGTCCATCCATTATCCAACTTTTACATATTTACAGAATTAATCCCTCTCGTCCAACAAGTGGCACATATGAGACTTAGGACTTCATAAAGGATCACTCAGAGGCTCATTATAAGCATGTTGACCCCGATGTCACTGAGAGGCTGGGGATGTTGACACAAATGATCACTCAGAGGCCAAATTTAAGCATGTTGACACTAATGGTCACTCAGAGGCTAAGTTCTGTGCATGTTGACATCAGAGGGTCACTCAGAGACTTAGTTTGAGCATGTTGATGCCTTAGTCCTTAGTAGTCTTTTATAGACTAAAATAAAAATACAACACGTCTCATTATATTATTGGACCCGATTTTATGAGGTGTTACACTGACAAATGCGAATGCTAAAATATATTTTGCCCACAACTTGGGGATAACTCATTCGTGGGTTTGTAAGTGGCGTGTCAGTTAATCATGTCTCGTTTCCATACTGGCCCCGTATGTATTGACAAACATGTGAATCTGTATACAAGGTTAAAAGCTTAACTTTCCTAAGTTATAAAAGATTATATGTGCCTTGTGCACTTAAATCAATTTTTGAAATATTTTCAAAACGAGTCAGTTAATTGTATTTACCAACGAAAGCTGACGTATTTTCAAAAGACTAAGTTGCAGGTACAATACGAAATAGGCTGGAAGCTGCTTGGTAGTGATATAAGAGGATCTTGCAAATCCTTAGATCTGCCTAAAGTCTGTTATACATCTTTTGTATATTTTACAATCCTCCTGTGGATCTTTAGTTACAACCCGTCTGTATATTATTTTCGATTTTGGACATTTTTGGTTTGTAATAGTATTTTAAACGCCAAGACTTCCATTGTGTTGTGTTAATTGACTATGATGATATCAACTTACGTCACGATATTCCCTACTCGGGCCCACTGAGATTTGGTTGGAAATTCAGGGTGTGACAAAAGCACCAGGTGGAAAAGTCTTTATGCTCGCTATGACCGACTACTACTCCAAATGGATTGTGGCAAAAGCTTTTGTTCAAGTTAGGGAGAAGGAAGTTATATCCTTTATCAAAAGAAACATTATTACTAGATTTGGATTCCATCTGAAATTATATGTGATAATGGATCCCAATTATTGGGAATAGAACTACTAATTTTTATGACAGTTGGGAAATCAAGATGATTACATCTACACTAGTCCACCCACAGGCTAATGGCTAGGCAGAATCAAGTAACAAGATTATCATCAACAACATGAAAAAGAAAGTAGGATCTAAAAAAGGGAAGTGGGGCTGAAGAGCTGCCATATGTCCTTTGAGCTAATTGAACAACTCCAAAGAATGCATCAGGCCTGACTCCATTTTCTCTAGTCTTTGGAACTGTGGCAGTGATCCCTAAAGAAATGGTGGTTTCTACAACCAGAACAAGCATTCGTGACCCTTAGGCAAATAGTGAAAACCTGATGCACGACCTAGATACTATGGGTGAGCTTAGAGACCTAGCAAGAATAAGAATGGCCAGGTATCAGCAAAGGATGGCTGGGGCATACAATAAGAACGTCAGGATCAGACGATTTCAGGTTGAAGACTTGGTGTTAAGGAAAGCATTTCAGAACACTACTACCCGGCTGATGGCAAGATGGCACCTAAGTGGGAAGGACCCTATCTGATAGAAGTAGAGGCTAGAAAGGGGGCATATCGTCTATTAACCATGGAATGTGATCTCCTACCAAGAGCCTAGAACGCTATCCATCTCAAGAAGTATTTTATGTAATAAGGATCAAGGATCTTTAATGAATTTTGGATCCTAATGTTGGTAACATTTTACTTCAATATTTTCTCTATTTTATAAATTTAGTTTGCTATAAGAAAAGGGTGTTAAGATATTTAACATCTACTTTCACCAAGTTTTAAGTTTTTACATAAATATTTGGCATCATTTGCATCAACAAGGGTCTAAGGAGTTGGCCACCTCTCTCCTAGTTTAAGGTATCTAATACCTTCTAAGGTTTAAAGGTTTTCACCTTTCATACGAATTGGATTTTGAAACCCCGCCAGTAGCACGCATTATCGAAGTATGGTTCGAGGCAATGGGACCAGTACACGCCTTAGTGGCTGACAATTTCATTGTTGTTGGCCATATGTAGGATCCTAAGTATAATGGTAGACGTACCATACTTCCCTTATCCTAAGGTTTTTAACATTTTCATGTTAGCTAAGGTTTTGGCATTTTCATGTCACTTAACTTGGGCTTATCCCCAAGTTGGGCCAGACCCCAGTATCTTTTTCGGCTTGCCCTAGTTATCAGGGACTTGTCCCCTACTCTTTTGGGTTTTTCCCTAGTTTTAATGGTTTTGTCCCCAGCTTATTTGTCTTAGTCCAAAGTTTATCTTAACAGGTATTGGGAACCTTGAAGACTCACAAGTACTTTCAAGAAGGATCTTGGATCCTCGAAGTCTAAGTTTTGGTGACTAGTTTATCTATGCAATGGCAACGGTCTAGGACATATAATTTTAACTTGGATATTGTGGTATGCCTTATCTTTGCCTTATTTATTTTACTGATTGACTTCACCCTATATTTTTACAAGTAAGGATATGTGATTCATAATTTGTGCATTCAAATTTTTTATAATCTTTAATGAACAGAAGTTAATAATTTTCTTATACAACAACTTGATTTTTGAAGAACATACATACCAAATAAAAATCTAAAACAAACAAATAACATGAGGCATAGTTAAAAGATTAAAATTTTATTTAAAACCTGCCAAAGTGACCAAAATTTTCAACCCGGGCTTTGCCAGGAAAACATGGCCTCTCCACCCGGGTTGAAGCAGGGTGTTACCAATTGTTAAATGTTGTAGGAAAACTTAAAGGAGAAGGGTGTTAAAGGCTTCATCCTCCATAAAAAGAAGGACCCATCCACCTTCGTCACCCTCCAAATTGTCTTAAGTATCAAAGATCCTTATCCTAATAGCTATTGTTTAATGTTATTACAGAGCTTTGTTCACCAAAAAACACCAACAAAAGAACATTAAAAAGTGGGCTTAGGCCTAGGCATCAACATCCTTCATCACCCACAGTCGCAGCCTCCACTGCTACATCACCGCCAGCCCCACCTGCCATCTCCTTAGCCCCGCTTAACCCAGCATCAGCTGCTTTCACCGGCTCCGGCTCTGTTTCTCCACCCAACTTTAGTAGAGTCTACTTCCATGAAGCCAAGTCCTAAGCTGACCTGTCGAAGTCAGGATCAATGGCTTCTTGAGCCATTCTGATCCTAGCCTGAAGTAGGAGAAGCGCAGACCTTAGCTCATCAGTCGCCTCCGTGACAGCCTTGCTGGTCCCCATCTCGGCCACGAGCATCTGCTTCTCTAAGCCCTTCGCATCCTTTTCAAGTTCGGAGATAGACTTATCCTTTGAAGTGGCAATGGATCGCAGGTCAGCCAAGTTCTCCTCCATCTCAGCAAGGCTCCTCTCGTAATGGACCTTTATGTGAGCGAAGCTCTACAAGTCACAACACATAAAAGTCAGGACATGGACCCTTAACTATAGGCAGAATCACCAATAATGGATCAAGGATCGTTACCTCGATGATGAGCTCATGGAACTGCCTCTCAACCTCAAATGCATCATCTTCTGGCTTAACAAGCTTGTTCCTTTTTGATACAGCTTTAGCCCTGGTTGTCACAGCTTTAGGCATGGGGAGATTTTGGCCCTTGGACAGCTCCTTCTTGATGGAGCGGGAGAGAGCATGCTATTAATTTCATCCAACCCAAACTTAGTGGCAGACTTGCTAGCAGACCTTTGAATACCTATTCAAGGGATAAACATATAAGTATTTCATTCCATACATTTTGTTAAATTCAAATTACAATCTATACACAAATACTTACTTGACATGGTGTAGGACATGGAAGTGTGTTCTTCAGTGTGACATCCCGGTTTTTCAGACATCTTAAACGCACTACTTCACGGTTATTCATTCCTACGCTAAATTGATTCAGAGATTTAAATTGCACGCTCGAAATAATTACGATAACTTCGTGAACTTGTCAAATGAATTACGTGCTATGCGTATTAAACGTTTATAAGTTGGTGAGTTATTAGGTGATGTTCTGATTTCGTGATTTGTTTTAGTTATAAAATATATATATAGTAAATATAGACGAATCGAACCAAGCCGCGAAACGAGTCAACCTCACTTCCTCGCGACTCAAGGGATTGACCGAAACTTGAGGACCAAGTTATAGACCCAAACCGCCCCACCCAAACCCTTGCGGCCGCGAGCACCCAACCGCAAACCCATCCCCTTTTCTTTGCCCTCTTGCACTATATATACACATACATGCATGTGTTATGTTTCAAAAACAAAAACACACACAAACCCTAGCACAAGAAACAAGCCGACGGCAGCCTTCTCCTTTTCCTTTCTCTCGGTCGCGACAGCCGCTTGCCCATTCTCCCTCTCGGTCGCAAACTAGCTTCAACATCCGAATCGGCTCCCATCTAATTCTCGTATCATTGATCTCCATTGTTAAAGGTTAGAGTTTTATGTTATTTCGCTAACCATGAAGGGTTTATGAACTATGGATTATACTTGTATGTAATGGTAGAAAGTGTTATGATGTTAGTTCGATTGATATTGCAAGTTTAGCGATTATGATGATTAGTTAGAATCAAGAACCGTTAGGCTGCGTTTTGTGATAAAGACCATATATTGTGAATAGGGTTTGCATGGGTATGATGTATATGATGATATATGATTGGTAAAATCTGTTCTTGATCGTTTATATTTAACATATCGATTGCTTAAACGTGTTATATTGCGATAAAATGCTGAAATCAGGATGCTGAATGGTGTTTACAGCCAACTTCAACTGGCTGTAACTTGGTTATTATTTATCGAAAAAAGGATTTTCTGAAGTCTACAACGTAGATTTTTTAAAAACGCTTCTAATGGCGCGGGATTCATATTTTTCTGAAGTCGTTTGGAATTTTTAAGTGGCAAATTAAGTGTAGTAACTGAAGCTGTGAAAATACTGAAAATTTGTTAGTTGTTTATTGAATCGGATCTAATAATCTGTAGAGAGTCGAATCACGATATTGTACAGAAACTAGATATGGAAATTTCCGGGAAACTCCCACTGGAATTTTGTTAATTGGATGAACGGTGATTTTTAAATAAATTCTCTCGTGGACTGCAGTCAGAAAGCGACGAATCTGACTGCAGCCTAGTATATTAATATTTATGTATAATTGGTAAAGTGTTAGGACTTGAAAAATTTATATAAAATTCTACACCTTCTGTAAAATAATTGGAATTTTTGGAACGTTGGAACCATTTTATAAAAATCCTCAAAAACAGCCTAATTATGAGTATATAAGCTGAAACTTGATAACTTGCGAATGTATGTACCAAAGTGTTGCATGGATTGGATTGTGTTCATGATAAATTGTTTTGATCACTAGGTTGGTATGATGATACTTGCATGCATGATTGAGTGTTAGGATTTGTTATTGTGTGTACCGCATTGTGTGTTAATTACGTGTAGGGTTTGTATTAGTGTTTTCACACACTAACTTTAAATCAATTGACTTGTTAGGACGCAATTAACGGTCCCATCATTTGCTACTTCTGTGTTATACTAACCGAGCAACTAAAGGTAAGTTCATGGCCCCTAATTTTATCCGGTTTTAAAAAACAGGGGGAAAAACATGTATACACTCTACAACTCTATCTCTTTATGTTATACGAAATTAACGTCATTACACTATTCGGTAACTAAGTTAATGTTAATGTACGTTATGGTCACTAAGCAGCTATATCACACAAGTCCTCGACAATCTCTCGGATCGTTAGTATTGGTTTAGATAGCGGGGAAATTATAAGTAGTACTACTGGGCCCGACAAGCCCCACCCGAGCTAGTCGCGCTAGCCGACCAGGTATGGTCAACGGTGTGAATAATTTGGCCTAACTTCGCCATGGTTAGTGATAGGCCTGGCAACACGGAGGCACAACAGTCAGCTTCGATCGCGAACACTTACGTGACATAACTTTAGGCTAGCTACCTACATATTAACATTGAACTTAATTACGAATCAACAATATTATTCCAGGTTAGGGATAATGGAACCAACAACGTTATTATTCCGGGTTAGGAATAATGGAACATCATTATTATTCCGGGTAAGGAATAATGGAACCATCAGTATTATTCCGGGTTGGGAATAATGGAACTAAATCGTTATCCCGGGTTAGGGATAACGGGGGAGACAAACTTATAACCGAACAAATGAACTTATGAAAACCTGTGAACTCACTCTTCTTTAATGTTGACACTTGTTTCTTTACATGTTTCTCAGGACGCTAGGAGCTCTAGGTGCACTCACTTGCATTGATCAAGACATCTTTTTATCGAGTCTCATTTACGAACATTGTTTGAGTTTTTCTTTAGTTTTGGCGTTTGTGTTGGCGCCCGTTCCTTTACTTTACTTTAAATGCTTCCGCTCAACTTTAAAAACTAATGCTTCTGCTAAACATTGAAATCAAACTAAGACAATCTAAAATTAACTATGAATGGTTAAACAAATGATTTTGGATAACGTATTAACAAATCATATAGAGTCGTTCGACGTTACTAGTGTCTCAGATTCTGGTTTGTTCACACGCCTCGCGGTAAAACTCCGCAAGTGGAAATTGAGGGTGTGACAGATTGGTATCAGAGCCTCTAGCTATAGAGAACCAGGTTTGCATTAAAAGTAGACCTAAACTATAGCTAATTACACGACACTAGACTTAGTTTGGCACTGAACTGTTATATCTTGTTATATGTTGTACCACAACTGTGTTATGTAAAATATAAATGCATAATTGAAATGAATGCAACTCGTAACTAACTACACAACCCAACACGCAATGTCATCATCATCATCTGACAAACCTTTACAACCAAGGGCGCCGGGGAAGGCACCTATGGTGGAACCCTCACCACCTCATGGCGTGGAGACACGCTCAGCTGTGAGAAAAAGGCTCGCTCTAGGGGAGGAGTCATCCTCACGCCCGACCACCGCTATGCCGGTCGAGCCGGTTAACTCGTTAGAAGTAGGGAACGACCTACTTAGAGATATGATAAGAAAACAACAAGAACAACTAGAGAGAATGCAGGAAACTATCCTAGCACAGGGATTGATGATACGTCAACTAACGGGTAAGACTGGAGAGCTCGAGGAAGAGCAATATGAGAATAAGATAGCTCGCAACATTTTAGCTAAAGATCTTCGTGCTGAGCAGCTGAGGGCTGACTGGCTCGAAGACAGAGTTCTTGAGTCCAGTTGGAGGATTCAAGAACTAGAGCAGAATCAGGCACCTGTACCAGTACCCGCCCCAGCACTGGTCCCTCTAGTGCCAGTAGAGGAAGAAGAGGAGGACCCAGAGGAAGACCCAGAGGAGGATCCGGAGGAAGATCCGGAGGAAGAAGAGCCGGAACAGGAACCGGCTGTTGAAGCTAAAAACGCCGCAGAGGATGACGGCAACGATAGCGACTTGGGAGATGGAGACGTAGAAGACTGACTCGTCTCGCCAATCCCCGCTTTGTTTTCTTTAGTTTATCTGAAATGGCAACTGGACGTCGTGGAAACCTCAACATGTCACCAGAAGAATTAGCCGCAGTGATCCAAGAACACGTGAATGCTGCTCTGGCAGGTGTTCAAAACCAACCAGCAGGTAACCATTATTAAATTTTCATGGGAAAATCTAATAGTTGGGCTAGTAGACTTTCTCGATGACTACCTGACCTATGTCAGCAGGAGGGGGTCTTAACCCCTACAAGATGTTTCTCGATGCGAAGCCGAGCAAATTCACGGGTGCAGAAGGACCCATAGGACTGGTCCGCTGGATTGAAAAGTCCGAATCAGTGTTCGAAATGTGCAATTGTCTGGAGGCCAACAAGGTCAAGTATGCTGCCTCAACGTTGGCGGATGGGGCACTAACTTGGTGGAATGCACAAGTCCAAACGCGTGGACTTATTGCTGAAAATGCAATGGCCTGGGCCGAGTTTAAGGCCCTAATCAAAGAGGAGTACTGTCCGCGAGACAGGGTTCAGCAGTTGGAGCAAGCCTTATGGAACCACAAGATGGTGGGATCTGAAATTGAAGCATACACAGCGAAACATCACGACCTAGTATTTCTATGTCCCGATCAGGCCAACACCGTTGAGAAACGACTCGAGTTTTACCTTGGGGGTCTGGTCCCCGAGATCCAGGTATGGTAATGGCTAGCAACCCTGCGACTGAGCATCAAGCAATCAGGTTGGCACACAAACTCACCGATAAAGAGGTGGAACAAAAGAAGTTGCCATCTCGGGGTACAACTGAAGTTGCCCCTGATAATAAAAGAAAGTTTGAAGACTCGTCTGCTCGACAGTCTTCGTCAGCCCAGTCACAGCAAGGGAACCAGAAACGGTTCAATAATTTCAACAGTCACCGGGGTCACAATAATCAGCCCGCCAACAACAACCAGAACATAAACGGCTATGTAGGTCGAAAGCCATAGTGTAATCGCTGTAACCTTCATCATCACGGCCCTTGTGCCGGAAATCGCTGCCAACGATGTGGCAAAGTGGGACATGCGGCAAAGGATTGTCGCGGGGAAATCATGTCCCGACAAAATCAGAATCAGCACCAGGGTCAGCAGCAGGGTATTAACCGGAGGTGCTATCAGTGTGGTAGCACTGCCCACTTCAAACGAGACTGCCCACAGCTTGGTAACAACAACAACAATGGTGGGAACAACAACAACCACAACCACAATAACCACAACAACAACAATAACAACAACAACAATGGAAATGGTGGCACAGGAGGTGCCAAAGGTCGTGCATTTACGCTAGGCCGCGGGGAGGCCAGAAACGACTCGAACGTGGTCACCGGTAAGTTTCGCCTTAATGAACATTTTGCTAATGTACTTTTTGATACGGGTGCGGATAGGAATTTTATATCTGAGTCTTTTAGGAAGAACTAAATCTCACACCTAAACCCCTAGAGGCCCCTTACGTCATAGAACTAGCCGATGGTAAATCTGTAGATATGACCCATATAGTATCCGGCAGTCAACTCAAACTACGGGTCACACCTTTACCATTGATCTGATGACAACTACCCTGGGTAGTTTTGACGTGGTAGTCGGAATGGACTGGCTATCCGACGTCCGAGCTGAAGTTCTCTGCTTCGAAAAATCTATCCGTATTCCGCTCTCTAACGACGAAATCTTGACGGGGCAAGGCGAGAAGGCAGGCGCCGTCACAAACATCATCTCTTACATGCAAGCACAGAAGTATCTTCGGAGGAAGAACTCCTTCGCTTTGCTCGCACTGGTTACCGAACAGCCTAAGGACGAGAAACGTATAGAAGACATCCCCGTCGTCCGTGATTTTTCCGATGTATTTCCAGAGGAGTTACCTGGTCTTCCACCACATCGACAAGTGGAGTTTGAAATTGAATTGGTGAACCATACAACTCCTATCGCCAAGGCCCCATACCGCCTAGCTCCAGCCGAGCTGCAAGAGCTGTCTACCCAACTTCAGGAACTGTTAGAAAAAGGATTTATCCGACCTAGCACTTCGCCATGGGGAGCTCCAGTCCTTTTTTTCAAGAAGAAGGACGGGACCTTCCGCATGTGCATCGACTACAGGGAACTCAATAAGGTTACTGTCAAGAACCGATACCCATTACCTCGCATCGACGATCTCTTCGACCAACTTCAAGGGTCAAGCTACTACTCCAAGATTGATCTACGGTCCGGTTATCACCAGTTACGCGTCAGGGAGGAGGATATCGCTAAGACGGGATTTCGTACTCGATATGGCCATTATGAGTTCTTGGTCATGCCCTTCGGTCTCACCAACGCACCCGCGGTGTTCATGGACCTCATGAACCGTGTGTGTAAACCATATCTCGACAAGTTTGTCATTGTGTTCATCGATGAAATACTCATCTACTCTAAAGGTGAAGCAGAACATGCTGAACATCTACGATTACTGCTGGATTTACTTCAACAGGAGAAACTATATGCCAAGCTTTCAAAGTGTGATTTCTGGATTCGGGAAGTTCAGTTCCTCGGGCATATCGTAAATGAAAAGGGTATCCACGTCGACCCCGCCAAGATTGCAGCTATCAAAAACTGGGAAGCATCGAGGACACCGACAGAGATCCGCCAATTTTTGGGTTTGGCTGGTTACTACAGACGTTTCATCGAGGGATTTTCAAAGATCGCGCAACCGCTTACTACCCTCACCCAGAAAGGCATCAAGTATGCTTGGGGTGACAAGCAGGAAGCGGCATTTCAATTGCTGAAACAGAAACTTTGCAGTGCACCTATTCTGTCCTTGCCGGAAGGGACAGATTATTTTGTAGTATATTGTGATGCTTCCATTCATGGATTGGGATGCGTACTCATGCAACGTGATAAGGTCATCGCGTATGCGTCCCGACAATTGAAGGTTCACGAGAAAAACTACACAACACACGACTTGGAATTGGGAGCAGTGGTGTTTGCGCTTAAGATTTGGAGACACTACCTATATGGAACAAAGTGCACAATCTATACAGATCACAAGAGCCTCCAACACATCTTTGACCAGAAGGAGTTGAACATGCGACAGCGTCGCTGGGTCGAACTCTTGAACGATTATGAATGTGCCATTCAGTATCACCCGGGTAAAGCTAACGTGGTAGCTGATGCCCTCAGTAGGAAGGAGCACTTGAAACCTCGTCGGGTACGAGCACTATAGTTCACCATTCATTCGGGGTTACCCGAACAGATACGCGACGCGCAGTTGGAAGAAGTTAAGGAAGAAAACATCAAGGCCGAATCGGTGGGAAAAATGGAACGCGATTGGGAAGTAAAACCCAATGGAGCCCGGTATTTCATGAATCGTATATGGGTACCTCTCTACGGAGAACTTAGAAAGCTAGTCATGGACGAAGCTCACAAATCCCGATACTCTATTCATCCTGGTTCGGATAAGATGTATCAAGACCTTAAAGCTGCGTATTGGTGGCCCAACATGAAAGCTGATATAGCCACCTACGTGAGCAAGTGTTTGACTTGTGCAAAAGTCAAGGTAGATGAACAGAAGCCATCGGGGCTACTTCAACAACCTAAGATCCCGGTGTGGAAATGGGATCAGATCTCGATGGACTTCATCACTAAACTCCTGCGAACTTAGGGTGGTTGCGATACCATCTGGGTGATTGTGGATCGTTTAACTAAGTCCGCACACTTCCTAGCTATTAAAGAAACAGATAGGATGGAGAAGTTGACTCGCATCTACATTAAGGAAGTAGTTTCTCGGCACGGAGTGCCAACGTCCATCATCTCAGACAGAGATGCTCGTTTTACGTCCAACTTTTGGCAATCACTTCAGAAAGCGTTGGGTACACGCTTGGATATGAGCACAGCTTATCACCCTCAGACTGATGGTCAAAGCGAAAGGACCATACAGACCCTTGGAAGACATGCTTAGGGCATGCGTGGTAGACTTCGAGAATAGTTGGGAAATCCATCTGCCTTTAGTGGAATTCTCGTATAACAACAGTTACCATACGAGTATATCGGCAGCACCGTTTAAGGCATTATACGGTCGTAAATGTAGATCACCGGTCTGTTGGGCAGAAGTCGGTGACAGTCAAATCACAGGCCCTGAGTTGATACTTGAGGCTACTGAAATGATTGTACAAATCAGAAACCGCATGGCGGCGGCACGAGATCGACAGAAAAGCTACGCTAATCAACGACGCAAACCACTCGAATTTCAAGTAGGCGACCGCGTCCTACTGAAGGTGTCACCCTGGAAGGGTGTAATCCGTTTTGGGAAACGAGGCAAACTAAACCCACGGTACGTAGGCCCGTTTGTGATCTTGAAACGTATCGGACCCGTAGCTTATCAATTAGACCTTCCTTCAGAACTCAGTGGAGTTCACAACGTTTTTCACGTGTCAAATCTGAAGAAGTGTCTATCAGATGAAACCCTAGTCATTCCATTGGATGAGATTCAAGTGAATGAACAACTGCACTTTGTGGAACAACCTATCGAGATCATGGATCGTGAGATCAAGACTCGAAGGCACAGCAAGATACCGATCGTCAAGGTTCGTTGGGACTCTAAGCGTGGACCAGAGTTTACGTGGGAAAGAGAGGACCAAATGAAAAGCAAATACCCACACCTTTTTGCAGCTGAGCAGCAAGCTAACGCTACCACAAACTAAATTTTCGGGAAGAAAATTCTTTCAACATGGGGATGATGTGACAACCTGGGAATTTCTTGTAATTTCGTGTAATTTCGTGTACCTTTGTTTACGAACTAAATCTTTGTGCGTGGCACTCTAAACCTGTGCGTTGCATTCTAAACCATGTTTACTCAATTTTCGGGACGAAAATTCTTTCAACATGGGATTATGTGACATCCCGGTTTTTCAGACATCTTAAATGCACTACTTCACGGTTATTCATTCCTACGCTAAATTGATTCGGAGATTTAAATTGCACGCTCGAAATAATTACGATAACTTCGTGAACTTGTCAAATGAATTACGTGCTATGTGTATTAAACGTTTATAAGTTGGTGAGTTATTAGGTGATGTTCCGATTTCCTGATTTGTTTTAGTTATAAAATATATATATAGTAAATATATAGACGAATCGAACCAAGCCGCGAAACGAGTCAACCTCACTTCCTCGCGACTCAAGGGATTGACCGAAACTTGAGGACCAAGTTATAGACCCAAACCGCCCCACCCAAACCCTTGCGGCCGCGAGCACCCAACCGCAAACCCATCCCCTTTTCTTTGCCCTCTTGCACTATATATACACATACATGCATGTGTTATGTTTCAAAAATAAAAACACACACAAACCCTAGCACAAGAAACAAGCCGACGGCAGCCTTCTCCTTTTCCTTTCTCTCGGTTGCGACAGCCGCTTGCCCATTCTCCCTCTCGGTCGCAGACTAGTTTCAACATCCGAATCGGCTCCCATCTAATTCTCGGATCATTGATCTCCATTGTTAAAGGTTAGAGTTTTATGTTATTTCGCTAACCATGAAGGGTTTATGAACTATGGATTATACTTGTATGTAATGGTAGAAAGTGTTATGATGTTAGTTCGATTGATATTGCAAGTTTAGCGATTATGATGATTAGTTAGAATCAAGAACCGTTAGGCTGCGTTTTGTGATAAAGACCATATATTGTGATAGGGTTTGCATGGGTATGATGTATATGATGATATATGATTGGTAAAATCTGTTCTTGATCGTTTATATTTAACATATCGATTGCTTAAACGTGTTATATTGCGATAAAATGCTGAAATCAGGATGCTGAATGGTGTTTACAGCCAACTTCAACTGGCTGTAACTTGGTTATTATTTATCGAAAAAAGGATTTTCTGAAGTCTACAACGTAGATTTTTTAAAAACGCTTCTAATGGCGCGGGATTCATATTTTTCTGAAGTCGTTTGGAATTTTTAAGTGGCAAATTAAGTGCAGTAACTGAAGCTGTGAAAATACTGAAAATTTGTTAGTTGTTTATTGAATCGGATCTAATAATCTGTAGAGAGTCGAATCACGATATTGTACAGAAACTAGATATGGAAATTTCCGGGACTCCCACTGGAATTTTGTTAATTGGACGAACGGTGATTTTTAAATAAATTCTCTCGTGGACTGCAGTCAGAAAGCGACGAATCTGACTGCAGCCTAGTATATTAATATTTATGTATAATTGGTAAAGTGTTAGGACTTGAAAAATTTATATAAAATTTTACACCTTCTGTAAAATAATTGGAATTTTTGGAACGTTGGAACCATTTTATAAAAATCCTCGAAAACAGCCTAATTATGAGTATATAAGCTGAAACTTGATAACTTGCGAATGTGTGTACCAAAGTGTTGCATGGATTGGATTGTGTTCATGATAAATTGTTTTGATCACTAGGTTGATATGATGATACTTGCATGCATGATTGAGTGTTAGGATTTGTTTTTGTGTGTACCGCATTGTATGTTAATTACGTGTAGGGTTTGTATTAGTGTGTTCACACACTAACTTTAAATCAATTGACTTGTTAGGACGCAATTAACGGTCCCATCATTTGCTACTTCTGTGTTATTACACTAACCGAGCAACTAAAGGTGAGTTCACGGCCCCTAATTTTATCCGGTTTTAAACAACAGGGGGAGAAACATGTATACACTCTACAACTCTATCTCTTTACGTTATACGAAATTAACATCATTAAACTATTCGGTAACTAAGTTAATGTTAATGTACGTTATGGTCACTAAGCAGCTATATCACACAAGTACTCGACAATCTCTCGGATCGTTAGTATTAGGTTAGATAGCGGGGAAATTATAAGTAGTACTACTGGGCCCGACAAGCCCCACCCGAGCTAGTCGCGCTAGCCGACCGGGTATGGTCAACGGGTGAATAATTTGGCCTAACTTCGCCATGGTCAGTGATAGGCCTGGCAACACGGAGGCACAACAGTCAGCTTCGATCGCGAACACTTACGTAACATAACTTTAGGCTAGCTACCTACATATTAACATTGAACATAATTACGAATCAACAATATTATTCCAGGTTAGGGATAATGGAACCAACAACGTTATTATTCCGGGTTAGGAATAATGGAACATCATTATTATTCCGGGTAAGGAATAATGGAAGCATCAGTATTATTCCGGGTTGGGAATAATGGAACTAAATCGTTATCCCGGGTTAGGGATAACGGGGGAGACAAACTTATAACCGAACAAATGAACTTATGAAAACCTGTGAACTCACTCTTCTTTAATGTTGACACTTGTTTCTTTACATGTTTCTCAGGACGCTAGGAGCTCTAGGTGCACTCACTTGCATTGATCAAGACATCTTTTTATCGAGTCTCATTTACGAACATTGTTTGAGTTTTTCTTTAGTTTTGGCGTTTGTATTGGCGTCCGTTCCTTTACTTTACTTTAAATGCTTCCGCTCAACTTTAAAAACTAATGCTTCCGCTAGACATTGAAATCAAACTAAGACAATTTTAAATTAACTATGAATGGTTAAACAAATGATTTTGGAAAACGTATTAACAAATCATATAGAGTCGTTCGACGTTACTAGTGTCTCAGATTCTGGTTTGTTCACACGCCTCGCGGTAAAACTCCGCAAGTGGAAATTGAGGGTGTGACATTCAGAATCTTTGATCCTCAGCTTGAACGGTCTTACAGACAAGTTGAGTGCCAAGAAAGCTGCAACCCTTTCTTCTATTCTAGGAAGTGTGGTAAGACAAGCAAAGTTGGTTACTGCATACAACAATAGAAAAGGATAAGTCATTAAAAATAGTAACCTTTAAACTAATTATCTAAGGATTCTATATCCTACCCTTCAAGATCCACTTTTTAGTCAAACTATCCCCGTGGGGGATTGAGTCCCTTCTCACAAAGAAGAACTAGTTCTTCCATGTGAAATCGTTTTGAGTGGTCTTGAGGATTGGAAGAGGTTGATGGGGTCTAGCTTTGAACAAAAAGTGACTAGTGCCGTGGGTAACTAAGACGTAGAGATATGAAAGCTCAGACAGATTGAACTCAAAGCATGGCATGGCCTGACTATAGCTAATTTCGGTCAGGGTGAAGAATCTTTGGGTGAGGCCTCGAAAAAGGTAAGAATAACCCAGGAGGAAAGGTAAAGCCGGAAAACAAACCCACACCAGCGAAATCGGATCAATGCGAACCGGTGGGTCAAACGGCCGAAAACAGTTTCTGGTAGAAAACAGGGGAAAAGGCTCTCAATCTCCGGGTCGGGGAACTTACAATCTCCGACAAAGGATTCATCAAGAGATTGGCTCTGGGGTGTGTTATTCTTCTCTGGGCTGGTACCGGGAGGGGATCGGGTGATCATCTTCGTCATTTTCAGAAAAGAAGGATGAAGGATTTTATGAAGAAAATAGAGTAAAAGAGAGAGTAATACCTGATTAAAAACTCTGGAATGAAGATATACTAAAGGATCTTCTAATCTTTAAAGAGATTGAGAAGTTATCTCTAGCCTATAAATCACAATGATGGTTATAGCCAGTCAAATCCCATACGTCAGAAGTTGTAACGGCTAGTTGATCAGACTAACGGCTAGTCCGAATTGAATGGCAATATGACAGTTGTGAATCCTTATCACAACCGCCATATTGGTGGTAATTTTTAAGGCATAGGTTTTTATAATTATGGATCCAGTATTCTGAGTGTTTCCTAGATCAGTTATCTTTAGAGGGTAGTACAGGGACTCAGAAGATCAAGGATCCTTATTATTACTTATAGTTTCTAACAATTGTTCTTGATGTTTGTTAATATTTATGTGGAGGGTATCAACGAAGTGGACTGAGTATTAGCTGGAATCTCTAGAATAATTCGTTCAAGATGCTGCACGTGTTATTTCCACAAACGGTCATGGGGAGTGAACGTGGTCTTGCATGATTATCGGATTTAGTTGTTAATGTTATTTAAAATGGGTTGATCAAGTGTTAATAGACACAATACACATTTCGCATACACACATTACGAACCAAAAAACACACAACACTCTTAGCTATCAGTTGTAATATGTTTGATCAACATCCAAAGTTGTAATCACTTTTAATTGTTCAATATAGTTGATAGTGATAGTTTTCACTGTCTGAGGTTTTTATGCGGGCGATCTACTAGTGATCAAAGGTTTATCCTCGTACAAATCTCAATGTTTTATTACCTTATTCGTCTAGCATTTGTGTCATCATCGTTCAACACCTAAGCACTTTACCTCACTTTACAAATTTGGTTACATTATACTTGATCAGATTATTGACCAAAACAGGTTTCCTTTTGCGACCACTTTACAACGTGAGATTAAGTATTCGATGAGAAAATTGCAAGTGTAAGGTATAGAGTGAGAGATTCTAGGTAGCATACTTGAATGTCTCTTTTACATTGTTTATTTATAACAAAGCATTCAAGAAGGATTGATGTTACTATCATGTGAAGTGGTCCCGCAGGTGTGCATAACCACTTTAATAGTGACTTCACTTTCCCTGCTATATTTTATTACTATTCTACTACGTCAGCATAACAAATTAATACTTTGTTATTTGTTTGAGTAATTTCCGGGTGAGTTTTAATGAATCAAGTCAGTATTCCGGGCCGGGTTTTTTACCCTACCACTTCAACATGTACATAGAAAACTTTCAATAATGAAAGAATAAATAATACATGTTAGGCCATCAATAATACGTAATTGTATGGTTAAAATTAAATCATTATTGTAAAACAATGGCCTAATAGCAACCAATATATGATATATGTAAACAAGAATTATAAAGATCATATAGAGAGAAAGATAGAAAGAAGAATCGAAGAACTCATTCTTATTGATGTAAAGTATGAACTACATATGCCTCTATTTATAGGCTTACAAAGATGGGAGTTAAGTACTTGGAGAGTCACCACATTATGAAGACATGTGAGTTAAGTACTTTGAGAGTCACCACATTATGAATACATGTGGATAGTTACACATTAAAGATAATAATTCATAACACTCCCCCTTGACTATCCACGTGACAAAATAATATATTATTCTTATAATACGCTTGGTGATGTTGCCTCGTTAAAAACCTTGCCAGGAAAACCCAGTGGGATAAAACCATAGCTAAAGGAAAAAGAGTGCAGCGTGTATTATTCTCCCCCTGATGATTTAAGCTCCTTGAGTTGACGCATCCCGATCCCATGAACCAGTTTCTTATATGTAGATGTCGGAAGTGATTTAGTAAACAAGTTTGCCAAATTGTCGCTAGAACGAATTTGTTGGACAATAATATCTCCATTCTTTTGCAAGTCATGTGTGATAAAGAACTTTGGTAAAAGGTGCTTCATTCTGTCTCCTTTGATGTATCCTTCCTTAAGTTGAGTAATGCATGCTGCATTGTCTTCATGTAAAACTGTTGGTCACTCATCTCTCATAGAAATACCACAAGACCCACAAATGTGTTGTATTACATTCCTTAACCAAACACATTCTCGGCTGGCTTCATGAATCGCCGATATTTCTGCATGATTAGATGATGTAGCTGTGGTTGTTTGCTTTATAAAACGCCATGAAATAGCAGTGTCACACCCTCAATTTCCACTTGCGGAGTTTTACCGCGAGGCGTGTGAACAAACCAGAATCTGAGACACTAGTACGTCGAACGACTCTATATGATTTGATAATACGTTTTCCAAAATCATTAGTTTAACCATTCATAGTAGATTTTATATTGTCTTAGTTAGTTTTCAATGTTTAGCGGAAGCATTAGTTTTTAAAGTCGAGCGGAAGCATAAAAATAAAGTAGAGGAACGGGCGCCAACACAAACGCCAAAACTAAAGAAAAACCCAAAACAATGTTTGTAAATGAGACTCGATAAAAAGATGTCTTGATCAATGCAAGTGAGTGCACCTAGAGCTCCTAGCGTCCTGAGAAACATGTAAAGAAACAAGTGTCAACATTAAAGAAGAGTGAGTTCACATGTTTTCATAAATTTGTTTGTTCGGTTATAAGTTTGTTTCCCCCGTTATCCCTAACTCGGGATAACGATTTAGTTCCATTATTCCCAACCTGGAATAATACTGATAGTTCCATTATTCCTTACCCGGAATAATAATGAGGTTCCATTATTCCTAACCCGGAATAATAACGTTGTTGGTTCCATTATCCCTAACCCGGGATAATATTGTTGATTCGTAATTAAGTTCAATGTTAACATGTAGGTAGCTAGCCTAAAGTTATGTCACGTAGGTGTTCGCGATCGAAGCTGACTGTTGTGCCTCCGTGTTGCCAGGCCTATCACTGACCATGGCGAAGTTAGGCCAAATTATTCATCCGTTGACCATACCCGGTCGGCTAGCGCGACTAGCTCGGATGGGGCTTGTCGGGCCCAGTAGTACTACTTATAATTTCCCCGCTATCTAACCCAATACTAACGATCCGAGATATTGTCGAGGACTTGTGTGATATAGCTGCTTAGTGACCATAACGTACATTAACATTAACTTAGTTACCGAATAGTTTAATGACGTTAATTTCGTATAACGTAAAGAGATAGAGTTGTAGAGTGTATACATGTTTCTCCCCCTGTTGTTTAAAACCGGATAAAATTAGGGGCCGTGAACTCACCTTTAGTTGCTCGGTTAGTGTAACACAGAAGTTGCAAATGATGGGACCGTTAATTGCGTCCTAACAAGTCAATTGATTTTGAGTTAGTGTGTGAACACACTGACACAAACCCCACACATACTAACACACAATGCGGTACTTACAATGACAATTCCTAAGACTCAAATCATGCATGCAAGTATCATCATACCAATATAGTGATCAAAACAATTTATCATGAACACAATCAATCCATACAACACTTTGGTACACACATTCGCAAGTTTTCAAGTTTCAGCTTATATACTCATAATTAGGCTGTTTTCGAGGATTTTTATAAAATAGTTCCAACATTCCAAAAATTCCAATTATTTTACAGAAGGTGTCAACTATACTGTAGAATTTTATATAAATTTTTCAAGTCCTAACACTATACCAATTATTCATAAATATTAATATGCTAGGCTGCAGTCAGATTCGTCGTTTTCTGACTGCAGTCCACGGGAGAATTTATTTAAAAATCACCATTCGTCCAATTAACAAAATTCCAGTGGGAGTTTCCCGGAAATTTCCATATCTAGTTGCTGTACAAATTTCATGATTCGACTCTCTACAGATTATTAGATCCGACTCGATAAACAACTAACAATTTTTCAGAATTTTCACAGCTTCAGTTACTGAACTTAATTAGCCACTTAAAAATACCAAACGACTTCAGAAAAATATGAATCCAGCGCCATTAGAAGCGTTTTTCAAAACTCTATGTTTTAGACTTTAGAAAATCCGTTTTTCGATAAATAATAACCAAGTTATTGCCAGTTGAAGTTGGCTGTAAACACCATTCAGCATCCTGATTTCAGCATTTTATCGCAATCTAATCCGTTTAAACAATCGATACGTTAAATATAAGCGATCAAGAACAGAATTACCAATCATATATCATCATATATATCCTACCCATGCAAACCCTAATCATAACATATAGTTTTTATCACACAAAACGCAGCCTAACGTTTCTTAATTCCGCTAATCATCATAATCGCAACTAGCATAATTAATCGACTAACATCATAACACTACATTCAAACATGATCAAGAGTTTATAATCTTAGTATAACTTTGCAAACAATGATAAACCCTAACCTTTTGCACCAAGGATTAATGAGCCGTGAGTTAGATGGAAGTGGATTCGGTTTGAAGGTGATCGCGACCGAGAAGGAGAATGGCGAGGAGAGGGCTGCCGCGATCTAGAGGGATGCAGCAAGGCTGTCTTGCGATCGAGAGGGTGAATGGGAGGCTGCCGTCGACTGTTTAGCTATTAGGGTTTGTGTGTTTTGTTTGTGAAGCAATGCACATGCATGTATGTGTATATATAGCGCAAGAGGTAAAGGGAAAAGGGAAGGGTTTGCGGTTTGGGGTGCTCGCGGCCGCAAGGGGGTTCGGGTGGGTCGGTTTGGGTCTACAACTTGGTCCTCAAGTTTCGATTAACTACTTGAGTCGCAAAGAAGTGAGGTCTATTCGTTTCGCGGCTCGGTTCGATTCATTTATCTATTTATTATATCTACATTTTACAACTAAAACAAATCACGAAATCGGAACATCACATATTAACTCACCAACTTATAAACGTTTAATACGTAGCACGTAATTCATTTGACAAGTACACGAAATTATCGTAATTATTTCGAGCGTGCAATTTAAGTCTCCTAATCAATTTAACGTAGGAACGAATAACCGTGAAGTGGTGCGTTTAAGATATTTGAAAAACCGGGATGTCACATTATCCCCTTGTTGAAAGAATTTTCGTCCCAAAAATTGAGTAAACGCGGTTTAGAATGCAACGTACATGTTTAGAGTGCCACGCACAAAGATTTAGTTTGTTAACAATGGTACACGAAGTTACAAGAAATTCCCAGGTTGTGTCACACCCCGACCCGCAGTGGAATAAGAGTCGGGGCATAATTGGGTTATCACCAAAGCTCATGATATTTACTAATATGTTTCATATTTATTAAAGTCAAAGTTACATTTCCAAATATCCAAACATGTCCATAAAATGCAAAGAAAATAAACCAAACATAACAATCCCAAACTCTAAATCATTTTCATTCTTCTAGTCCAATCCTATGTGTTTCTGGCTGCTGCTGGTTCACCTGTATCATGTGTAAAAATGGGTGTTTTTGGGTCAACATAAGTTGGCGAGTGAACCTTATTAGATAAACATTTATTAATGATTTACTTGTTAGTTTATCAATGAAAAATTGTGCATAATCATAAATGAGCAAATGTAAATAATCAAGCAGTTGCAAATAGCAATCACAACTATAACATACAATAACATATGATAGCATACATAAACATACCAACATCATACGATAAATAACATAAATGAAACTGTGCGATCAAGGCTCAATCAAACGGAGCCGATCGTATTACATGTACTGAAAATGAAAAATGTCTGTGCGATCAAGGCTCAATCAAACGGAGCCGATCGTATGTGGGCACGCCAGGTTCACGCTCATAATGAAATGGGGAACATGCTCAACGCTCATAATGTAATGGGGAGCGGCGGCCTATGAAATTGCATGTACTGAAAATAATAAATTGCATCTAACAATAACTACACAACAGTTGAAACAATCTGAATACACATGTTCATGATATGATGTATGCACAATGGTTTAATTATAATATGTATAACAAGACACATGATACACCCCAAAACGTGATTAAAACGGGGAATTTGTAAAGATTCACTCACATTGGGTGCGTTTGAATGGAGATGATGAGATGCGCACGAGTCGGGAGAAATGAACAACGAGAATTACTAACCTAAACAATGGCGGAAAAATATAGTAAATGAGTGGATTTTATTAAGGATTTTAATGAAATTTTTAGATATATTTTTGTGAGTTTAGGGCTATTTCTATCTTTAAAAAATGTTATTTTTAAGTATTTTTAATTGATTTGTAAATTAAATTAAATAAATAAAAATATAAAAAAAAATTGTTTATTTTGCGTTGACCGTTGACCGTTGACTTGTTGACTTGTTGACCGGTTCGGTCAAAGTGCATGAATGCGCTGGGCGAGACTCGAACCCGAGACCTCCCGCACGCGTGCACGCAGCTCTACCAACTGAGCTACGTGTCTAACCCGAAATAATCTTGTTTTTAATTATATTTATATACTAATTCGGTTTAACCAAAATTCCTTTAATTTCAAAAACATTTTAATTCAACAAACCGGTGCCAGTAACAGGTTTCGAACGCGTGACGTGCGACTTAGTGTTGCACACATTCCACCGCTGGACTGTGTGTCTAACCTGGTTAATATCTCGGTTTTTATTATACTAAACAACTAACGGGATTAACCCGGTTCAGCTTTTATCAAAAAGGAATTTTATTACTTAGAGGGTGCGTGTATCAGGGATCGAACTCGTGACGTGTGCGTATTATTTGCACACAGTCCACCGCTGGACTGTGTATCTAACCCGTTTAAAATACCAATTTTAATTATACTTATAGTGTTATCACAGTCATCTTCTTCATTGAATTTTACAGGCAGTCGATTATACCGTTATATCTTGTGTAGTTCGATTGTTAAACATTGTACAATCTAATATGAAATGGCAGAAACGATAATTAGAGGTGAACATACCGATGAACGGTTTATTTCAGAATTCCGGCAATGTGTCGGTCCCTGTTTTTATGCTCTTCAACGGAACAAGACAATTAACCGTTTTGATTAGCTAATCGTGAAATTGAAGTGATCAGCAAATGTTAACAGAGGGTTTGAATGCCCTTACCGATTCTCAGATGAACATAGAGATTTTCAGAACTTTTCCGTCGAACTGAAATTAGCTGAATACAGTGCCTGAATTCGACTTCAATTGAAGGGTTAAGTTAGAAACAGCTTACAACTGTTAGACTACGATGGTATTGAAGAACTTACCGATTTGAGGACAAATACGGTTTTTCGGCGAACCTTACAGAAATTTCCGGCGAGTTGATTTAAGCGTTCTGACGGACTGAAAGTGTGTCGAAAGTGAAATGGAATGTTTGCCTGATGTCTCTGAGTCGCGAGAAGGGTTTTGATTGAAGAAATCTGAACTTTGATTACTTTCGGTTATAAAAACCGATAATGATGAAAATTGATGTTCAATCAATTCTGAATTGATTAAAATCGTCGGTGCATCGGTTATAAACCTGAATGTGCGATTAATCAAACGATTAGTCGATTGATTTGCCGATTTCAGTTACTCAGTTGGCGCAACCGGTTTAACTGTATTTGCGTATAAAAGTTATTTGTTTCCTAGAAATGACAGATAATAATAAGTGGCGGAGTGGTGATGTGGGTGTGTGCTAAGTCTTTGGATTTATAAACCGGCTGACCCGGGTTCGAGTCCCGGAAGCAACATTTCTTTTTTATTTATTTTGTTTTCACTTTTTATCAAATATAATTTTTATAGTTTAGTTTGTTTATTAATTATGTATCATTATAAATCAAAAGAATCATAAATATACAATGTGACATTTATAACTTGATATTCGATTACAAAACGGAGCGGGTTTTGGAGACCCGTTTTTGACAAATGTTACAGTATCCCCTACTTTTAGGAATTTCGTCCCGAAATTTAGGTAGTAGAAGTAGTAGGAAAAAGATGCGGGTATTTTTCGCGCATTGAGTCTTCACGTTCCCAAGTAAACTCAGGTCCCCGTTTCGACTCCCAGCGTACCCTAACAATTGGAATGCGACTTCGTCGTAGACGTTTCTCTCCGAAGTCCATGATCTCTACTGGTCTTTCAATAAAATGCATAGATTCATCAACCTGAATATCTTCCAGAGGAATGTGGAGGTTTTCATCAGCGAGGCACTTCTTCAAGTTTGATACGTGGAATGTGGGATGAATCCTGTTGAGTTCTTCTGGTAGATCAAGCTTGTATGCTACAGGTCCTACTCTTTCGAGTATCTTGAAAGGTCCTATGTAGCGTGGTGCTAGCTTACCCTTTTGACCAAAACGAACTACTCCCTTCCATGGTGATACTTTTAGAAGTACATGATCCCCAATGCTAAACTCTAAAGGCTTCCGTCGTTTATCTGCATAACTCTTTTGATGACTTCGGGCTGCTAGAAGATTGTTTCGGATTTGATGGATCTTGTCTGTGGTTTCTTGGATCAATTCTGGACCAGTGATTTGAGCTTCCCCAATTTCGTGCCAACATACAGGAGATCGGCACTTACGACCATATAAGGCTTCAAAAGGTGCCATGCCGATGCTTGAATGATAGCTGTTGTTGTACGAAAATTCAACTAATGGTAGGTGGGCGTCCCAATTTCCCTTGAAGTCTATGACACATGCTCGAAGCATATCTTCAAGAGTTTGAATGGTGCGCTCAGATTGTCCATCAGTTTGAGGATGATAGGCGGTACTGAGATCTAATCGCGTACCCATAGCGGATTGTACTGCTTGCCATGTTCATGAAGTGCAACGACCATCACGATCAGAAATAATGCTTAACGGTACTCCATGTCGGCTTACGATTTCGCTGATATAGATACGAGCTAGCTTTTCGTTCTTGAAATCTTCGCGGATAGGAATAAAGTGAGTTGATTTTGTAAGTCGGTCAATTATTACCCATATAGTGTCGTACCCACCAGAAGTGCGAGGTAACCCGGTAATGAAGTCCATGGTTATATTTTCCCACTTCCATACAGGTATTTCAGGTTGAACCAGAAGTCCTGAGGGTCTTTGGTGTTCGGCTTTCACCTTAGAACATGTAAGGCACTTAGAAACAAAAACAGCAATATCCTTTTTCATTCCAGGCCACCAATAGGTATATCGTAGGTCTTGATACATCTTATCGGCTCCTGGGTGTATAGAATATCGCGTTTTGTGGGCTTCCTTCATAAGAGTTTCACGAAGATTGTTATGGTTAGGAATCCAGATACGATCTAGGTAGTACAGAATACCGTCAGATTTAGTTTCAATTTTTAGCTCAGCTCCACAGGACATCTCCTTTCGTACATCATCTTCCGTTATTGAAACGTGCTGGGCTTCTCGAATTTGATCTTTAATGTCGGTTATAATTTGCGAACATAGAAGACGAATGGAGTTCGCATAACCCTTTCGACTAAGTGCATCAGCCACCACATTTGCCTTACCAGGGTGGTATCTAATTTCACAGTCGTAGTCATTTAGAAGTTCGACCCATCTTCGTTGCCTCATATTTAACTCCTTTTGATTGAAGATATGTTGAAGAATCTTGTGGTCAGTGTATATTTCACACTTAGTACCATAGAGATAATGTCTCCATATCTTAAGAGCGAACACAACGGCTCCAAGTTCTAGGTCATGGGTGGTGTAGTTCTTCTCATGCGTCTTGAGTTGTCTCGAAGCATAAGCTATAACTTTTCCTCTTTGCATTAGAACGTAGCCTAATCCTTGCCCTGACGCGTCACAATAGACCACAAAATCATCACAACCTTCAGGAAGAGTGAGGATTGGTGCATCGCAGAGTTTTTGTTTAAGGGTTTGGAAGGCTTCTTCTTGCTTGGGTCCCCATATGAAAGGTTTTCCCTTATGAGTTAAAGTCGTGAGTGGTACAGCAATGCGAGAGAAGTTTGAAATGAAACGACGATAATAGCCAGCTAGACCAAGAAAAGATCTCACTTCAGTTGGTGTACGTGGAGCTTGCCATTCTTGTACCGCTTTGATCTTTGAAGGGTCGACATGTATTCCCTTGTCATTGACTACATGCCCGAGGAATTGCACCTCTTTTAACCAGAATTCGCATTTGGAGAATTTGGCGTAAAGCTTTTCCTTCTCTAGAAGTGTAAGGATGAGTCGAATATGACGCTCATGATCAGATTTAGAATTTGAATAAATAAGAATGTCGTCGATGAAGACTATAACAAATCGATCAAGATAAGGTTTGCAGACTCTATTCATTAGGTCCATGAAGACAGCTGGTGCGTTGGTTAAACCAAATGGCATAACCATGAATTCATAATGGCCATAACGAGTTCGGAAAGCAGTCTTTGGGACGTCTTCTTCATGCACTCTAAGTTGATGACAGCCAGATCGAAGGTCGATTTTTGAAAAGCAATTGGCACCTTGAAGTTGGTCAGAGAAGATCATCAATGCAAGGTAAAGGGTAGCGATTCTTGATTGTTAATTTGTTGAGCTCTCTGTAGTCGATGCACATACGAAACGATCCATCTTTCTTCTTTACAAAAAGGACATGTGCACCCCAAGGCGATGAGCTGGGACGTACGAATCCCTTGTCAGTCAACTCTTGTAATTTACTGGCTAACTCTTGCATTTCAGAGGGGGCTAACCTATAAGGAGACTTTGCAACTGGTGTAGCACCAGGTAATAGATCAATACGGAATTCGACTTCTCTAACTGGAGGAAGTCCTGAAATGTCGTCAGGAAAAACTTGTGGGAAATCTTTTACTACAGGAATGTCTTCAAGTTTCTTCTCCATGGTTCCCTTTTTGATGATATGAGCTAAAAACGCGACATAATTCTTGCGAAGATATTTTTGAGCTTGAAGACAAGACATTAAGCTGAGCCCTTTCGACGATTCTGCCTGATGTTGACTGTGCCAGTCCATACCAATTATGATATCAAAACTTCCCAGCTTCATAGGAATAAGGTCGACTGAGAAATCGTGGTCGTTTAGGGTAAGAGTACAGTTGCGTATAATAGAGTTTAATGAAACTGGTTTCCCGTCAGCAACTTCTACCGTTATGGATTCCATGAGCTTATCCCGATTTTGGTTTAAGATAGGTTCAAATTCTAAGGACACAAAACTTCTATCCGCACCAGTATCAAATAACATGGATGCATATCTACCATTTATAAGGAACGTACCGTTAACCACATTGCCGTCAGCTCTAGCCTGATTAGCGTTAATATTGAAAGCTCTTCCTCTTGCAGGTGGAGGAGCTTGGTTCGCCTGATTCACCGGGTTGGCTTGGGCCTGAGCATGAATAATGTTTACCAACCTTGGACAAGTGTTTCTGAAATGGCTTGGGTCTCCACAATTGTAGCAAGCCCGCATTGGTTGACCCATAGGATAATTGGGTTGGTAATATGTTTGGGCTAAATGTTGGGTGGGTGGTAATAGTAGGGGTTGTTGGGCTTGACCCATTATTTGTTGGTGGGGTTGGGTTGAAGGCTGGTGGCGGTTCGTTCGTTGAGGCATGCAGCAGGTTTGAACAGTATGACCTGCGCGACCGCAGCCGGTGCAATATTGGCAAGGATGATCAGGAGAATGGTGATATTGGCAACGGTTGCATTTTGGTAACGGGCCAGTGTAAGGTCTTCTGTATGGTGCGGGTGAAGGGGCAACCTGGGTAATGGGTGCAGCAGGAATAGGGGAGTTGGTTTGAGTAACAGCGAAGTTTCTGGTATTGCGCTTCCTCTTGTTAGCAAACTTAGAGGAAGAGATGGGATGGTTTGAAGTTTGACCCTCAACAGGGGCTTTCTTTTTCTCTTCTTTGAACTTCCCGTTGCGAATTCGGTTCTCGGTCAGTTCAGTTGCTAGCTCCATAGCAGCTTCAAGTGTTACTGGTGAGATGCTGAGAACTGAATCTTGAATTTTCGAGGGAAGTCCTCGAATATAATGCTCGATCAGACGATAAGTTGGGGTGAACAAATTTGGAACCATTTGGTTCAATTCCAAGAACCTCTTGTTATAGGTGGTGTGATCCCCCTCCTTCTGTTTTAAAGAATGAATTCGTCCTCCAACTTTTTAATTTCACTACTAGGACAGAAACGCCTAGTCATGATTTCCCTTAACTCCTCCTAAGTGAAGGCCATTGCATCATCAGTTCCCCTCTTCCCTTTTTCAGTATTCCACCAAGTGAGAGCTACCCCAAATAGTCTCCCGGTGGCGTATCGAACCTTGCGATCCTCAGGACAATCGCAGTTGAGAAAGGTGTTTTCCATCTCCTCAAACCAGTGGAGGAGGGCAGTGACACCTTCGGTCCCTTCAAATTTAGGAGGATCACAAGACTTGAAATATTTGTATGAGCACTTGCTGGTAGGAGGGTTGTCGATGTTGTGGTCATGTTGTTGGGGAGGGTTAGTAGGATTTGTAGTGAGGGCTTGTTGCACTTGGACCACAATGTCAGGCAATATCGTGGCCATTTGTTTCACGATTTGTGTGGCCAAGCATTCCTGAGACCTTCCTGATCTTTTACCCCTTCGTTGTTGTCTGGACGACATCTACAGGAACATACATAAGAAGATTGTGAGTTTATGGTGTCTTTTTAGGTGTCATGTGTCTTTAAGAAAATGAAAATAACATAAATATCAATAATGCAACTACATCCATAGGATGTCTTGGGTTTGCTCATGTTGGGCCTCAAATGTCCCCCATACCTTCACCTATATAGTCATGTGGGCCCCCATGGCTGGCGATTTAACACTCGCATCACCCGAATGCAAACCACAAAATATGTTTACGAGATGTATGGTCGGAATGTGTCCAAGTGTAGACACAATGACAACTCAAAGTGGGGTTAGCTCACACGACGTTTGGTATAGCATGCTTTGGCCTAATAGGTACTTCGTACTCTCATCGTTAGTCCCCAGGTAGGCAAACTGGTCCTTTATTTGGATTTATACGAATGCCAGCCTAGACAGGACGTCCCGACTACCGGTACTGGTACCCTTCCAGTTACTACATGCCCGTCATGAGAACTCACTTTGATGAGATTTGAAAACACAAAAATCATTGTAAAAACAATCATGATGTGGTGTGTGCTTTCATGGATGTGATATGTTATGAGTATATGATTCATGATAGGCATTATATGGTAATACATACTTATGATCATGCTTGCATAATATTGAATGTAACATTTAACATAAAACATATAAACATCATGAAATTTGGCATGTAACACACAAAAATCTTATAAGTTTCTAATCAACTATAGTATAGGCTCTAAGGGTCTAATAATCTATCCTATATCCCTATAGTCATGGCTCTGATACCAATCTGTCACACCCCGACCCGCAGCGGAATAAGAGTCGGGGCATAATTGGGTTATCACCAATGCTCATGATATTTACTAATATGTTTCATATTTATTAAAGTCAAAGTTACATTTCCAAATATCCAAACATGTCCATACAATGCAAAGAAAATAAACCAAACATAACAATCCCAAACTCTAAATCATTTTCATTCTTCTAGTCCAATCCTATGTGTTTCTGGCTGCTGCTGGTTCACCTGTATCATGTGTAAAAATGGGTGTTTTTGGGTCAACATAAGTTGGCGAGTGAACCTTATTAGATAAACATTTATTAATGATTTACTTGTTAGTTTATCAATGAAAAATTGTGCATAATCATAAATGAGCAAATGTAAATAATCAAGCAGTGGCAAATAGCAATCACAACTATAACATACAATAACATATGATAGCATACATAAACATACCAACATCATACGATAAATAACATAAATGAAACTGTGCGATCAAGGCTCAATCAAACGAAGCCGATCGTATTGCATGTACTGAAAATGAAAAATGTCTGTGCGATCAAGGCTCAATCAAACGGAGCCGATCGTATGTGGGCACGCCAGGTTCATGCTCATAAGGAAATGGGGAACATGCTCAACGCTCATAATGTAATGGGGAGCGGCGGCCTATGAAATTGCATGTACTGAAAATAATAAATTGCATCTAACAATAACTACACAACAGTTGAAACAATCTGAATACACATGTTCATGATATGATGTATGCATAATGGTTTAATTATAATATGTATAACAAGACACATGATACACCCCAAAACGTGATTAAAACGGGGAATTTGTAAAGATTCACTCACATTGGGTGCGTTTGAATGGAGATGATGAGATGCGCACGAGTCGGGAGAAATGAACAACGAGAATTACAAACCTAAACAATGGCGGAAAAATATAGTAAATGAGTGGATTTTATTAAGGATTTTAATGAAATTTTTAGATATATTTTTGTGAGTTTAAGGTTATTTTCTATCTTTAAAAAATGTTATTTTTAAGTATTTTTAATTGATTTTTAAATTAAATTAAATAAATAAAAATATATAAAAAAATTGTTTATTTTGCGTTGACCGTTGACCGTTGACTTGTTGACTTGTTGACCGGTTCGGTCAAAGTGCATGAATGCGCTGGGCGAGACTCGAACCCGAGACCTCCCGTACGCATGCACGCAGCTCTACCAACTGAGCTACGTGTCTAACCCAAAATAATCTTGTTTTTAATTATATTTATATACTAATTCGGTTTAACCAAAATTAATTTAATTTCAAAAACATTTTAATTCAACAAACCGGTGCCTGTAACAGGTTTCGAACGCGTAACGTGCGACTTAGTGTTGCACACAGTCCACCGCTGGACTGTGTGTCTAACCTGGTTAATATCTCGGTTTTTATTATACTTAACAACTAACTGGATTAACCCGGTTCAGCTTTTATCAAAAAGGCATTTTATTACTTAGAGGGTGCGTGTATCAGGGATCGAACTCGTGACGTGTGCGTATTATTTGCACACAGTCCACCGCTGGACTGTGTGTCTAACCCGTTTAAAATACCAATTTTAATTATACTTATAGTGTTATCACAGTCATCTTCTTCATTGAATTTTACAGGCAGTCGATTATACCGTTATATCTTGTGTAGTTCGATTGTTAAACATTGTACAATCTAATATGAAATGGCAGAAACGATAATTAGAGGTGAACATACCGATGAACGGTTTATTTCAGAATTCCGGCAATGTGTCGGTCCCTGTTTTTATGCTCTTCAACTGAACAAGACAATTAACCGTTTTGATTAGCTAATCGTGAAATTGAAGTGATCAGCAAATGTTAACAGAGGGTTTGAATGCCCTTACCGATTCTCAGATGAACATAGAGATTTTCATAACTTTTCCGGCGAACTGAAATTAGCTGAATACAGTGCCTGAATTCGACTTCAATTGAAGGGTTAAGTTAGAAACAGCTTACAACTGTTAGACTACGATGGTATTGAAGAACTTACCGATTTGAGGACAAATACGGTTTTTTCGGCGAACCTTACAGAAATTTCCGGCGAGTTGATTTAAGCGTTCTGACGGACTGAAAGTGTGTCGAAAGTGAAATGGAATGTTTGCCTGATGTCTCTGAGTCGCGAGAAGGGTTTTGATTGAAGTAATCTGAACTTTGATTACTTTCGGTTATAAAAACCGATAATGATGAAAATTGATGTTCAATCAATTTCGAATTGATTAAAATCGTCGGTGCATCGGTTATAAACCTGAATGTGCGATTAATCAAACGATTAGTCGATTGATTTGCCGATTTCAGTTACTCAGTTGGCGCAACCGGTTTAACTGTATTTGCGCATAAAAGTTATTTGTTTCCTAGAAATGACAGATAATAACAAGTGGCGGAGTGGTGATGTGGGTGTGTGCTAAGTCTTTGGATTTATAAACCGGCTGACCCGGGTTCGAGTCCCGGCAGCAACATTTCTTTTTTATTTATTTTGTTTTTAGTTTGTTTATTAATTATGTATCATTATAAATCAAAATAATCATAAATATACAATGTGACATTTATAACTTGATATTCGATTACAAAACGGAGCGGGTTTTGGAGACCCGTTTTTGACAAATGTTACAGGTTGTCACATCATCCCCATGTTGAAAAAATTTTCATCCCGAAAATTTAGTGCTGCTATCGTTAGTTTGCTGCTCAGCTGCAAAGAGGTGTGGGTATTTGCTTTTCATTTGGTCCTGTCTTTCCCGTGTGAACTCCGGTCCACGCTTAGAGTCCCAACGAACCTTGACGATTGGAATCTTGCTGTGCCTTCGAGTCTTGATCTCACGATCCATGATCTCGATAGGTTGTTCCACAAAGTGCAGTTGTTCATCCACTTGAATCTCATCCAATGGAATAACTAGGGTTTCATCTGATAGACACTTCTTCAGATTTGACACGTGAAAAACGTTGTGAACTCCACTGAGTTCGGCAGGAAGGTCTAATTGATAAGCTACGGGTCCAATACGTTTCAAGATCACAAACGGGCCTACGTAACGTGGGTTTAGTTTGCCTCGTTTTCCAAAGCGGATTACACCCTTCCAGGGTGACACCTTCAGTAGGACGCGGTCGCCTAGTTGAAATTCGAGCGGTTTGCGTCGTTGATCAGCGTAGCTCTTCTGTCGATCTCGTGCCGCCGCCATGCGGTGTCTGATTTGTACAATCTTTTCAGTAGCCTCAAGTATCAACTCAGGGCCTGTGAGTTGACTGTCACCGACTTCTGCCCAACAGACCGGTGATCTACATTTACGACCGTATAATGCCTCAAACGGTGCTGCCGATATACTCGTATGGTAACTGTTGTTATACGAGAATTCCACTAAAGGCAGGTGGATTTCCCAACTATTCCCGAAGTCTACTACGCATGCCCTAAGCATGTCTTCCAAGGTCTGTATGCTCCTTTCGCTTTGACCATCAGTCTGAGGGTGATAAGCTGTGCTCATATCTAAGCGTGTTCCCAACGCTTTCTGAAGTGACTGCCAAAAGTTGGACGTGAAGCGAGCATCTCTGTCTGAGATGATGGACGTTGGCACTCCGTGCCGAGAAACTACTTTCTTAATGTAGATGCGAGTCAACTTCTCCATCTTATCTGTTTCTTTAATAGCTAGGAAGTGTGCGGACTTAGTTAAACGATCCACAATCACCCAGATGGTATCGCAACCACCCAAAGTTCGCGGGAGTTTAGTGATGAAGTCCATCGATATCTGATCCCATTTCCACACTGGGATCTCAGGTTGTTGAAGTAGCCCCGATGGTTTCTGATACTCTACCTTGACTTTTGCACAAGTCAAACACTTGCTCACGTAGGTGGCTATATCAGCTTTCAAGTTGGGCCACCAATACGCAGCTTTAAGGTCTTGATACATCTTATCCGAACCAGGATGGACAGAGTATCGGGATTTGTGAGCTTCGTCCATGACTAGCTTTCTAAGGTCTCCGTAGAGAGGTACCCATATACGATTCATGAAATACCGGGCTCCATTGGGTTTTACTTCCCAATCGCGTTCCATCTTTCCCACCGATTCGGCCTTGATGTTTTCTTCCTTAACTGCTTCTAACTGCGCGTCGCGTATCTGTTCGGGTAACCCCGAATGAATGGTGAGCCGTAGTGCTCGTACCCGACGAGGTTTCAAGTGTTCCTTCCTACTGAGGGCATCAGCTACCACGTTAGCTTTACCCGGGTGATACCGAATGGCACATTCATAATCGTTCAAGAGTTCGACCCAGCGACGCTGTCGCATGTTCAACTCCTTCTGATCAAAGATGTGTTGGAGGCTCTTGTGGTCTGTAAAAATTGTGCACTTCGTTCCATATAGGTAGTGTCTCCAAATCTTAAGTGCAAACACTACTGCTCCCAATTCCAGGTCATGTGTTGTGTAGTTTTTCTCGTGAACCTTCAATTGTCGGGACGCATACGCGATGACCTTATCGCGTTTCATGAGTACGCATCCCAATCCCTGAATGGAAGCATCACAATATACTACAAAATCATCTGTCCCTTCCGGCAAGGACAGAATGGGTGCACTGCAAAGTTTCTGTTTCATCAATTGAAATGTCGCTTCCTACTTGTCACCCCAAGCATACTTGATGCCTTTCTAGGTGAGGGTAGTAAGCGGTTGCGCGATCTTTGAAAATCCCTCGATGAAACGTCTGTAGTAACCAGCCAAACCCAAAAATTGGTGGATCTCCGTCGGTGTCCTGGGTGCTTCCCAGTTTTTGATAGCTTCAATCTTGGCGGGGTCGACGTGGATACCCTTTTCATTTACGATGTGCCCGAGGAACTGAACTTCCAGAATCCAGAAATCACACTTTGAAAGCTTGGCATATAGTTTCTCCTGTTGAAGTAATCCCAGCAGTAATCGTAGATGTTCAGCATGTTCTTCTTCACCTTTAGAGTAGATGAGTATGTCATCGATGAACACAATGACAAACTTGTCGAGATACGGTTTACACACGCGGTTCATGAGGTCCATGAACACTGCGGGTGCGTTGGTGAGACCGAAGGGCATGACCAAGAACTCATAATGGCCATACCGAGTATGAAATGCCGTCTTAGCGATATCCTCCTCCCTGACGCGTAACTAGTGATAACCGGACCGTAGATCAATCTTGGAGTAGTAGCTTGACCCTTGAAGTTGGTCGAAAAGATCGTCGATGCGAGGTAATGGGTATCGGTTCTTGACAGTAACCTTATTGAGTTCCCTGTAGTCGATGCACATGCGGAAGGTCCCGTCCTTCTTCTTGACAAAAAGGACTAGAGCTCCCCATGGCGAAGTGCTAGGTCGGATAAACCCTTTTTCTAACAGTTCCTGAAGTTGGGTAGGCAGCTCTTACAGCTCGGCTGGAGCTAGGCGGTATGGGGCCTTGGTGATGGGAGTTGCATGGTTTGCCAATTCAATTTCAAACTCCAATTGTCGATGTGGTGGGAGACCAGGTAACTCCTCTGGGAATACATCGGAAAAATCACGGACGACGGGGATGTCTTCTATACGTTTCTCGTCCTTAGGCTGTTCGGTAACCAGTGCGAGTAAAGCGAAAGAGTTCTTCCTCCGAAGATACTTCTGCGCTTGCATGTAAGAGATGATGTTTGTGACGGCGCCTGCCTTCTCGCCTTGCACCGTCAAGATTTTGTCGTTAGAGAGGCGAATACGGATAGATTTTTCGAAGCAGAGAACTTCAGCTCGGACGTCGGATAGCCAGTCCATTCCGACTACCACGTCAAAACTACCCAGGGTAGTTGTCATCAGATCAATGGTAAAGGTGTGACCCGCGAGTTTGAGTTGACAGCCGGATACTATATGGGTCACATCTACAGAATTACCATCGGCTAGTTCTATGACATAAGGGGTCTCTAAGGGTTTAGGCGTGAGATTTAGGTTCTTCCTAAAAGACTCAGATATAAAACTCCTATCCGCACCCGTATCAAAAAGCACAGTAGCAAAATGTTCATTAAGGGGAAACTTACCGGTGACCACGTTCGAGTCGTTTCTGGCCTCTCCACGGCCCAGCGTAAATGCGCTACCTTTGGCACCTCCTGTGCCACCATTTCCATTATTGTTGTTGTTATTATTGTTGCTGTGGTTATTGTGGTTGTGGTGGTTCCCACCATTGTTGTTGTTACGAAGCTGTGGGCAGTCTCTTTTGAAGTGGGCAGTGCTACCACACTAATAGCATCCCTGGTTAACACCCTGCTGCTGACCCTGGGGTTGATTTTGGTTTTGTCGAGACATGATTTCCCCGCGACAATCCTTTGCCGCATGTCCCACCTTGCCACATCGTTGGCAGCGATTCCCGGCACAAGGGCCGTGATGATGAAGATTACAGCGATTGCACTGCGGCTTTCGACCTACATAGCCGCTTGTGTTTTGGTTGTTGTTGGCAGGCTGATTATTTTGACCCCGGTGGCTGTTGAAATTATTGAATCGTTTCTGGTTCCCTGTTGTTGCTGGGATGACGAAGACTGTCGAGCAGACGAGTCTTCAAACTTTCTTTTATTATCAGGGGCAACTTCAGTCGTACCCCGAGTTTGCAACTTCTTTTGTTCCACCGCCTTATCGGTGAGTTTGTGCGCCAACCTGATTGCTTGATGCTCAGTTGCAGGGTTACTAGCCATTACCATACCCTGAATCTCAAGGACCAGATCCCAAGGTAGAACTCGAGTCGTTTCTCCACAGTGTTGGCCAGATCGGGACATAGAAATACCAGGTCGTGATGTTTTGCTGTGTATGCTTCGATTTCAGATCCCACCATCTTGTGGTTCCATAATGTTTGCTCCAACTGTTGAACTCTGTCTCGCGGACAGTACTCTTCTTTGATTAGGGCCTTAAACTCGGCCCAGGCCATTGCATTTGCAGCAATAAGTCCACGCGTTTGGACTTGTGCATTCCACCAAGTTAGTGCCCCATCCTCCAATGTTGAGGCAACATACTTGACTTTGTTGGCCTCCAGACAATTGCACATTTCGAACACTGATTCGGACTTTTCGATCCAGCGGACCAGTCCTATGGGTCCTTCCGCCCCCGTGAATTTGCTTGGCTTCGCGTCGAGAAACATCTTGTAGGGGTTAAGACCCCCTCCTGCTGACAGAGGACAGGTAGTCAGCGAGGAATTTTTACTAGCCCAACTATTAGATTTTCTCATGAAAAATTAATAATGGTTACCTGCCGGTTGGTTTTGAACACCCTCTAGAGCTGCATTCACGTGCTCTTGGATCATTGCAGCTAATTCTTCGGGCGTCATGTTAAGGTTTCCGCGACGTCCAGTTGCCATTTAGATCTTCGTAAGACAACATAAACACACACCGATAAGTCTATATATCCAATATAGTTATCCTATTCCATACTTAAATAATTTCTCAGATTACGTCAACCCAAATAAATTAAACAGTCAAAAGAAATATTCGGTTAAATAAAGTTTCAACGTCTTACAAAGTTCCAACCAAACATATCAGTTTACTATAAAGTCTCAAGTTTAAACATAAGTAGGAAAATAAATAGACTGAAGGAAAGTAAATAAAATAAGCGAGACGTGTCAGTCTTCTACGTCTCCATCCCCCAAATCGCTATCGTTACCGTCATCCTCCGCAACGTTTCCAGCTTCTACAGCTGGGTCTTCCTCCGGATCCAACTCTGGATCCTCCTCTGGATCCTCCTCTGGATCCTCCTCTACCGGCACAGGAGGGGCCGGTGCTGGTGCGGGTACTGGTGCAGGTGCCTGATTCTGTTCTAGTTCTTGAATTCTCCAGCTAGATTCAAGGACTCTGTCTTCGAGCCAGTCAGCCCTTATCTGCTCAGCACGAAGATCTCTAGCTAAAGTGTTACGAGCTATCTTACTCGTATGTTGCTCTTCCTCGAGCGATCCAGCCTTACCTGTTAATTGTCGTATCATCCATCCCTGTGCTAGGATGGTTTCATGCATTCTTTCTAATTGTTCTTGTTGTTTCCTTATCATATCTCTAAGTAGGTCGTTCCCTACTTCTAACGAGTTAACCGGTTCAACCGGCATAGCGATGGTCGGGTGTGAGGACGACTCCTCCCCTAGAGCGAGCCTTTTTCTCGCAGCTGAGCGTGTCTCCACGCCATGAGGTGGTGAGGGTTCCACCATAGGTGCCTTTCCCGGCGCCCTTGGTTGCGAAAGTTTGTCGGATGATGATGATGATGACATTGCCTGTTAGGTTGTGTAGTTAGTTACGAGTTGCATTCATTTCTTATTATGCATTCATATTCTACATAACACAGTTGTGGTAAATCACATAACAAGATATAACAGTTCGGTGCCAAACTACGTCTACTGTCGTGTAATCAGCTATAGTTTAGGTCTACTTTTAATGCAAACCTGGTTCTCTATAGCTAGAGGCTCCGATACCAATCTGTCACACCCTCAATTTCCACTTGCGGAGTTTTACCGCGAGGCGTGTGAACAAACCAGAATCTGAGACACTAGTACGTCGAACGACTCTATATGATTTGATAATACGTTTTCCAAAATCATTTGTTTAACCATTCATAGTAGATTTTATATTGTCTTAGTTAGTTTTCAATGTTTAGCGACAGCATTAGTTTTTAAAGTCGAGCGGAAGCATAAAAATAAAGTAGAGGAACGGGCGCCAACACAAACGCCAAAACTAAAGAAAAACCCAAAACAATGTTTGTAAATGAGACTCGATAAAAAGATGTCTTGATCAATGCAAGTGAGTGCACCTAGAGCTCCTAGCGTCCTGAGAAACATGTAAAGAAATAAGTGTCAACATTAAAGAAGAGTGAGTTCACAGGTTTTCATAAATTCGTTTGTTCGGTTATAAGTTTGTTTCCCCCGTTATCCCTAACCCGGGATAACGATTTAGTTCCATTATTCCCAACCCGGAATAATACTGATAGTTCCATTATTCCTTACCCGGAAGAATAATGAGGTTCCATTATTCCTAACCCGGAATAATAACGTTGTTGGTTCCATTATCCCTAACCCGGGATAATATTGTTGATTCGTAATTAAGTTCAATGTTAACATGTAGGTAGCTAGCCTAAAGTTATGTCACGTAGGTGTTCGCGATCGAAGCTGACTGTTGTGCCTCCGTGTTGCCAGGCCTATCACTGACCATGGCGAAGTTAGGCCAAATTATTCATCCGTTGACCATACCCGGTCGGCTAGCGCGACTAGCTCGGATGGGGCTTGTCGGGCCCAGTTGCACTACTTATAATTTCCCCGCTATCTAACCCAATACTAACGATCCGAGATATTGTCGAGGACTTGTGTGATATAGCTGCTTAGTGACCATAACGTACATTAACATTAACTTGGTTACCGAATAGTTTAATGACGTTAATTTCGTATAACGTAAAGAGATAGAGTTGTAGAGTGTATACATGTTTCTCCCCCTGTTGTTTAAAACCAGATAAAATTAGGGGCCGTGAACTCACCTTTAGTTGCTCGGTTAGTGTAACACAGAAGTTGCAAATGATGGGACCGTTAATTGCGTCCTAACAAGTCAATTGATTTAGAGTTAGTGTGTGAACACACTGACACAAACCCCACACATACTAACACACAATGCGGTACTTACAATGACAATTCCTAAGACTCAAATCATGCATGCAAGTATCATCATACCAATATAGTGATCAAAACAATTTATCATGAACACAATCAATCCATACAACACTTTGGTACACACATTCGCAAGTTATCAAGTTTTAGCTTATATACTCATAATTAGGCTGTTTTTGAGGATTTTTATAAAATAGTTCCAACATTCCAAAAATTCCAATTATTTTACAGAAGGTGTCAACTATACTGTAGAATTTTATATAAATTTTTCAAGTCCTAACACTTTACCAATTATTCATAAATATTAATATGCTAGGCTGCAGTCAGATTCGTCGTTTTCTGACTGCAGTCCACGGGAGAATTTATTTAAAAATCACCGTTCGTCCAATTAACAAAATTCCAGTGGGAGTTTCCCGGAAATTTCCATATCTAGTTGCTGTACAAATTTCATGATTCGACTCTCTACAGATTATTAGATCCGACTCGATAAACAACTAACAATTTTTCAGAATTTTCACAGCTTCAGTTACTGAACTTAATTAGCCACTTAAAAATACCAAACGACTTCAGAAAAATATGAATCCAGCGCCATTAGAAGCGTTTTTCAAAACTCTACGTTTTAGACTTCAGAAAATCCGTTTTTCGATAAATAATAACCAAGTTACTGCCAGTTGAAGTTGGCTGTAAACACCATTCAGCATCCTGATTTCAGCATTTTATCGCAATCTAATCCGTTTAAACAATCGATACGTTAAATATAAGCTATCAAGAACAGAATTACCAATCATATATCATCATATATATCATACCCATGCAAACCCTAATCATAACATATAGTTTTTATCACACAAAACGCAGCCTAACGTTTCTTAATTCCGCTAATCATCATAATCGCAACTAGCATAATTAATCGACTAACATCATAACACTACATTCAAACATGATCAAGAGTTTATAATCCTAGTATAACTTTGCAAACAATGATAACCCTAACCTTTTACACCGAGGATTAATGAGCCGTGAGTTAGATGGAAGTGGATTCGGTTTGAAGGTGATCGCGACCGAGAAGGAGAATGGCGAGGAGAGGGCTGCCGCGATCTAGAGGGATGCAGCAAGGCTGTCTTGCGATCGAGAGGGTGAATGGGAGGCTGCCGTCGGCTCTTTAGCTATTAGGGTTTGTGTGTTTTGTTTGTGAAGCAATGCACATGCATGTATGTGTATATATAGCGCAAGAGGTAAAGGGAAAAGGGAAGGGTTTGCGGTTTGGGGTGCTCGCGGCCGCAAGGGGGTTCGGGTGGGTCGGTTTGGGTCTACAACTTGGTCCTCAAGTTTCGATTAACTACTTGAGTCGCAAAGAAGTGAGGTCTATTCGTTTCGCGGCTCGGTTCGATTCATTTATCTATTTATTATATCTACATTTTACAACTAAAACAAATCACGAAATCGGAACATCACATATTAACTCACCAACTTATAAATGTTTAATACGTAGCACGTAATTCATTTGACAAGTACACGAAATTATCGTAATTATTTCGAGCGTGCAATTTAAGTCTCCGAATCAATTTAACGTAGGAACGAATAACCGTGAAGTGGTGCGTTTAAGATATCTGAAAAACCGGGATGTCACAAGCAGTACCTCCACTTGTGAATAATATCAAGTTTGAGATTTTCCAGTGTGAGGATCAAACAAATACCTTGCATCAGCAAAACCAACCGAACTTGTTGTCGATTGATTAGTAAAATATAAACCCATATCGTTTGTACCTTGAAGGTATCGAAATATTTGTTTCCCCATTCCAATGCCTCTTTATTGGGCATGAACTATGTCTTGCCAATAAATTTACAGAAAATGATATATCTGGTCATGTATAACTAGCAAGAAACATTAGTGCACCAATTGCACTTATCTGGTCAGAATGGGTCTTTCGTGACATCAAGAGATCTTACAACCATTGGAGTACTTAGTGGATGTGATTTTTCCATATAGAACCTTTTGAGTAACTTTTGTATGTAGTTTTGTTGATGCACAAGGATTCCACCCTTAAGATGTTCGATTTGTAACCCGAGACAAAATTTTGTTTTGCCAAGGTTTTTCATTTCAAATTCTCTTTTCAAATATTCAACCGCCTTTTGGAGCTCCCCTGGAGTTCCAATTATATTCAAGTCATCAACGTATACAGCAATTATAACGTATTCATATTCTGACCTTTTTATGAAGATACATGGGCATTTTAATTAATTTTTATAACCTTCTTTCAACAAATACTCACTAAGGCGATTATACTACATACGCCAGATTGTTTTAGCCCATATAATGATTTGTTTAATTTAATTACATGATGTTCTCGAGAACTAGATGTACATGAGTTTGGCAAATTGAATCCTTCAGTGAGTTTCATGTAAATATCAGTATCAAGTGAGCAATAGAGGTAGGATGTCAAAACATCCATTAGACGCAAGTCAATCCCTTCTTGTATTACCAGACTAACAAGATAACGAAAGTTGTCGCATCCATCACCGGAGAATATGTATCCTCATAATCAATCCCAGGTCTTCACAAAAATCCTTGTGCTACTAATCTTGCCTTGTATCGTACGATTTCATATTTCTCATTACTTTTTCGCACAAAGACCCACTTATATCCGATAGGCTTTACACCTTTAGGTATAGGGAATACTTGTCCAAAAACTTCTCGTTTATTGAGAAATCTAATTCTGCCTTAATTGCGACTTTCTAGTTTGGCCAATCCATTTCTCAATAGATTTTGGTTCTTGATCCTCACTATTTCCATTACTTCTAGCGCTACGTTATATGAAAAACTGTCATCGATGTCGATTTCATTTCGGTTCCATACCTTTCTAGACATGATATATTTATTGAGATCTCTTCGTTTTCAGGTACCTGAGGTTCTTCTAGAACCATCATGTCTAGTGTCTCTTCAGGAAACTCTTTTCTTGGCATTATCATTACCTCGAATTGACCATCTCCATTATTTGCTCCTTTTTTCTTTCGAGGATTTTTATCTTTAGAACCGATTGGTCTACCACATTTGAGGCATGCATTAGACTCATTCCGAACATGTGGTGTCCTTCTGGGACACTTATTTTTACTAGAGTATTAGCAGCTGGTATGTGTGACTTAGTCACTCTCTTTGGGTTAGTGAATGCGTCTGGTAATTGATTTGCTAATCTTTGTAAATGAATTATCCTTTGAACTTATAGTTCACACTGTTTAGTTCGAGGATCAAGATGAGACAATGATAATTCCTTCCAAATTATATTATTATTTTTCAGCTGCTTTTCATCTCCCCCTAAAATTGGGAATGTTGTTTCAACAAAATGACAATCACCAAATCGAGCCGTAAATAAATCACCTATTGATGGCTCTAAATACTTAATGATCGATGGTCATTCATACCCAACAAATATTCCTAATCTCCTTTGAGGTCTCATCTTTGTGCGTTGTAGTGGAACGATAGGAACAAATACAGCACAACCGAAAATCCTTAGATGGGAAATATCTGGTTCCTGACCAAAAACCAACTTTAATAGGGAGGAAGTGTGGTAACTCATTGGCCTAATGCGAATTAGTGTTGCTGCATGTGAAATTGCATGCCCCCAAGCAGATGCTGGTAGTTTTGATTTCATAATCATTGGTCTTGCAATCATTTAAAGTCGCTTGATAAGAATTCAGCAAGTCCATTTTGTGTATGTACATGAGGTACAGGATGCTCTACACTTATGCCAATAGACATGTAGTAATCATTGAAGGTTTGGGATGTAAATTCACCAGCATTGTCCAACCGAATTTTCTTTATGGGATCATCTGGAAATGTGCTCTTAGCCTTATTAATTGAACAAGTAGTCGTGCAGATGCCCTATTACGACTTGATAGTAAACTCATATGTGACCATCTAGTTGATGCATCAATTAAGACCATAAAGTATCTAAATGGCCCACTAGGAGGGTGTATAGGCCCACATATATCCCCATGTATTCTTTCTAAAAAACTCAAGGATTTTGTCCATACCTTAACTGGTGATGGGTGAGTGATTAACTTCCCTTGTGAGCATGCAACACATGTAATATCCTTAGATTGAAGAATTGTCTAGTTCTTCAAAGGATGATCACATGAATTTTCTATAATTTTTCGCGTCATTATTGATCCGGGATGGCCTAACCGGTCATGCCAAATTATAAAATTTTCTCGGTCCATAAACTTATGGTTTTTTATTGCATTTGATTCAACTACACTAATTTTAGTAGAATACAAACCAGAGGAAAATGCGGGTAACTTCTCTAATATATGCTTTTTACCCGAAATCATACTTGTAATTTGAAGGTACTCATCATGTCCCTCACTTGTATTCTCAAGATGATATCCATTTAGACGAATATCTTTAAAGCTTTTTAGATTTCTTTGAGATAGTGGGGAAAATAATGCATTGTTAATTTTAAGCAAAGTTCCAATTTGTAGAACTACATAGCTTCTCCAAAGCCTTCTATTAATTTTGTTTTACCGGATATAGTAGCAGCACTTGCTTCTTTCATTGTTAAACTAGAGAAATAATTCTTTTTCTCTAGAATTGTATGAGTAGTAGCACTGTCTATTAGACATACATCTTCACCATTAATAGGACGTTTAGTGAACACTCCATATGCTTCAAAACATAACAAAATTTCATAAATATGGTTCAAACATAACAAATGCCATAAAATGCCCCAAAAATACTTCAAAACAAAACATAACAAAATCCCAAACAAAATGTCTCGATAAAACATCAAGGAAATAACATAATTTTAAATATAATCATTCACGCGTAAGGAAAATTGCAAGCGTCCAACTGGTTGGTATAAGCCATGATATCACCAGAATCCAATTTGGCTTGCTCGATAAAGAAATCAGCATAATCCAGATTAGTTGCATTAGTAAGGTCCTTTTCACCACTTGGGACATCGACATTTCCATCTTCATATGTGAAATTTGTATTTATTCCCTTTCCTTTTTCTTTATAGATTGTTTGTAAAGCTCTACCAAGTGTCTTGCTATACGACATGTACCAGCCCAGTGGTTGTTACTTCCACATCGATAGCATGCATTCAATTGGGGTTCCATTTTTCTTTTTACCTTTTCCATCATTGGATTTCTTTTCATAATCATGAAACTTCTGGTGGGTTCCTTTGTTTTTAAATTGAACACCATGATAATTCCCCCGACCATATCCACGTCCACGACCACGACCAGGACCATGACCACGCCCACGTTGATAGCCACGACCACGTCCGTGACTTCTACTTTGGTCATTATATGTTGCCACATTCACTTCAGGGAATGGAGTTGTACCAACCGGATGAGTTTCATGGTTTTTCATTAGTATCTCATTATTTTGCTCAGCCACAAGCAAACATGATATTAAGTCACTGTATTTGGTGAAGCCCCTTTCATGATATTGTTGTTGCAAGACAATGTTTGAGGCATGAAAGGTGGAGAATGTTTTTTCCAACATCTCCTTATCAGTAATATTTTCACCACATAGAATCAATTGTGATGTGATTGTCGAGTTATACTCACTTATAGACTTAAAGTCTTGCAACCTTAAATTGAGCCATTCATAACGAGCTCTTGGTAATATTACTATTTTCTGATAGTCATACCTTTCTTTTAAATTGGTCCACAGGACGAGTGGATTTTCGATAGTGAGATATTCATTTTTCAAGGACTCATGAATATGGTGGCGTAAGAAAATCATTGCTTTGTTTTATCTTGGGTATTTTTTTTATTTTCTGCTTTAATTGTATCCCCAAGGTTATTGGCATTTAGATGGATTTCAGCATCCAAAGCCCATGACAAATAATTTTTTTCCAGTGATGTCCAAAGCCATAAACTCAAAGTATAACGCCTCGATTTTTCGTACTTTCCTTAATTAGAAAGTGTAATCGTATTTCTATTTATGGAAAGTTGTATTCATATCGCATTCATATTTCATTTCCCAATCTTATAATCCGAGACTTTGATCGTAATAAAATTCATACCTGATACATACTTGTCTTACATGCATTTAATTGTTAAATACGTGTTTACATACAAACTGATACTTGTTATACGTGCAAATACTCATACATTCATACTTGATACCAAAAATATACTTAAATATACATTATACACTTGAAAACATGCGAAAATATCAAGTTTTACCATGAAATGTAAGATAAACTAAGTTCAAGGACTAAAAATAGCATAATCCGGAGAAAGTGGTTTCTTGCCCATGGATTGGTCCATTTTGTGTTTGTTGGATTGTGTTTCTTGCATTTAATACTCACCTAACTCAACCCCCAAACCTCAACTATAAATATCCACCTCCTCCCACTCTCATTTCACACCTCAAACACTTCTTCTCTTCTCTCTAAAGCTCTAAATCTCTCTCTATCTAAAGGTTCAAGGCTTTCAAAAGATAGCTTGGTGATCCTCCAACTCCCCAAGCCCTTCACGGAAGTAACAAAGGGAAGCTAGCAAAACCGTGAGTACACTCGACCCACTTTTCGTTTACAACACTTTTGGGTGTAACATGTTTACTTATAGCAAACCACAACACTTAAACTTTATGAAATGCACAAACAATCCTATACACATGAATACTTGATACGCTTACGTGATGCTTATATCTTGGACATTCTTTATGTGATACTTTAGTCATTAACTTCTTTAAGCCTTCGTTTGACATGTAAAAGCGCTTTAGGAAGTAACGCATCCTCCTCCATCGTGTAATCTTAAGGCCATGTTAAAACATCATGACTGCGTTAAGGGTTTGACTAGTAGTATTGCATGCCTTGTATATGCTCTTGTAGAATCATAGTTGCCATGAGGATTTGTTTAAACATTATTCGTATACGTATGCTATGCTTAAACTTGTGTACTCGCCTTTGCTTTTGCATTGAATTGTTATTTTAAAACATGTTACAGGTTGATGAAGAGGATGCTATGAAATCAAATAGCAAGGATTTAGATACACACATTTAGACATTTAGGTTAATGTTGTTGTATCAGTTTTGTTATATTGTGTTAAGTTTAGTTGTTGTATTTGTTTCAATGTTGTATTTTGACAATTATTCTTGAAATGAAATTCGAATTTAAATTAAATATTGTCATTATTAGCATTATGAGCAATGAGCAATCTCGTTATCGTCTCACTTTGATGTTTCCGTCATCGGTTGGGGTGTGACAGATTGGTATCAGAGCCATAACTATAGGGAATTAGGTAGAATTGCCATGATCGACCTAGTCTATAGTTTAAGTGACCGAACTTGACCATTCTTGATTCGTGTTTAAAATGCTAATTATCCCTACCTTGCTTCTTCCTATTTCTTTTGGTCTTAATATATGCAATATGTCTTTCCTAAGACATTTACACAATATACACGCTTGAAGACTTGAAGACACTCATACTACAAACGAGATGATCTCACCAAAATAGGGTGTAAACCCGCACTTTGGTGATCACTCTCAATCTGCATATTCGATTTTTTTCACGAAATTACGCCATCAAGTTAGGAGTGATATCCATACATTGATGGAAAATTTCTATTTCATACTCTAGTGGACCCTTACCAACAAGTCGGAATTTGCTCCTCGTTTGGTAAGTACCAACCACGCTTAGGGTAGGATGTTGTCAAGTCAGGGGTGAAACCCGCACCTTGTCAACTAGTCCCACTACTCGATTTTCAATCTCGCCAAAGTTTCGATTTTTTGATCAATTAGAGACGTGTAGTAACTGGAAGGGTAAAATGTCGTTAATCACTTCTCGACGAGAGCATTTTACCTATAGGCTAAAGCACGTTCCTCTAATCTGAAAGGATATTCGATTCACTTTGGAATAGTCAACGCTTCTCAACCCAAAGCACTCCAATATTTTACTAAGCCTATCTTTTATGCTATCTCAATTTTATGTGTTTTAATACTTATTACCTCGTTCATTTCGAACCCAATGCACAATTCGCACATCTTTCGCAATCAGAAACAATAATAATTATTTCAAACCAACTAAATTCATACTCCTTACATAATCATACGTGTTTATACTATTGAATACTTATTATGCTTATGTCACCTATGTGAACTCATACATGTTATACAATACTTACATGCTCAAACGTGATTTTATTGTCGATCACCTAGATGTCTTTTTTGCAAAACTCAAGTTGGAGAAATGAGTCGAAGTCCAACTCCAACTCGACTATTTTCATAACAATCATTATATCAAAACTTATACCTAAACCTTTTATCATTGTTTCAATTTTCTCATTTATGCATAAAACTCAAACCTTACTATTTTATCCAAAGGATTTTCCCCTACAACATAGTTAAATTACATACACGAAACCCCTAATGACACTTTAAACGTTTCTTTCACAATTTTTGAAAAAATTTATGAAATGCTACCCATCAACTTAGTCGGTCAAACGAACCTCTTGCCCTCAATTTTCACAACTCGTCCAAAACACACTCACTTTATACTACCACTCTAAAGACATTTTATTCCCAACAATAACCCAACGAAAACTTTCTCTTACATACGTACAAGTACTTTGCTAAAATGCTTTTAAAAAATTCAAGTTTTACATGAAAATTTTCAAAATACGCCTTTCTTGCATCAATAAAATAAGTAAAATAAGCAATCTCACTATTTTACAACCTTTTCAAAATACGCAAATCTAAATCTGAACACATGGGCAAGAAAATTTCATATGCGAATCAAATTTTAAAACAAAAGTAGCATTTCTTTTTACAAAACAAATTTTACATCAAAAATTAATACTTTTCTCAATATTTACCCGACATTCACAATTTTGGTCCTTCATTCCCGACAAACCCAACTTATTTTAACCAACTCAATGTTTTGACTCAAGCAACCACACACATGCATATCCCTTACACGTTTCTATTTATACAGTCAATATTACATGACAATATTACACATATCACCATTACACTTCATATTTTACACACTCGCAACTTCATAGTAACTTATATATGCTAAATCCCATTATACTCCACCTATACGCTCGATACTGCATGCTAATGTTATACATATTTGTATTCAATCATACTCAAAATTCGCACTACTTGGTAGTCATACTTGAAATCTATAAGTAGGCATAACCCGAATGGTTTCTCATACGTTCGACACACTCATACATACATACAATCATGCTTGCATACTTAATTTTTATACGCTATCTTACATACCCTTTGCTTACTAGATGTAACCTGACCCATACACTACTAGTACAAACTATGAGGATCATGCACGAACCAAAATAATCACGGGTGCACACGGGATTATATTGGTAGGCGCATGAAGACCATAGTGGGTTCTACTGTGTATCGCAACACGAACGTAACATGACACCGAATAGCGAAACGATGTAACATGGTGTGAACATGGTGGATACGTTGCTGGTACTTCTTATATATAAGTGTCCCTACCATGTTACCAAACTTTCGTAAAACCTGCCATGAGAAATTCGGTGTTCTCCTAGACCTTGTTAAATACATTTGATTCATAAAAGACTTTGGTGACCCCACCTCGTAATGATTAGTACTCGATTACCCATGACAAAGCTTCATTCTCAAAATCGTTAGCTTTAACCGCCACAACTATCACTAGCATCCATGTCGCATTTTATCCGATATTCATACCATTTTTACCCCTCGCATACACCTACCGAATCAGTTACTACCATACCATGATTTTCCCAATTCTTCTATTAACCATCATCGAACTTTATTTACAGCAAATCAGCCTAAAACATTCAATCCATTTTTATAAACGTCCCCACCAGCTCAATTTGGTCAAAATGTTCCATTTTTTTTAACTATCTTTCACTCTTATCTACGCGTAAACTTCAACCAGTCGGTCTATTACCGCTAAAATCTTTTAGAAACCATAAATATTTACCATCCTAGCTCTCTCCAATAAACATTTTTTTACAACAAGTGATTTACTAATACGCCTTAGAACTGCAAAACTTTTCTTACAGCTTTCGGTACGGACATCTCATTTTAATTAAAATACATCCTTAGTCATACTAAAACCTTCCTCTTAGGTCGCACTCTTTTAAAATATTCCTTCCAATGTGTTTTCCAAACCCAGTCAAACTCACTTGCTTGCACACACATACACGTTTTTACTTATCCTTATATACGTTTACAATTGGTGTCTCAAAAACACCTTAGTCAAACAAATTACTTTCACGGAACCTACCATTTTATCCTTCAAGATTTCGATACATATTGACACACTTGTACATGAACTCCGCAAAAACTTTAAACTTCAAAATCTTGGTTTTGGCCAAACATTTTCACCAAAATGACATCTTTTCCAAAGTCTTCCTCTTGAATAAATTTCGGGACGAAATTTCCTAAAAGAGGGGAGATTGTAACGCCTCGGTTTTTTGTACTTTCCTTAATTAGAAAGTGTAATCGTATTTCTATTTATGGAAAGTTGTATTCGTATCGCATTCGTATTTTATTTCCCAATCTTATAATCCAATACTTTGATCGTAATAAAATTCATACCTGATACATACTTGTCTTACATGCATTTAATTGTTAAATACGTGTTTACATACAAACCGATACTTGTTATACGTGCAAATACATGACATTCATACTTGATACCTAAAATATACTTACATATACATTATACACTTGAAAACATGCGAAAATATCAAGTTTTACCATGAAATGTAAGATAAACTAAGTTCAAGGACTAAAAATAGCATAATCCGGGGAAAGTGGTTTCTTGCCCATGGATTGGTCCATTTTATGTTTGTTGCATTGTGTTTCTTGCATTTAATACTCACCTAACTCAACCCCCAAACCTTAACTATAAATACCCACCTCCCCCCACTCTCATTTCACACCTCAAACACTTCTTCTCTTCTCTCTAAAGCTCTAAAGCTCTCTCTATCTAAAGGTTCAAGGATTTCAAAAGATAGCTTGGTGATCCTCCAACTCCCCAAGCCCTTCACGGAAGTAACAAAGGGAAGCTAGCAAAACCGTAAGTACACTCGACCCACTTTTCGTTTACAACACTTTTGGGTGTAACCTGTTTACTTATACCAAACCACAACACTTAAACATTATGAAATGCACAAACAATCCTATACACATGAATACTTGATACGCTTACGTGATGCTTATATCTTGGACATTCTTTATGTGATACTTTAGACATTAACTGGTTTAAGCCTTCGTTTGACATGTATAAGCGCATTAGGAAGTAACGCATCCCCCTCCATCGTGTAATCTTGAGGCCATGTTAAAACATCGTGATTACGTAAAGGGTTTGACTAATAGTATTGCATGCCTTGTATATGCTCTTGTAGTATCATAGTTGCCATGAGGATTTGTTTAAACTTTATTCGTATACGTATGCTATGCTTAAACTTGTGTACTCGCCTTTGATTTTGCATTGAATTGTTATTTTAAAACATGTTACAGGTTGATGAAGAGGATGTTATTAAATCAAATAGCAAGGATTTAGATACACACATTTAGACGTTTAGGTTAATGTTGTTGTATCAATTTTGTTGTATTGTATTAAGTTTAATTGTTGTGTTTGTTTCAATGTTGTATTTTGACAATTATTCTTGAAATGAAATTCGAATTTAAATTAAATATTGTTATTATTAGCGTTGTGAGCAATGAGCAATCTCGTTATCGTCTCACTCCGATGTTTCCACCATCGGTTGGGGTGTGACACAAGCTTTGCAAGATTCGACATAGCTAACTATATTAAAGAGATACGCATGAATTAATGCATGTTATTATAATAAAATAAAATTTAGTAATCATTATTGGCTATAAAATAAAACAAGACTAACAAAATAATAATGTACTCAGTCATTACCAATTAAATTTTTTTTACATATATTTGTATATGATATATCCATGCATATAAAGATACTAGGTTAGTTAATAGATGGAAGAGGCCAATAATCTTAAATAAATATACCTTTTACTTCGTCAAAATTCTCCCTCTTAATTATTATTATTATGCTAAACAATGGATATACAAATGTCGCATTGTGATAACATAATAAACTACATATAGTTTATAGATTTATAAACAAGTAAATACAATCTAGTAATTCACGAAAAGGTAACTAGTAATGAAATACTAAATTATACTACAAGTGTGTTTTGTTTTATTTATTTAATTATTTGTGTATGTTTTACAAACTTAAATAAATCCAAACAAATAAATATGTAAATTGCACGACTTAATATAATTAGTTCTATAAGCCTGACAAAACTCATCTGGTTATAAACAGTCATTTATCATATCTTAATTATATCTCATCATAATTGGCAAAAAAGGAATTTTAACAGACAAATGCAAACCCCAGGGGTTAAAGCCTAATTTTATCAAATTATTGTCATTTAATAAAACATAATAAAGAAATATGGAAGAAAGAATGGGATCAAATTCTTTAATAACAACAAAATAGGTGTTCGGAGTTCATGTTAGCTATTGGTTTTCTTTATGAAATTCTTTTGTGTGTTAGGATAAAAATAGATACAACAGTGAGCAACATCACATTATAATCAAGCATTATATAATAAAGGAAAATATGTGTTTTTAACTATATCTTTCTATAGAAAACTCTGAGAATTCATTAAAAATAAAACTTTTGATTGTGAATGATGGAATAAAGTTCTATAACATTAAAAGAAAATAGAAAACTATTTTCACCCCCTCCCCCCCATTGTTTAGATTAAACAAAAATATATAACCAATAATATCATAATGGCTCCTTTGAACAAAACATTGTATGAATTGCAATATACGTTTAAAAGAATGAAGAACAATGAAAGTCAATTTACCTTGTGATAATACGATCTAACTCCAAAAGCAAGTCGTGCTGATAACGTGTTGTAAAACAACGGCCTAATAGCAACCAATATATGATATATGTAAACAAGAGTTATAGAGATCATAGAAAGAAGAATCGGAGAACTCATTATTATTGATGTAAAGTAGGAATTACATATGCCTCTATTTATAGGCTTACAAAGATGGGAGTTAAGTACTTGGAGAGTCACCACATTATGAAAACATGTTAGTTAAATACTTGAAGAATCACCATATTATAAAGACATGTGGATAGTTACACATTAAAAATAATAATTAATAACAATCATTGTTTTTATTCAAAGGAGTATTGAATGAATTTATGGTGTTTTTCATTCCTGTCAATAGGATTTCATCAATATGTTATAAAATATAAAATAATAGCATAAAAATCACATGTAGTGTTACGATTAAATTAAAAAATAAAAGCATAGAGATATGTATGGTTACTATTAAATTAAAATATTAAAGCATAGAAAAATTTTCATACTTGATTTGTAAATTAGTTTACTTGCTATATAAGTTATAGAATAAGAATAATTACAGAACACTAATTATTATGAAAAAAATACAACTTTAAATCACTAAGTTTTGGGATCTAAGATTCATATTTTTTAAATTGTATGTTTTTTACATTCATGTGTGTATTATATATACATAAAAAAACTATGTAGTTTTACCTACATATAGCATATATACATATAGCTAACTTAACCTATACATAACCTACATATGTGTAAGTTATATAAAAAAAATTCATGTTTTCTTTTGAATTCTAACGTGAGATACAATAAATCTTACATTTGTAACATTTTAGTTTACTTTTTAGATTTTTACGATGAAAAACATAGACCATTCATTATGTTCTGTGCGTGCTCGCAATATTTAGTGTTCCGGATAGAACCTTGATGTAACTTCTATTCTATATTTTAATCAACTTTTGCCAAATCAAATATTTAAAGTAAGTTTCGTATTTCCTTGTGAACTGAACACAGTTTTGTGATTTAACTTTGATGCACATCACAATATCACATGTTGAATCATATATGGATCTTGATAAACAAAAAATCATATATTAGGATACAAATATACAATACCCTTTCGCATATGTGTTTACCTGAATTTATAACCTATGTATAAAAATTTTCTGGAGTCCGGATAATATTATACTATACACCTGAAATAAAACTTAGAAAAAGAGATGTGTAAGAAAAAAAAACTTTAATTGTTTTAGGAAGAGGAAACTAAGAACTGAATTTTCTAGAGTCCCGATAATATCATACTATACACCTGAAATAAAAATTAGAAAACAGACGTGTTAGAAAAAAAACCTTGATTGTTTTAGGGAGTGCGTATACTTTAACTAGGCTCAATAATTGGGTTTAGATCGGATGAGATATGGTGAATTTGACACCATATCCCTCCCTCTACTTAAAAAGGGATCTAACACTCGGACTTGATCACTGGAGGGTGGTGCGTTGGTCTCGAAACCTACGACTTCAAAACTCCTACTAGCAGGTTACTTTATGTTATAGCTACATCTCAAGGTTGGGGGAGGCTCATATGCTTAAACAACCTTAAAGGTAAAGGGACAAACTTTACGTTATTAGTTTTAACATTCTGTTAAACTATCTCCGACAAACAGTCAACGATGAACCCACAATGGCTCATGATGACGTGGATAGCTTAAGCTTAATAAAATGACTAAAATGCAATATAGCTTAAAGGGTTGAAAGATAAAAGGGTTCGGAACTAAGCAACTACCGTGAACAGCAAAAAGCACAAGACATTGACCGGTCACATCACACTTTACGTAAGAATCCTCTCACTCAGCCGCAAAATTAGCATGTGGGAGAATACAGCCTTTTACCTGCAGGTCCAAAGCCTTTAACCTACCAAAACTGGCAAGCCCTGTACTGCAGACATGGATCACTATTCAAAGGTTTCTTCTTGTGGCCAACCATTCCTCTATAAATGACAACACCTTGTCATTCGGCTTGACACTCCTTGAAAATCTCACTTCTTGTCTCTAGAACTTGCTTCTTGTATGTTTTATTCTTCACTAACTTTAACACAACTACATTATACACAAACATTCTAGGTTGAATATTCTTCAATCCAAAATTCAAAACAAGCAATGACAAAGTGATCCAACCCTACGTATTTCATACATGGGGGGACCCCACGACCTGCGATATGCAAACCGAAACCCTTAAACCCTTTTACCTTGGAGATATCGTTACCATCCTTAGTCTGGTATTTGTTGTAACAACAAGTTAGCGCCCACTATGGGGCTACACCGCTTACTTTGTCTCAAAGACCAATTGTGTAGATCCAAGATCTCCTTTCATCATGTTTTAGTGAATCCCCCGGCGAGATAAATCAGGTACCTAACAACACCGAGTTAACACCGGACTCTGGTCGGATCTCTCCGGCCAGATCCACACCTTTCTCTACTCCCGGAAGTACTCCAACGGGGACTATGTTACCAGAGTTCTCCTCTTTTCAAACACCAACCCCTTCTCGATCAGGGGTTGCATCTCCTCAAATCGTTGCTATGCGTACGCCGGAACGCATAGATCTAACACCCGAGGGAGTAGCTAGAAATTTCCTACAGTTGAGATCCCTTCTCAACTAACATGTGAGCCGAGAAAGGGAAAAGGGGTGAGTATAAGGCTAGACTATGATGAGTCTGGGCAACCGTTGTCACCGGGCCTTCCACCACACATTCTATTTTGAAGTTGGTCCTATTACAACTAACCTGCCACTAAATCCAAGCCCTTGTGGTTTTGAGAGACCAAGCCCAACTGTTTTTCCCTTGTTTACCTCCCAGCTCGTTGCTGCTAGTGCACCTATTGGGCATGAAACCACTCTGGATCAACTTTGGCAGTCGCCAACTTCAAGCACTTCCCCTCATGTTGCCACTTTATGGGAACAAGCCATAGCTACCCTGCCTTTGGCTCGAGGTGTGATCCTGAGCACATCCATGGGAATGCCTTATACAGTCCCACCAGGGAACCTCGAACAGCAACCAAGTATCAAGGATGGAGGAAGATCTCACCAAGCCTTACAAACACAATAACTTATCATACTTCTCCCAACAAATTGCCGATTACGAGTTTCAAACTCGGATAAAAATGCCATCACACATTAGAACCTATGACGTACAGATGATCCTTAAGACCACCTCCAAATCTTTACTCGGTCCGCGAGAATTGAGAAATGGTCTAATCCCGAATGCTGTCTCATGTTCATGCAAACCCTTGTGGGGTCAGCACGTATGTGGTTCAATGACCTACCTGAACAAAGCATTCGAACCTTTGATGATCTTAGCAAAGGTTTTCTTGCCAATTTCTCACAATAACGGAGGTATGTTAAGGGTGCTATAGTAATCTTCCAAATAAAGCAACATGACGATTAAAGCCTTCGAGACTTCATTGAGAGGTACAAAAAGGAAGGTATAACCTATGTAGGTGCTGATGAAAAGATGAGGGTGGAAGGGTTCATGAATTCCATCACCTCCAAGTACCTTACAAGGGACTTCAATAAGTGCCTACCCAAAACTCTCGAGTAACCCCACATTCGAGGGGAGGAAGTTGTCGACATCAAAGAGCAAAGGAAAAGAGCTCCTAGTTGGCGAAGCAACAGTCCTAACAGGAAAAGTGGAAACTTTGGCTCCTATGACAAACACTCTAGAACTTCGGTTCCAAGAAAGCCTGAAGGCAGTAACCCTCCAAGCCGGGAAAAGACTGTAAGCTTCACAACCTTAATAAATACCCCACAAGAAATCTTGTCCACCGGTAAAACATAGCTTTCGACCTACTCTACCTTTACCTAAAAGCAAAAGAAACGAAAACTCCACCCAATATTGTGAGTTTCACGAAGAGAGAGGCCACCATACCAACGATTGCTTCCAACTCAAGAAAAGAATCGAAGAAGCTGTCAAGTCCGGATAACTAGCCCACTTGGTTAAAGGGGTAAGGGACAAGATGGCTGAAGGAAAGAGCAATGAAGCGAAGATGGTGAACTTTGATGGAAAAGCTTCCCACAAACGCCCACGTTTGGAGGCATGTGAACACCAATATGTTTACTTCCCACCACTCGAAGGGGACTTGCTCTCCAACCCTTTGGTGGTAGAAGCTACATTGGGGACCATCAAGACATACAAAGCCTACATTGACACTAGAGCAGCCACAAAAATTATGTTTTAGAAATGCTTCAACCATCTCAGCAACGACGAACGTTCAAGGCTTCAACAATCTGAATCCTCTATCAAAGGTATCGTTGACATACCTATTAAGCATTTGGGCCAAATAACCCTTAATGTCTGTTTCAGTGAAGGAAAGATGGAAAGAACCGAACCACTCACCTTTGTGGTAATCAACATTCCCTCCAACTATGATGTCATCATAGAAAGGCCAGGGCAAAGTAGTTCGGATGCGTTCCGTGGCCAAGGCACTGTAAGTTCCACGAAGGGATACCTTCACCACAAGAGCTCTTGTAAGGAAAAGTTCAAAGAAAATGAGGAAATATAAGGGTGATCATTAACCCAAATCCTTAAAGGATAAGGTAAATACTACCTTACCTAAGACCCTCTCTTATCTCAAGAATGCTCCTTCAACAGACATCTTTGCATGTGTCCAAGATACAGTATCCCATATTACGAACACGAGCTTAAAATTCAATGTGAAACCCTTGTCCAGCAAAAGGAAGCTTAGACAGATAGAAGCCTTGCAAGCCTGTCAGGAAGGTTGAAGGCTGTTAGAGCTGGAATCCTCCGAGAATTCAAAGTATATTCTTGGATAGCCAATCCAGTAATGGTTCGCGAACCTGATGTCCTGAGATGTGCATTAACATCAAGGACCTTTACAAAGCATGCCCAAAGAATTGTATATCAACTTTACCAGAAATCGACCTAAGGTTGACTCGCTCACCAGGTTTCCCCTCAAGTTCTTCCTAGATGCCTACAAGGGTTACCACCAGATTCAGATTAAAACAAGAAGATGAAAGAAAACAACATTCCACACCAACAAGATAATTTTTTGTACGAAAGAGCCTTTTGTTTAAAGAATCAGGTGTAATACCAATCGTTTGGTAGATAAAGCATTTGTCGGGCAAACAGGCAGAAACATGGAAGCCTACGTTGATGATTTGGTGATCAAAAGTAAAACCGAAGGTCAAATGCATGATGATATACAAGAAACTTTCCGTAACCTAAGGAAGATTAACATGAAGATTAATCCCGTCAAGTGTTCATTTGGTTTTGAAGAAGGCAAGTTCTTGGGGCACATTGTGGGAAAGTAAAGTGTAAAGGCTAATCCTAAAATGGGAAAGCCATCCTTGACACAAAGTCACCACAAAGCAAGAAAAAGATGGAAAGCTTGCAGCTTAAAAAGTCCATCCCTTTCTTCAAAACCCTTCAAGGGTGCGCCAACAAGAAATACTTCCAACGGACTAAAAAAGCAGAAGAAGCCTTCCACCAAATGAAGCAACACTTGGCCTCACTCTCAGACATTGATGCTCCGGAAATAGGGGAACTAATCTCTGTCCTTCTTTCGGTTGCTGAGGAAGCCATCAGTGCGGTACTGAACATTGAACGAAACAAGACTCGGGTACTCGTTTACTTCTTCAGTAAAACTCTAAAATCTGAAGAGAGCAAGTATCTTCCATTAGAAAAACTTGCCCTAGCCCTAGTAAAAATAGCTAGAAGGCTTCGAAGGTACTTTCAAGCACACCCAATACAAGTAATCACTAACAAACCCATTAAAAGCGTGCTTGAGAAACTTGAAACTTCCGGGCGATTAGCCAAATGGGCAGTGGAATTAGGTGAAAACAACATCACCTACATTCCAAGAAAGACTGTCAAAGCCTAAATCTTGGCTGATTTCATTTTAGAGATTCCATAGAAAACAACAACGGAAGTTAACACTACCACAACTGAACCATCTGACCCTAATACCTGGAAGCTTTTCACTGATGAAGCTTCCAGCCTTGAAGGGTCAAGGAATGGGCTAGTCTTAATCAAACCCGAAGAATTAGAATTAACATATGCTATTCGGCTTGAATTTCAGACAACCAATATAAAAGTCGGGTATGAAGCACTTATTGCTAAACTCAAGCTAGCCAAAAGGATGGATGTTCAAAAGTTTCAAGTCTTCACAGACTCCTTGCTTGTCTCAAACCAAGTGAACGATAGCTACATAACCAAGGAGCCTAACATGGAGAAGTACAGGGAAAAGGCAAAGGAACTCATGAGTACATTCCAATCATCTACTATCAAACAGGTTCGAAGGTCACAAAACAAGAAGGCCGATGCACTTAGCAAACTTGCATCCCTCACATTTGCTCATCTTACCAAAAAAGTGTTAGTTGAGGTATTGAAAACACCATCCATTCAAGATTTTGAAGTGCAAGATGTAATTATTGAGGAAGGGCCAAACTAGATGACCCCTTTGATTAAGTTCCTAAGAAATGGTGAGTTATCGGATGATCAAGTTCCAAATCGTCAATGTAGGCTTCAACGTCTAGTCAAAATGTCTTAGAAAGTATTTCAAGAATTGTTATACCCTCCTTTGTACTCAAAGTACTATTGAATGAATTAATGACAAAGTTTGTTGTAAAAATTTGTCTTTCTATCCTATAATCAGGTTAAGAACCAAGCAAAAACCTCCATGGCAAGAGCCATGTAAGAGGATGAGCTCCCAGGCCATATTGCTCAATAGGTTCAAGGGTTAAATGGACCTATATAAGGCTAAATCAATACAACTCCATGAGACTTAGAAAATTTTTAAAATATGTATCATAGGCAGGTTAGAGCAACCTACATCAAATGCTCCATAAGCCTTAGCAATGGCTTATGAACCAAAAAAGAAAAAAAGCACCAAGTGAGCGTTATAAATAGGATAGGTGATGTGTCTTCTTGTTAAAAGTACTTTAAGGCTAAGTGACTGCAGCACTGAACCCTTCAAGGTATAAAAAAACAAAGGATGCACAACTAAAAACAAAGGCAAAACATAAAACAATAAAAAAAACACCAGGAAATAATAGAATAACATAACATAGAAGATAAAAGGTTAAACATAACAATGGCCATAAGGGCCATCCTACCTACACATAGTCCAAAAAGCCTTCAAGGCTTCAACCATCAGAGGGATCTAAACGGGTCACTTAAAAGAAAACATGTTTAAACATACACCACATAATATTGTTAAAAATGCTAAGATAGCTATGAATCAATTGTTTAAACATCAGAAGTAGGCTTAGAAGCTCCAGCTTCACCAGCCTTAGCCTTCTTGGCCTTCTTCACCTTTTTCACCTTCTTGCCACCATCACCCGCCACCTTAGATCCTTCAAGGCTTGCCTCCGGTGAAACCTCAGCACCGTCCGAAAAAGTTTCTTAACTATCACCTGAATGTGCATGCTTCTTAGACAAAGATTGCAGCACTCCGACACATATGGCCTCGTTGAGCCTAGAGGGTCTCAATTCCTGTAACATGGAAATAGGCTTACCAGAGCAAGAGGAAACCTCACCCACATAAGTTAGCCGTTCCATGTTGAGGACGAATTCCTTGAAAGTGGCAAAATCTTGAGGTTGATAAAAGGAAGACTGTTCTTGAGGCTGACCAGATTCATGGGCCTTATAACCAGCAACGAAGCTCAGATGCTTACCATGGTTCAGAAGCTTTGTATAAACATCATCAGGGCTGAGTTGAATTCCGTGGAATGAAGAAGGTAGGTAACTACCTGTTGAACACCCATGTTCAATAAGCCACTGGTTATCACTAGTCTCTTGGGCCAAGGAAGCCTTTAAGCATTCTTTCTCATCTGAAAAGGCTTTCTTCTGAACACTCAAAGCTTCCCTGTCAGCCTCCAGTTACAACTATCTGCCTCCATCCTTTTCTTCATCTCATTCATCTACACCTCATGCCTTGAGGTGAGTTCACCAACCTTCATAACCAAAGCCTTCTCTTTCTCAGCAAACCCTTCTCTCTCCTTCTTCATAGCAGCCATCGAGGCTTTCATTTTGTCTTTTTTCTTCGAAAACTCTTCGTACTCATACATCCTCTTGCGAAAGCAAGAAACCCCTTCAGGAAGCATGGCAACAAGATTGCAGGCATTCAACATCATCCGTGAGATCATCATATCATCTTCCATTACTTTTATGGAACCCCAAACCATCGGAGGTGCAAAATTGGTCAACACATCCTCACAAACAGCAGAGGACTTAAAGTTTTCCCCAACCTTAACATTCTAGTTAGGAACACAAACCACACTAGCATAAACCTCCAATGAACCTTCACCACTCTTCCCGAAGGAACCCCTTGCAGCAGACACCACAACCTTTTTACCCTCTGATTTTCCTATCTTCCCAACCACCAATGGCAACTCCTTTTTTCCCTCAGCTTCAACCCCTTGGTCCTCAGAAACCTCAATGTCATCGCTAAGATAACAGGATCCGTAGAAGATGTCTAGTTTGGAACCTTCAAACGACGAGACAAACGACGGGTTAAAGGCTTAGAAGAGCCAGCCTTTGTAAAACCTTTGGCATACGGAAATTGACATATTCCCACCCGGAACCAACCTACCCTCCACCGTTCTAGTAATAGCATCTTCTCCCTCAATAGCTTCAGCATCCCCGAGAACAAAATCAGAGGTATCATCGGACTTGATGAAATTATGGATAGACATAACAATAACAAACAAGCAAAAGTATTAGAAAACATGATCATAAAAGAAGATAAAAATGTGAAAGTACAATAACATACCCTGATCACCCCTCATGAACATAGGGTCTCAATCCGCTTATCCTAGAGAACACTTACACCAGTCGAGACTATAAGATGTTTAGGAGAAGGACGAAGCCGTGAAGGGCAACTCCTAAGGACTTTTAACAACCCTCCATTGGATGCCTCCAAACCATCTTAAACGGAACAACTGACTTGGAACACCAGAAAAACCAGAGTGGTCACAAGCAATGAGACTAAAGAAACATCAATCTGAGACGTTTCAAACGTGAACTAGTCACCATTTTTGGCCAATCGGAAAAAGCGACGAAACATCAACAACGGTGGGCCATAGCCCAATGCAAGACATAAAAAGTGTAAAATCCTAGAAACCCCTTTAGGGTGTACCTACCAAAAGACACACGATAATATTCCAAAACATTGAGGACAAAGATGGAAAAAGGGTAACCAAGGATAGAAAACTCAAAATGGCGACAGCATAAAGCAATGAAACCTGGTGGACATTGATCGATAGATACATCACAACCCGGAGCGACCAGATTGACAGATAAATCAATACCCCAAAGTTCACAAAAGGCGTCGACTTCCTCTTGTTTTAATCGAGAGTAACTTATTCCCATATCCTTTTTCGCACTCATTGCTCCGAATGATGATCAAGGAAGATAAAAATGATAAAAAAAAACTAACCTGGTTGATTGAAAAGAGAGAATGGAAGAAATCTTATTGTAGAAATATAATAGTGAAATGACAGTTTTAAAATTTGAATGACAAGTTAAAGAGATAATTAATAAGACCTAGCGGTTATTATGACCTAGGGAAAAAGAACCGCCACCTGAAAAAATTGTCACAAGTCACATTAGGTGTCTCCTCAAATTCAAATCTAAATCGCTACCGCTCAAAACCCTGAAGGAGTAACCCTTCAAGCCTTGAAGCCTTTGAGCTACAAAAATGTTGCACAAAAATCGGAAGCATCCAAGCTCACACCTCAAATACCTCTGACTTGGGGGTGATGACGTAGGTAGCTCAAGCTTAATAAAATACCTAAAATGCAATATAGCTTAAAGGGTTGAAAGGTAAAAGGGTTCGGAACTAACCAACTGTCGTGAACAGCAAAAAGCACAAGACAGTGACTGGTCACATCACACTTTACGTGAAAACCCTCTCACTCAGCCGCAAAACGAGCATGTGGGAGAATACATCCTTTTACCCGCAGGTCCAAAGCCTTTAACCTACTAAAAAGGGTAAGCCCTCCACTTCATACATGGATCAATAGTCAAAGATTTCTTCTTGTGGCCAACCCTTCATCTATAAATGACAAAACCTTGTCATTCAGCTAGACACTCCTGGAAAATCTCATTTCTTGTCCCTAGAACTTGCTCATTGCATGTTCTATTATTCACTCACTTTAACACAATCATATTATACAAAAACATTCTGGGTTGAATATTATTCAATCCAGAATTCAAAACAAGCAGTGACAAAGTGAACTACCCTACGTATTACATACGTAGGAGGACCCTACGACCTGCGTTAAGCAAATAGAAATCCTTAAACCTTTTACCCCGGAGATCTTGTTACCATCCTTGTTCTTTTATTTGTTGTAACAACAGCCAGCATTTGCTAATAAATAAAATATTAGTGGTTGAAAAGAAGTGGAATAACGTTTTGAACTCAGCCATGAGGAAAATACAAGTGGTCTAGTGATAAAAAAGTGTTGTGGCTTAAATTGTTGTAATATAAGGTGAGGTGGTATTTGGACGTTAAAACTTATTGCTAATAAAAAGTAACATGATTGGTAATAATAGGTTAAGAGTAGTGAGTCATAGGTTAGGTTGGGAGTAGTTAAGTCTGTATCTATTGTAAGGCTACAAGGATAGCCAGGTTTATCTTTCAAGTTATAACACATATTAATAAATTAAGCCCCTAATTATCTTATGTTCTATAACTTTAATGTTTAATAATCCTCATTCAAACCCAATATCTAAAACTTCTCATTCCATACAAAGCGCTACCATTTTCTCTTTTTTTTTCCATTCCATAATCAAATACTAATAATTGGTTTTCTTTGGTTTCTAATCGCTCATCGGTTATCATTTCCCGCGACACATTATTTTAACTGTCGTAAATAGTTGCATACAAAAAGTAGGTAATATATACAAGTGATGAACAAACATAACATATAAAAAGTATTGAATACAGTAGTCGCATCGTATTGTTTATATTTATATTCATGGTATAACATAAGGCCAGCCAGCCCAGAATCGATCATGTACCACTGGTATATATTATACCATAACCATAAACATAAGACGATACAATACAATACTACACTACTGTATTTCAGTACCCGAAAACCTAATTTACAAGGGAAACGTTATTTCGTCAAGTCAAAAGCAGTTCAGCTTCCTTCATACCTCAACTCCAATCCTTTCTGCAATCTGCAACAAGATACAAACCATTATATAAAATAGAAATGTTTATACGAAATTCAGTAATTTGAATTTGTTTGACCAATATCCAATGTTTCATAAACTCGTGAAATTCAACGTGTTGACAATAAGCAAATGGATCATACTTCCTTGAAGGAATGCACATCACTGCCCCATAACCAAGCATCACAGCCAGCATCACGGGCGCCCCATATATCGTTCCTCAGGTCATCGCCTACGTGGACTGCATCCTCGGCTTCTACGCCTAACAACTCGCATGCTTTCAGGAATATCATAGGATTCGGTTTCTCTGCTGCAACCTAAGAACACAGGTCGTTATTAATATATGACTGTAGAGGTTGCAAAACATGTTTGTCGAGCAGAGTGGATGAAAGGTCAAACGGGTTCAGGTCATAGCCAGGAACTATTCTGTGCAGTTGAAATGTCAAAACACTTTTTGGTCCTTTCTGTAAATTATGAATTTACTGAACATAATTACGAAACGATATTATCAAATTAATAATATAATTTCGTTTAGTAAATGAATATAGGACATTGTAAACATTTGAATACATGATTTATCGACTTTTGTCCCATTTGACGCATTTTAGTTTTAGTTAACTATTATGTTTAACCCATTTGACCCGTTAATCAGAAACAACCCGTATTGACCCACTGCCATATAGTGGATTGAATTTGCCACTGTTTTTTTTCTCAAAAAGACAGCAGAAAGTAAATAGATCAGATGACATACTTCAGCTGAAACGGCCAAAGCATCAAACCAGTGATCACAGTTCAGAGCGCGCAGCAAAGGTCTCAATCGCGTATCAAAATTTGAGACGATTGCCAGCTTTACACCTGCCTTTTTCAGAGCCTTGAACACTTTCTCAGCATTTGGATCACAGAAATGCCATGCCTTTTGATGCAAACCGAATTAAGTTAGATGTACAGTTATGATGGATACAATAATATGACGAAAATAGAAGAAAAATAAACCTTTTCTGTGGTATAATAGTTATAAAGCTCCTCAAAATATTGAGAATCAGAACAGCCCGTTGATGAGCTAACTATATGTTGCCAGAAAGGCCTTCCATCATCTACGTATCTGTTTGTTTGATCAAGCTTCAGTCATTTGAAATAAATACTATGAACCAAAAGATTTTTTTTTTCTACAATTTTGGGGGTCAGAATCACTTCCTGGGGTAAAACCATGACTGCAGTTGAATAGGGTTATGTTTTCCATCCAAAACAAAAAATGCTCAAACTTTTCATGAGGTAAAAGTAACAAAATTGCTAACTTATATGTATGTATAAGTATGGATGCAGGAATTACGTGTGAAAATGTGTTATCTTTAACTGATTGTGAACTTTTTAATTGACTAGAGTTACAACCAACTCTATAACCCACATGCTTGACTCATTTAAGAATATGTGTCAACTTCAAAGTGGTGCTCGAGCATTTTGGACCGTTCATTCGGGTCACTCATTTTGACTTTACCCCTTTTTTTAAATGCACTTCTATTTATCTATTTAGTGTAAACCCTTCAATTATTAGTTTTCATCAATCACTTTTCACCTTAGGTAAATAAATTCTTATTTACATAACCTTGAGTTTTCACTATCAAAAATAGTAGCATCCTGTGCAAAGGATTCATTGTATGCATCAAACGACAACACAAGTTATATTTCTTATCTTTAAAACGTGTGTTATCAATTCTAATTCTACACTGCAACTGCTTATCATCTTGAATGCATTAATCTAATAACCATCACCATAAATTCCTCATTTTCAACACAAATCAACCAAATCCAACCTCAAAATTTCAAAAACCCAAACCAAACTTGCAACACATAAATGCAAAATCAATAAACCAAAACACACTCCCTCAATTAACACAAACATCCACACATAACAAGCCCCAAACACAAATTCACCAAAAAAACAATTAAGCACTCCATCAATTAACACAAAACACATAAATGCAAATCCAATAAACCAAAACACAAACATATCCACACATAACTAACCCTAAACACAAAGGGGTTAAAAATAGAGCTTCATGTAACTATATTAGTTGGGGGAGTGGTGTAAATATATGTTGTAATTTGTTGCCCACTGCCCGTTTGGGTCGGGGGTTGTGTAATGTTTGGCCTTTTGCCCCTTTGAGTCAGAGACGTGTTATTGAAGTATACTTTTCAAAAAGAAAAAAAAAAACAAATCCACTAGAAAAAAAAACCCTCCGTCAATTAACAAAAACACATAAATGCACTTATCAATTAACACAAACACATCCACACAAAACAACCCCTAAAAAATAATAATAACACAAAAAAACAATTAAATGCACATAATCAACCTGATCCGAGATCTTCCCCACGGCTGCTCATAAGCTCTCCTGTACCTCCTCAATATCTCATCTTCACTAAAACTCACTCCATATTTCTCCCCAATCTTCCTATAAATCTACAAACAAACCCTAATTCAACAAATTCCATAAAATCAACGAACAAATTCAAAATTTATCAAACTAACCTGAGCCATAGGCTGAGACGGAACAACGAGAGTACCAACAGCATCAACCAACAGAGCTTTATGCGTGATTCCACCGTTGATCGATTTCCTGTAACTTTCGTAATCGCGGAGCCCCGAATCCGGCTCCGTTTCAAGGGATGCTAATGCGGATGAGTAATTGCGGTGCCCATGACCCGAAACCCGACCCGGATACGGTGATGTTCGGATTGCTTTACGGATGCGAGTGAATTTTGTTATGCGAGTCGACATTGATTATAATAATGTAAAGTTCATTTGAGTTTTATGAAATGAAGATGATTTTGAAGAGATGAAAGTTGGTTATTTCAGGGAGAATTTTTGTGTTGTTTCGAACTAGTGGTGGTATATAGACGACGAGAAATAGGGGACAACTTTTTTGTATTATTATTTGTTTGACCTTTTTGGTTTGGTAATCTAATAGTTTAGTCCTTCTAACTTCTGATTTTGGCTAATTTGACAATTCGGTCATTGGGTTGGAGCAAATGAGTGTTGAAAAACACTCTCTTTCACTATTCTTCACCCGATCTTCAAAATTTAAAAATGAGAAAAGTGTCAAAATAGTTTCAGACCACTTTTGCAATTTAAGTTCAAAACTGAATTTTTTTATCTAGGTCCCTAAGATTTTATTTATGTTGTCGTTTTCATCCAATAAACAAACTGGATTAGAATTTTCTGTTATCTTCTCTCTTTTTAGACGTTGTTCTCACATAATTAAAATATATTATGGTATAAAATAACGTTTATATCCTTAATTTAAATGAGGAAATTGATTAAAAAAAAAAGAAGGTAATAGAAAATTATAACACAGTTTGCCGATTGAATGAAAATAGTAACAAAAATGAAACCTCAAGTACCCACATACAAAGTGTTTCATTTTTGAACTAAAGTAGCAAAAGTAACCTAAACTCAGGGCTATTTTGGCATTTTACTCTTTAAAAATTTAATAAAAACATCACCACATTCCATACATCATCTTTATCTATACCTTAAAAAATTTAACAAAAAACCGACACACTCCCCCTAAATTTAAAAAATTCCTATTCACATTTATATCATCCTCTTTCACACACACATATATAAAAAAGAAATAAATAATAAAAACTTAAATATAGATATAGATATAATGAATGGGATTTGGAATTTTTTTACATAAACTATGGTCGTAGTTATCTGCGCGTTGCGTAGGGACTCATTTGAAATTCAGAACGTATAGCACATCATGACAATCGATAAATAATTTTGTAAAATTAATTAAAATGATATATTAATGGATTATGCTATTTGCATCGTAAATCGGCTTTGAACATCAAAATAATAACAAAAGGTAAAACGATATAGTAAATAACAAAGGTAAAAATAAAGTAAACGAAAAAGAAATCGATAGAAACTTGGTTGGTTTCGGCGAGCTCGTTATAGCAAAGAAAAAAGTTATGAAATACGTTCAAAAGAGTATTGGCGTGTTCGTAAAAAAATATTAAACAAAAAAACCTTTGCCACACTCGTTATAGCAAAGAAAAAGAAAAATTAAATATATGTGTAAAACGATACTAACGTTTTCGTTAAAAAAAACTATTTTGGGGTAGAAAAGTAATTTGGTTAAAGTAAAAGTAAAAAAACACAATAGTTGAACTATAGGGGTTGTAAATAAAAAATTTATACTAAATGACAAAATAGAATAAGTAAAAAAATTGATAAACTTGTAAAACATGTTGTTAGGATCTGAGTTTAAAGCTGTTTATGAAAGTTCTCAAAATGATAATGAGAGAAGATAAATCAGATGAACATGCGGCGGAATGATGAACTTTAATGCATAACAGCTGAGAGATTGTTTTCATTGCCATGCTTTTGTAATTATAATTACTTGCATATTACTCACAATCTCCCCCTCAACCTAAAATCACTGATTTGTTCGTACAGAATGTAAGGAAGATATGTTGGATTGATAATTGATAAAAGTGATCAAATAGAAAGTACAGACACTATTCTATTAATACTACAATCCTAACCATTGAGCATCTTATGATGATGTCAGCATGAAAGTGACACTTAACAAAAATAACAAACTAACATCTGATAAGCTAACCACTGCTATAAACTAAACATTAAAAAGTCTGATAGAAATCACTGATAAGACATCCTTTGTTGGTCTTCATCAGAGCTTTGCCTTGGCAGACCTTTAGCTTTAATCTTTAGCAGAGCTTTGCCTTGGCAGACCTTAGCTTTATATTCTAGCAGAGCTTTGTCTTCAACAGAGTTTTGCTATGGTAGACCTTGGACATTTAGTCTTCAGCAGAGCTTGACTTGGCCAGATGTTATATTATTATTAGGATCAGAGGTTGTAGCATATTTTGGCTTTCTATCATCTGTTTATTTGTAGGGTTCAACTCCAACAATCTCCCCTAGAACAGATGATGCCAAAACAAAAACTTTATTGCTAATATTTATTTCTCATCAATGATTCCCTTATTTGGCTTTTAAACTGAAGTTCAAAGTCCAGGGCAATCATGTCTTCTACATCCCTTTCAAGTTCAAGATTTAGAAAGTATTGGAGATCAGCTACATCCAGACCATATGCATCCTCCATCTTTATCCTTTGAAATCTATCATCCAACCTGAGCAATGTTAATTCATGGTTGTCTTTGTTAGACTTTCATTTTAGAATTTTTGAGTCAGATGGTTTTCTTGGGAGTAGGGTCATTTTTGATGAGTTAGGTGAGGTTGGTCTGCGTACAGGTGTATAGATTGAGGCTCTAAGCTTATCACTTGCAGCATCTGTGTGAAACAAAATTTGATTTTGTATGCCCTCCTTTCTCAATTGTTCATGCATCCTTTGATCTTCTCTTCCATCTGCTTTTGCCTCTTTGCTTGATTTAAGGCAATGGTGGATAAGCTAGAGGTTGAAGTTGATCTTTTTGGAGCAAGGGTCTATTTAAGGGCAGTGGTTTATTGATCATAGATTAGCTTTCTTGGGATAGAAGGATCTTTCTTCCTTAATTCTTCCAACCTTCTGTAGGTATCTATCACTTTTGATTCTGGCCATCTAGCAATCTGCCTTGTTGTTCCATATAAAGCATTAACAAATTCGACTTTCATTCTTTTCATTTTGAGAGCATGGTCTTGGCTTTCAATTTTGGCCTTTTTTCCAAGCAGGAGGAGTAGGCTTTTTTGAAAGATCCTTGAGTATAGAATGAATTCTTTCAATATCTTCCTCAAGCTCATTTGCCGACCAGTCTTTAAATTGTGCCCTTGTTGCTTTGTAAGGCTTATGCTTCATGACATGATCAAGATGATCTTCTTTCAATTCAGGATCATTAGTGGTTGGTTGTTCAGACATAGACTTACTTAACTCCTCAGCAAATTCTTCAATGCTTCTCACTTTGCTCAATTGATATTGCAAGGAGATTTGTAAAGGCCTGTCAGGAAGTCTTAGAGGATACAATTGTAGCCTCAGCAGTTGTTGCCTCAGCAATTGTTGCCTTCAAGGAAGTCTTATGTATGTAACCACTGTCCAACTGAGCCACTGTTGTAGCAGCAGTTGTATTAGTTGCTTCACTTGAACTACCATCAAAAGTTACATGTAACTCTTGGGGTGTAACCTCCTCAATTGCTTGTGGGCTAGCAGATAGAGTTTTCTCAGACTCAGTTAAATATGGAAGTTGACTCTCTTTAATAGGTGAGTGAGAGGGACTGCTAAGTGTCTGAGTTTTCTCTATTGCTTCAAGCAAAGGTATAAATGTGGGTGGTATTGGAGAAGTGGGTAAGGGAGTAGAAAAAGACATAGCCCTGGGAGAGGGGCTTGAGAACAAATGTTCTATTGAATCATCTGCCTCATAGTGTGGTGTCCCTGTTATTACAACTTGTTCCTTTTGTGAGGAAGCAAGAGGAGCTTGTGATGGTGGAGATCTTTGAACCAACTACTGTGAGGAAGTAGCAGCAGTGGTTGTAAGTGACTTTGGTGTTGTCACAGGTAAGACATCTGGGATCTCATCTTCCAGAGCTACCTTTTTGGGGTGTTTGGTGGGCTTTTGGATTTGGTGTGTTTCTTTTTGGGTTTAACTGGTGTGGGTTGCACAGCACTGGTTGTAGTGTCATGTTCACCAGGAGCAGTGGGCTCAGCAACAGAGGAAGGAGCATTGGTTGTAGATTTCACACCCCAACCGATGGCGGAAACATCAGAGTGAGACGAACGAGATTGCTCGAGACATCATAACACTAATTGTGACAATATTTAATTAAACAACCCCTTTTATTTCATTCATCAAATTGTCAAACACAATATAATTCGAATACAAAATAACAACAACGAGATAAGTTCAACAAAACATAATAATTAACTTAGCATTCTAAGCATGTTTCTATGCCGATCCTACTAAGTTTCATCATATCAATCTCATCAACCTGCAACGTGTTAAAAAGTATAGTTCAATAATAAAGTATTAGCGAGTACACAAGTTTGAATCATAGCATAAGTAGTAAAAACGTTTAAACAAATCCACATGATAAGCTAGTATACGAGAATAATGTAAACATGGCATGTGAACTACAAGTCAATCCTCAAGTGTACCGCATAATAGATTAAAAACTTAACATTGACATCAAGAATATGGGTGGTGCGTTACTCCTATAGCGCTATACATGTTAAGGGAGGCTTGATCGAAGTTAATGACATTTAGTATCACATAAGAATGTTCCAAGTAAACAATTCAATTATCACATTACTATAGCATGTATGATGGATTGTTTGTGTGATTTCATAGAATAAAAGTGTGATTTAGTGTGTTTATAACATAATAACATGTTGCACCCAAAAAGTGTAAAGCATAAAAAGGGTGTCGAGTGTATTCATGGTTTGCAAAGTTAAATCCGTGAAAGCGTTTAGGTTAATTAGGGGGACGAACACCGATTTATCCTACACAAGAAAACGTAGGTGTGTGAGTATTGGAATGACGATGGAGTTCGGTAATTTTAGAAATTTAAAGTATGCAAAAATTATGTATAGTCGAAAGTATTTATCTAGATGTTAACGCTCGTTTTTGACACTATAAGCCCCGAAAGGTGTTTGTGTTTTTATGGGTCATGCCCAATAGAATCGTAACGATGGTTAGGTCTTAGATAAAATAACCTTATATTAGGACAAGTAACCATATGGTCATCGTCAAAGGTTCAGTTATATTTATTATTTACATATATAGTTTACATATATTGTTACAAGTTTATCATATAAAAATCATAGATTTCATATAAGTCATGGATGTCATAGAAGTCATGCATGGAGGTAGGGGGATAACCGTCCTAAACCTCTTTCGTAAGATTCACCAATACACAAATTGCTACAAGGACAATCCGGATGGTCATGAACAAAGTACTTCACTAAGCTATGTTTCGAACCGAATAAGCAAGCTAGGTGCGTGCATCCCGAACATGGCTACGTTTGGGGACGTGTCGTAGCCTTGTTACTTAAGTGAAGGTGAAACATAGCTTAATGGGTAGAAGTCATCAAGTGAGGGGTGGATTGAAAAGTTGGATAGCCAAGGCCTCCATGTAATCACACCTACACCAAACACAAGCTTGTAAGCTTGGATGGCTCAATACTTGTGGGTTAAGAACCCTAGTAAAACCGCAAGTTTAGAGTCATGTTATACCCCTTGATTTTGTATGGAACAAGTCTAGCTAGCTCACTAACCATAAACTTGATTAGAGGCACAAGTAGCATAGAGTTGTTAAGATTAAAACAAGTTTAAGAAAAGTTTATAAGTTTAACTTCCAAAACAGAAAGTATGACCCTAAAAATGCTATTGTTCCACCTTGGTTTTCTATGGAAAACCTATGGTAACATCCCATGGGGCTTAGAAAACATTGTTGAGGAAGAAAACATAAAGAAAACTTTGAAACTTTTAAAGTTTGAAAAGATAAAAATGGGCAGAAAGTTAACACACTTTTGGACCTCAAAATGGTGAGGTTTCACCTTAGTTTGCCCAAGAAAACTTATGAGAACCTTCCTAGAGGTTATCCAAGGGTGTTAGAAGAAGAAACAAGGTTTAAACAAAGAAGGAAGTGAGTTGAAACTCACTTGCAAGCTGAAGTGTTTCGGCCTAAAGTTCTGAACTTTGGGAGGATTTTTGGAGTGTTTGGAGGCTTGTAAAAGTGGGAAATGGATGGGGGAATGCTTGTTTATATTGGGAAGGAATTAGGATTTAAGTTAGGGTTGCATTTAATGGGGTTTGGTGAGTTTTTGAATTGAAACAAGGAGGGAACCAAGACATGGCCGCAAGCTGCCTTTTTTTCTTTTTTTGTTAATTAATTTATATAAATTGTTTTATTGTTATTTAAATAATGTATTTTATATATAAACCCAGTGTGAAGTGTTTTGGAAGATTAAAACATGACTAATGGTGTTACATAACCCTAAACATGTCTTGCAAATAATTAACATAAGTGTGACAAGAATCATGGTGCCAAAAGTCTATGCATTTTGCGTTTAACTTGTTGATTGCTCGCTTGATTTGAAACGTCCTCATTTTATGAATACTTGATAAGAATTCACGAGTTAAATTGAAGCTTTAAATTGTGTAACGAATATGTGTATGAACAAAAGTATAATTACGTATGAAGATTGTGAATTTCGTATAATTGATCAACTTGATTACAATCAAAGCCTTGGATTTACAATGATTCAAAAAATGAAATACGATTACAAGGAATGGATTTTCCAAAAATAGGAACACAATGCAAACTTACTAGAAACGGAAAGTTACAAATGTGAAGCTTTACAGTCTCCCATCCTTTAGGGAATTTCGTCCCGAAATTTAGGAAGATGCAATGAACAAATGCGGATACTTAGTCTACATGTCGCTTTCAAGTTCCCAAGTAAACTCAGCACCATGTTTTCCTTCCCATCGAACCTTCGTGATAGGAATTCGACTGCGCCTTAGTTGCTTAGTGCCTTGATTAATGATTTCGACTAGCTTCTCCATGAAGTGTAAGGTCTCATGAATTGAAGATCTTTAGGTGGAACTTGTAGTCCTTCTTCGGCGAAACATCTCTTCAAGTTTGAGACGTGGAAGGTAGGGTGAACGTTGTTGAGCTCTTGTGGTATGTCCAGTCGGTATGCTACCTTGCTAATCCTTTCGAGAATCTTGAAAGGACCCACATAGCAAGGAGCGAGCTTTCCCTTTTTCCCGAAACGAACCACACCCATCCAATGGGATACCTTGAGAAGTACAAAGTAACCAACGTTGAATTCCAAAGGCTTGTGTCTTTTATCTGCGTAACTCTTTTGTCGGCTTCTGGCTTTGAGCAAGTTGTCCTAAATCTACAAAATCTTGTCCGTCGTCTTTTGTATAAGCTCGGGACCGGTGATTTGAGCTTCTCCGATCTCGTGCCCACAAATAGGCGATTGGCACTTGCGTCCATACAATGTCTCGAAAGTTGCCATTTGAATACTAACGTGGTAACTGTTATTGTACGAGAATTCGACCTAAGGCAAGTGCATGTCCCAGTTGCCACCAAAATCGATTACGCAAGAACAAAGCATGTCCTCTAGAGTTTGGATAGTACGCTCGGTTTGACCATCAGACTAAGGATGGAAAGCAGTACTGAGATTGAAGTGAGTACCAAGAGCTTTTTGAAATGTTTGCCAAAGACGGGAAGTGAAACGACCATCACGGTCTGAAATAATGTCAACGGGGACATCGTGACGACAGATGACTTTATCCGTGTAGATACGAGCCAATTTCTTGACTCGGTAGTCTTCACGTATGGGAAGGAAATGAGCAGACTTGGTCAGACGATCGATGATTACCCAGATACTATCATGACCAAACGATGTTCGAGGGAGTTTGGTAATGAAATCCATAACAATACTCTCCCATTTTCAAACAGGAATTTCCGGTTGTTCGAGTAAGCCAGAGGGACGTTAATGTTCGGCCTTTACCTTGGAACAAGTAAAGCATTTTGAAACGTAACATGCGATATCTTTCTTCATTCTAGGCCACCAATATGACGCACGAAGGTCATGATACATCTTATCGGCGGCAGGATGAATATAATACCAAGATTTATTAGCTTCACTCATCAAGAGGTCACAAAGATTATCACGGTTAGGAATCCAAATACGGTCAAGATAGTACATGATGCCATTGGATTTGGTCACGAGTTGGATTTCAGCACCAGACTTCAACTCATTATCGAGGTTACCCTCATTAACGGTCGAGTATTGTGCCTCATGAATCATCTCTTGAAGCTTTCCCAAGGTTTGGTAGCAACGGACACTCTTAACATGAGTTCTCCAACTAAGTGCATTGGCTACAACATTTGCCTTGCCAGGGTGATAACGAATATCGCAGTCGTAGTCGTTCAACAATTCCACCCAACGACGCATGTTGAGTTCCTTTTGATTGAAGATGTGTTGGAGGATCTTATGGTCGGTGAAGACCATACAATTGGTACCATAAAGGTAGTGTCATCGTATCTTTAATGCAAAAACAACTGAACCAAGTTCAAGGTTGTGTGTAGTATAGTTTTGTTCATGAATCTTGAGTTGTGTGACGCCTAAGCGATAAACTTGTCTTGTTGCATAAGAACGCAACCAAGCCTTGTTTTGAGGCATCGCAATACACGACAAAGTCGTTGGTACCATCGGGAAGGACTAGGATAGGAGCATTGCAAAGCATGTCCTTGAGCGTTTGAAAATACTCCTCTTGTTCGGAACTCCAAACAAAAGGTTTATCCTTCTGAGTCCAGGAAGTGAGAGGCACGACAATTTTAGAAAAATTCGAGATAAACCGATGGTAATAACCAGCTAAGCCGAGAAACGAACGAATTTCGGACGGAGTCTTAGGAGCAATCCAATTCTTCACCGCCTTGATTTTTGCGGGGTCAACGTGAACGCCAAGTCCGTTGACGACATGATCAAGGAATTGAACCTCCTTTAGCCAAAATTCACACTTGGAGAACTTGGCGTAAAGACGTTCAGTACAAAAAGCTGAAGGATAAGATGCAAATGTCGCTCATGCTCCTCTCCCGTCTTGGAATATATTAGGATATCGTCAATGAAGACGATCACGAATCGGTCGAGATAGGGCTTACACACGCGACTCATTATATCCATAAACACAACGGGTGCGTTGGTCAAACCACATGGCATGACCATGAACTCGTAGTGCCCATAACATGTGCGAAACGCGGTTTTGGGTATACCTTCTTCGAGGACTCAAAGTTGACGATAACCAGAACGAAGGTCGATATTCGAGAAATAAGTCACGCCTTGAAGCTGATCGAAAAGTTCGTCGATGCGAGGAAGAGGGTATCGGTTCTTGACCGTAAGCTTATTGAGCTCACGATAGTCGATGCACATTCGGAAGGATCCGTCTTTATTTTTGACGAATAGAACGGGAGCGACCCAAGGAGATGTACTAGGACGTATAAATCCTTTATCAAGAAGCTCCTGAAGTTGGCTAGACAGCTCTTGCATCTCGAGGGTGCTAGACGATAGGGGGATTTTGCGACTGGAGTTGCGCCAGGGATGAGGTCGATGTGAAAGTCAACTGAACGAGGAGGAGGACCAGGAAGATCCTCGGGGAAGACGTCAGGGTAATCACGCACAACGGGACTTCACTCACGCTTGGACCCTTATCCTTCTTTTCCACGATGTGGGCCAGAAAGGCGAAGTATTCCTTACGCAAGTACTTGTTCACTTGGATACATAAGCTTGAGACCTTTGGAGGGTTTCTTGCCATACACGTGTAAGGAATCGTTATTGGGAAGGGGAAGACAAATGAACTTTTCCCGAACAAACAACTTCAGCATAGACTCGCCTAAGCCAATCCATACCTACAATGATAGCGAAGCTACCCATTTCATGGGTAGAGGTCAATGGAAAACATATGATCGTTAAGATTCAAAAACAATTAGAAAGGACAGAATCGACAGCGACGGATTTCCCGTAAGCGACTTCGTCTTCGAATGATTTAGGCAACTTAGAACATCTACACATAAGTAAAGGTTCGAATTCAAAGGATACAAAACTTTTATCTGCACCAGTATCAAATAAACACGTAGCATAAACATTATTAATGAGAAGCGTACCCGAAATGACATCGTTGACGTTTTGAGCTTGTGCGGCTGTGATGACAAAGGCTCGATGGCGAGCTTGTTGCTGGTGGTTGTTGTTGTTGCGTTGCTGACAATTGTTGGCGAAGTGGCTTGGATCTCTGCATCTGAAGCAGGCACGAGCGGTAGGTGCAAGTGGTCAGTTTTGGTTGGCGGTAGGGTTTTGGGGTGCGGTTATGGCTCGGGCTTGGTTGGTAGGGGCTTGCGAAGCACTTCGACATTGTTGGGCGAAGTATCCATACCTATTGTAGATAGTGCATAGGCGGCACGGGACAGTAACGAGATGGTGAAAGGGGTAGGTGTTCCACTTGGGATAGTGTATGCCTTCTTGATAGGGTCGGGAGAGGCTAAGGCTAGCTATTGAGAGAGTTGAGGGTTTGGCGAAGTGACTACCGCGCAATTCTGGCTCGAAGCCTTCCGCTTCTTGCCTTTGTTGTTGCTCTTTGGGGGTTTGGGTGAGGTAGGTTCGGTGAGGGCTTTGGTGGTGGCTTGGTGGGCTTTCCTCAATGAAGCCTTGGAGGCTTCACGAAGGACGTGGTTATTGTTTAGTCGGGCAGACAGGCGAAAAGCTTCCTCAAGGGTTTTTGGTGAGGTGGTGTCAACAAGGTCCGTGAGGTGAGGAGGGAGACAACGTATGTACTTGGCAACTGCCTTTTTGGCCGTGTCGACTTGGCTAGGGCAAATCGCACTCAGCTGCTTAAAACGGGTCGTGAGGCCGGCTTGTCATTCCCCCACCTGCTTAAGGTTCCAAAACTCGTTCTCGAGTCGTTGGCGTTCGTGGGGAGGACAAAATTCATTCTCCATCAGCTTTTTGAGCTTGATCCACAGGAGGGCATGAGCGGCATCGTTACCACGAGCGTTACGCTCGGAAGTCCACCAATCAAGAGCCCTCGATCGGAAAAATCCTGTAGCATTCATGGTAAGCAGGTGGTCGGGACAACCACTTTGGATAAAATTAACTTCAATGGCATCAAACCATTGTAGTAACTTGGTGGCGTCCCCTTCGCCGGTGAAAGGCTGGGGGTTGCAAGAGCAAAACTGCTTACTGGTAAAGGTTGATTTAGGTGTTTCCACCTTGGAGTCGACGAAGGTGTGGGGTGATTCGGCATTGGGTGGGGGTTGAATCTTGCTGACGATATCGGGTATGACCTTGACCATTTGCTCGGCCATGAACTTCATGCAGTCCTTTTTGGACATCGAATCGGAATGGGATCTTGACTTGGACTTCTTCTTGCCCATAACGCTTTGAGAGAAAGACATCTAAATGATTCAACAATAGAAGAGAGATTAAGGCTTTGATCATAATGCGTTTTTGTAAAAAGTAATCATTTTTTAGCATACAAGTATCATGTAACACGTATGAATTTACATAGATAGCATGGGCAACAAGCATTCAAAAGCATAAACACATATGATTTGCGTAAGGAGTATAAATTTAGGTGGTTCACGAGGATTATTATTATTGTTTTTGGATACGAAAGGTGTGCGAGTTGTGCACCGGGTTAGAAAAGAATAAGGTAGCAAGTATTAAAACACATGATAATTGAGATACATAAAAGATATGCTTAATAAAAAATTTGAGTGTTTCGGGTTGAGAAACGTCGACTATTCCAAAGTGAATTGAGATCCTTTCAAATTAGAGAAACGTGCTTTGGCCTATAGGTAAAATGTTCTCGTCAAGAAGCGATTAACGACACTGTACCCTTCCAGTTACTACACGTCTCTAACCGATCGAATCGAAACCTCGGCGAGATTGAAAATTGAGGAATTGGACTAGCTGACAAGGTGCGGGTTCACCCCTAACTTGACAACATCATACCCTAATTGTGGTTGGTACTTACCAAACGAGGAGCGAATTAAGACTCAATGGTAAGGGTCCACTAGAATATGAAATGGAAATTCCCATCAAGATGTGGATTTCACTCCTAACTTGATGGTGTAATTTCGTGTAAAATCGAACACGCGGATTGAGAGTGATCACCAAAGCGCGGGTTTCATCCTTATTTTTGTGAGATCGTCTCGTTTATAGTATGAGTGTCTTCAAGTCTTCAAGTGTGTAAGTTATGTAAGTGTCTTAGGAAAGACACGCTGCATATATATTAAGACAAAAGAAATAGGAAGAATTAATATTTTAAGCATGAATCAAGAAAGGTAAAGTTGGTCACTTAAACTATAGACTAGGTCGAACATGACAATTCTACCTAATTCCCTATAATTATGGCTCTGATACCAATCTGTCACACCCCAACCGATGGCGGAAACATCAGAGTGAGATGAACGAGATTGCTCGAGACATCATAACACTAATTGGGACAATATTTAATTAAAAAACCCATTTCATTTCATTCATCAAATTGTAAAACATAACATAATTTGAATACAAAATAACAACAATGAGATAAGTTCAACAAAACATAATAATTAACTTAGCATTCTAAGCATGTTTCTATGCCGCTCCTACTAAGTTTCCTCATATAAATCTCATCAACCTACAACATGTTAAAAAGCATAGTTCAATAACAAAGTATTGGCGAGTACACAAGTTTGAATCATAGCATAAGTAGTAAAAACATTTAAACAAATCCACATGATAAGCTAGTATACGAGAATAATGTAAACATGGCATGTGAGCTACAAGTTAATCCTCAAGTGTACCGCATAATAGATTAAAACTTAACATTGACCTCAAGAATACGGGCGGTGTGTTACTCCTATAGCGCTATACATGTTAAGGGAGGCATGATCGAAGTTAATGACATTTAGTATCACATAGGAATGTTCCAAGAAAACAATTCAAGTATCACATTACTATAGCATGTATGATGGATTGTTTGTGTAATTTCATAGAATAAAAGTGTGATTTAGTGTGTTTATAACAGAATAACATATTGCACCCAAAAAGTGTAAAGCATAAAAAGGGTGTCGAGTGTATTCACGGTTTTGCAAAGTTAAATCCGTGAAAGCGTTTGAGTTGATTAGGGGGAGGAACACCGAGTTATCCTACACAAGGAAACGTAGGTGTGTGAGTATTGGAATGATAATGGAGTTCGGTAATTTTAGGAATTTAAAGTATGCAAAAAAAATATGTATAGTCGAAAATATTTATCTAGACGTTAACACTAGTTTTTGACATTATAAGCCCCGAATGGTGTTTATGTTTTTATGGGTCATGCCCAATATAATCGTAATGATGGTTAGGTCTTAGATAAAATAACCTAATCTTAGGACAAGTAACCATATGGTCATCGTCAAAGGTTCGGTCATATTTATTATTTACATATATAGTTTACATATATTGTTACAAGTTTATCATATATAAATCATAGTTTTATTTAAGTCATGGATGTCATAGAAGACATGCATGGAGGTAGGAGGATAACCATCCTAAACCTCTTTGGTAAGATTCACCAATACACAAATTGCCACAAGGACACTCCGGATGGTCATGAACAAAGCACTTCACTAATCTATGTTTCGAACCGAATAAGCAAGCTAGGTACGTGCATCCTGAACATGGCAACGTTTGGGGACGTGTCGTAGCCTTGTTACTCAACTGAAAGTGAAACATAGCTTAATGGATATAAATCATCAAGTGAGGGGTGGATTGAAAAGTTGGATAGCCAAGGCTTCCATGTAATCACAACTACACCAAACACAAGCTTGTAAGCTTGGATGGCTCAACACTTTTGGGTTAAGAACCCTAGTAAAAACCACAAGTTTAGAGGAATGTTATACCCCTTGATTTTGTATGGAACAAGTCTAGCTAGCTCACTAACCATAAACTTGATCAGAGGCATAAGTAGCATAGAGTTGTTAAGATTAAAACAAGTTTAAGAAAAGTTTATAAGTTTAACTTCCAAAACAGAAAGTTTGGCCCTAAAAATGGTATTGTTCCACCTTGGTTTTCCGTGGAAAACCTATGGTAACATCCCATGGGGCTTAGAAAACATTGTTGAGGAAGAAAACATAAAGAAAACTTTAAAACTTTTAAAGTTGAAAAGTAAAAATGGGCAGAATGTTTAACACACTTTTGGACCTCAAAATGGTGAGGTTTCACCTTAGTTTGCCCAAGCAAACTTGTGAGAACCTTCCTAGAGGTTATCCAAGGGTGTTAAAAGAATAAACAAGGTTTAAACAAAGAAGGAATTGAATTGAAACTCACTTGTAAGCTGAAGTGTTTCAGCAGAAAGTTCTGAACTTTGGGAGGATTTTTGGAACTGAAACAAGGAGGGAACCAAGACATGGCAGCTTGCGGCCGCAAGCTGCCTTGTTTTCTTTTTTTTTTGTTAATTAATTTATATAAATTGTTTTAATTGTTATTTAAATAATTTATTTTTTATATAAACCAAGTGTGAAGTGTTTTGGAAGATTAAAACATGATTAATGGTGTTACATAACCCTAAACATGTCTTGCAAATAATTAACATAAGTGTGACAAGAATCATGGTGCCAAAAGTCTTTGCATTTTGCGTTAACTTGTTGATTGCTTGCTTGATTTGAAACGTCCTCATTTTATGCATACATGATAAGAATTCACGAGTTAAATCGAAGCTTTAAATTGTGTAACGAATATGTGTATGAAGAAAAGTATAATTACGTATGAAGATTGCGAATTTCGTATAATTGATCAACTTGATTACAATCAAAGCCTTGGATTTACAATGATTTGAAAAATGAAATACGATTACAAGGTTTGGACTTTCCAAAAATAGGAATACGATGCAAACTTGCTAAAGGAAAGTTACAAATGCGAAGCTTTACAGTAGATGTAGTCAAATGTGCTCTGTCTTTGTTGCTTTATTTTTCAACACCTTAGGTTTTTGTGTTGAGAGTCTAGCAAAAGTTTCATGTTTAAGGCTTCCAACTTCACAGATGACATCTTGTTGAAAATCAAATTCAGAAACTTGTTTTTGTAAATAGAAACTCAACAACCTAGGGTGTATCAAAAAACCTTTACGCTTTTGAAGATTATGAAAATTTGCAACCAAATCAGAAAACAATACCTGAGAAAAGTTAAATTTTGATTTGGTTAAAATAGCATAACCCAGGTATTGATCGTTAAAAGCAGTTGTTTTGGCTGACAAGCATAGTAAAAGCGTGTGAAAAAAGAATTTCATGTCAGCGGGAAATTCAGGTCTGAAGATGGTAATACATGATAGCTAGTCTTTATATCCATGCTCAATGAATTCTGCATGTAAATCTTTCTTTGAGAAAGAAGTGGGGTCATCAAGGTTGTTAAGACCGAAAATGGTGGATATAGAAGATGGGGAGATTTGAACAAGTGATTGTCCAATCTTGGAAGTGATGGCAAAGGGCTTTTTGTTCTGAACTTGAAGTTCAGCATTTGCCCAAAATGGGCGGAGGGTGTCAATATAGATCAGTGCTTTTGCCAGTAACACATCTTTGTATGATGATGTTTGTAGAACATCAATCATGGAGTGAAGCGTAGTATTATTATTGGTTTTGTCGAATATTGGAAGGTAGTTGTGGGCAGTTTTGATGATGAGATTCATGGTGAAGAAGTGAGTGGTTAGGGTTTGGAAGAGGAGGAGAGTAATGGAGAAATTTATGGAAGATTTTTTGTTTTTGAAATTGAAATGACAAGTGGAAACCCTATTTGGATGAAACATGGTTTATAAAGGGAAAAGTGAATGCTGATATGGCAGCGATTTTCAGAAGATCTGATGGCTAACATTTGTGCACATGTAAACTCTGTTGGATAATGGATGACAGTTGTTTGGAAACCTCTGCTAGAGACCAGTAGTGGTTCTGAACAAAGTAATGATCAGTGGTGATTTTACACTATTAGAGGATAGATTAACAGTGGATTGGGAAACAGTGGTTTTACCAACAGCGGGAGTAGAACAGAGGATACACGTTCAGCAACACATAGATTTTTATGTCAAGCAAAGGTTTTGAGAAACAATGGTCATGAACAAACTTTAGAGATTTATTGAAAAAATTCAATTTTAGCTATTTTTATGGATGGAATTTTGATTTTCTAAACAAATTTTAATGCTTTACACACATGGAAACCAAAACTTTGTTTTTATTCCATGTTTAGCATACCTATCCTAGAGATCGGACTTTCGAAGGTAGATGTATCTAATGCTTTTGTTAGAGCATCTGTCAGTTGATCTATAATTGGAACATGATGAAGAGAAATCAAACCTTTTACATAGCTATCTTACACAAAGTGATGTCTGATGTCAATGTGCTTTGTGACATGAGAGGAATCTTTAAAGCAGTTACACCAAAATCTAATAATTGATTCTGAAGCCATAGGAGTTGACCAGTGCAGCTTGCAGCAGCAATATACTCAGCCTCTGCTATGGATGTTGATACTGCACCTTGCTTTTTGCTTTGCTAAGATACTAAGCAATTACCTAGGAATCGACGGCCTCCTGAAGTGGACTTCCTTATGGTGTGACATCCAGCAAAATCACCTTCTGAAAAACTTGAAAGCTCAATATCTCCATTAGGTGGATATCAGATACCAAGTGTGGGAGCACCTTATATGTATTTGAATATCCTTTTTTATAGCAATGATATTGGACTTTCTAGGTGCTGATTGGGATCTGTCACAAACACATGTTGCAAACATGATGACTGGCCTTGATGCAGTTAGGTACAATAAAGAACCTATCATTCTTCTATAAAGAGTTTGATCAACCAAGTCATTTTTGTCCTTAATAGTGACAATCTTTGTGGTTGCCATGGGTGTGCTACATGGTTTGCAATCATTCATATCAAATTTTGAAGTAGTTCTTTGACATACTTACTTTGATGAATATATGTACCATTTTGTAATTGTTTTACTTGGAGACCAAGAAAACATTGGTTTCACCCATTGTACTCATTTCAAACTCTGCTGCTATGAGTTGTCTAAATTCTTCACACATGGCAGTGCATGTGGACCCAAAAATGATGACATCTACATAAATTTGGACAAGCATCAAATCCTTTCCTTTCCATTTTAGAAATAAAGTTTTGTCAATTTTACCCCTTGAAAAACCAATGGATAAGAGAAAGGTGGAAACAGTTTCATACCAGGCTTTTGTTGCTTGTTTCAAGCCATACAAAGCTTTATTAAGTTTGTAGACATGATCAGGATAAAATGCATCCTCAAAGCCAGGAGGTTGACAAACATATACCTCTTCTTTGATCTTACCATACAAGAATGCACTTTTTACATCCATTTGAAACACCTTGATGTTGTGGTTGGCAGCAAAGGCTAAGAACAATCTGATGGCTTCTAATCTTGCTACAAGAGCAAGGGTTTCATCATAATCAATGACTTCTTTGTCTGTAACCTTGAACCACAAGCCTAGCTTTATTCTTGACAACAATACCCCTTTCATCAGCAACTGGAGATACATCCTTTGGCAATGGCACAAGTTTCCATACTTGTTGTCTTTTAAACTAAAGGAGCTCTTCTTGCATGGCTTCTACCAAACTGTTGTCTTTCAGTGCCTCTTGGTACTTGACAGGTTGTGTGAGAGATAGAAAACCAACAAAAGACAAATGTTTTGGGATTGACTTCTAGTGAGCACCCCTTCATTGATGTTGCCAATGATTAGGTCAGATGGATAGTTTTAAGGTAGATTAGATATCCCTTATATGGAATGATGGCATTTTGAAGTGAAGGCTACAAATGTGAATCATCTGAACTAACATTTGTTGGCAATTTTGAAGAGCCAACATCATGTTTGAAATGGAGGTGAAGGTATTGGTGAGAGTGGTGTGAGAACATGATGATTTTTATCCTTAGTGGTTGGACTATTATCAATAGAGGTTATAGTTGATGAGATGGTAGAGTATTGAGGATTAGCAGTGGTTGATCCAGCAGTGGCAGAGTTTTCATAGTTCTTGATAACATCTGTTCCCCTGTTGGTAGATGTGGCTTTATACTGTGGAATCACAATGCCATATCCATAGTCTTGTTGTGGAGACTGTGGTGTACCAGCATGGTTAGTCTTAACAGACACAAATTCAAACGTGAATTTGTCTAAATCAAAAAGTTCAGTAGGATTTGCTGGGATTTTTAATGAAGAAATTTCATTGAACTTTAGATTCAAGGTCTCTTCCACACACCTAGTTCTTGAATTAAAGACTCTGTAGGATTTAGTAGTGGCTGAGTATCCCAGAAAATAACCACAATCTACTTTTGCTGTAAAATTTGAAATTGAATCTTTTAAGTTTAAAATAAAGCATGGCAGCCAAAGATTTTAAAATATGAGATCAGTGGTTTGATCTTGAACAGAGTTTCATAAGTAGTGTATTGATGGCTAGGGTTGATTAAAACTCTGTTTTGAACATAGCAAGCAGTGTTCATAGCCTCTGCCCAAAAGGACAAGGGTAAACCAGAATATGCAAGCATGGTTCTAGTAGCTTCAATTAAGGTCCTATTTTTCCTTTCAACCACCCCACTTTGTTCTGGTGTTCTTGGAATGATGTACTGCCTTACAATTCCTTTTGACACACAAAACTCATCTAACTCCTTATTTTTAAACTATGTGCCATTGTCACTCCTGAAGACTTTTACTGGCAGATCAAATTGCTTTTCGACTTGTTTCACAAATCTATGAGAGGGGATTAGCTCTCCTCTTATGAGCACTGGACTGATTCGACTCAGCTAACGGAGGCGGAATTCATTATTAGCGAGTTGGACAAACAAACAAGAAATATATAATGCTTAAACGCCTTGATTCGTATTAATAAACGTGAAGGTTACAGACGAGTAAACACTTTGACAGGGCTTCGCCGTAGTCACACACCAACAACTATTGAACATAACACTCATGCTCCACTATTTGTAGGCCTACATGGCATGCACAAGGAGTGAGGCGTGTTTAGCTCGTGCGAGTGGTGCCTCGTACGAGTGACAAGGTGTCACTCGTACGAGCCACAAAGCTCACTCGTACGAGCCACTTACAAAGCATATAAAACATATATAAACATACAATATTTGACATTCTAAGCTCTATATACATAACCGACATATCCTAGACGTAGGCAATAGACATTATGCACCAACAAACTCTCCCTTGGATGTTGCCGCAGTCTTGGATAGTCTTCAAAATTCTTCAAAAATATTTGACATTTAACGTCCAAAGAAACGTTTTGGAGGCATGCGACGTTCCTCAGAAGATATCGGCGTTTGGTTTGTAGGAGGAGGCCGACTGAACATGTTACCAAACCGAAAGCTTCTTAGAGATGCAATCCTAGCTCTCTTAACAATTTTTCATCATTCTTCTCCTTCTTCCGCTGCTATCTCTAGAATGTTTTCATCTAATAGACAACAGACGTTCTGGAATGGTGAGAAGAAGACTTCTTGATCTGCAAACACAAACATTTCAAACATTTTTCAAAATTTTCAAATCTTACATACTCGTACGACTCACCATTCATACGAGTCAGATAATCACAAAGACATAGATTAAGTCTAAACAAAACCCTAATAATCAGTACTTAACGGTTTTTAGGATTTGAATAGACGTGCTTGTATGAGTGGTGCATCGTACGAGTCAAAGACATTTATGACATTTAACGACAAGCGCGTATGAACTATCACTCATACAAGTGATGATAATAATCTAACATTTAAATAGCTTGCTTGTGCAAGCCAGTTCCTTTCACTTGTTTATTTTTGTGATTTTTGTGAAATTATCTGTTTTTACTTCCCACTCAGTTGACCCAGTCCAAGTTAATGACCCTGGTTAACCGATTTGCCTTCCAAGTTAATGACCTTGGTTGACCGTTGTTTGACCAAAACAAATTTATTTTAAAATTTTAAAGTTTCAAGCTGATGAACTTTTTGACATTTCAGGATATTTTCTTTTCTGATTAGCTCTCAGCCCGTGATCTTCAGCTATCCTTCAGCAACTGTCGCCTTGACTTGGACTAACGGTGTTTTCATCATCGGCAGACTAAAATCTAAGATAGATTGCTAAAAATAAACTGAAAATCTTTTTGGGTTTTTTCTGAAAAGAAAGATAAAGTAAATAAAGATGTATTTACATACATATTTTTTGTGAGATTTGTGTTAGAGGATCACATTAGATATTTAGACAAATCACTAGTATCGTTGATCTTTGTAGTAACTTTAAGGTCTTAAATAGATTTACCTAGATTGTCAATATACTTATCCACTTAAACCTCTACACGTTTCTCAATTGTTTCAAGATATGTTAGGTAATTTTATGGAACATGGAGTAACTGTGTTTCCCATCTCAGAATATACTCCTGCATCGAGATTCCCAGAATTTCATCTCACAGATGAATATATCTAACTGATATCTGTAAATGGGGTGAATTGTTAGACCTTGAGAGCTCAGGTTAGTATTTCCATAGAGAGAAAGAGATGAAGGCTCGACTTTAGGTGGTGTTCCATTTAGGAATCTTTTGAACTGCAGATGTCGTAAATTTTTATGACATACTCATTTTTTTGTGAAGCTTTTGGAGGTGAATAATTCGTGAAGTATTATACAGTTCTAGGTCATTGCCGACGCAAAATCAGAAGAACTCAGATAATACCCCAGATATCAATTAAATATAAAGACCTAGTATCGTCGAATCTGGCATTCTCTCAAACGAAATTTCGGAGTACTAAGTCCATAAATCCAAGAGATGTCGACCCACAAATTACTCAATTTTTTCTTTTAGGTTTATATCTTAAAAAAAATTACTAGAACGTGTGAAGCCTATTGGCACATCATCAATAACACCTGTTCAATTACCTGTTTAAACATCCATATCTTTAGCTTACTGTGAGAGTCCGCTGATAAAATATGATTCCCTCTTTTTTTCACAAAAACTCTTGTTGTCCCTTTTTAATATTTTTGTATTTTTCACAATTTTTCTCCCCCTAAAATCAAAAACATATTTTTGGGTTTTAGTTTTGAAGGAAGAAAGAAAAATATTTACTGAAAAACATATATCATACAAATGAGAAGCACGTCAAGTCCTCGTCATCCTCAAATTCAACCTCATTTCCAACCCCTGATGTTAGATTTTTAAACCATTTAATTTCAAAAGATTTTTGAATCTTGTTCTATCAAAAGCTTTGGTATAAAAATATGCTTTTTGGTCATTAGCGTGGATTTTTTCAATTCTAACCAACTTTTTCTCGTAACAATCACGGATAAAGTGGTGTCGAATTTCTATGTGTTTAGTGCGTGAGTGTTGAACGGGGTTTTTAATGATATCAATAGCTACCTTATTATCTACATATGGGCGTGTCAAGAAATTACAGTCCAAAATCTCTCATCTGCTGTTGTATCCAGAGTATCTTGGAACAACAGCCGGATGCTGTAACGTAATCAGCTTCACAAGTAGAATGAGAGACCGCGATCTGTTTCTTGCATTGCCACGTACCAAACGGGTTCCGAAGAACTGGCAACCAACCGTTGTAGATTTGGCATTAAGCTTGCAGCAACAGAAATTAGAATCTGAATAACCTACGAGATTGAAGTCATCATGTCGAGGATACCACAAGCCGGTTCTTGGACATCCTTTCAGGTAGCACATGATACGTTTGACGGCTAATAAATGTGAATCTCTTGGATTAGACTGATAACGGGAGCACAGGCATATTTGATACATGATATCAGGTCGAGAAGCTTTAAGATACATCAAGGATCCGATCATGGAGCGATATAATGTTTCATCGACTTTCACACCATGAGCGTCTGGATAAATGTTGTGTTTGGGGCTAATGGAGTCGATGCTGGCTTAGTTCCTGTTATGTCAAATTTCTCTAACACGTCATGAACATACTTTGTCTGATGAATGAAGATACCATCAGGCAATTGCTCATATTTTAAAATTCGATTAGCAATATTTAAGATTGGCAGATGATTCAGCAGTATTCAAGATTGGTACAAAGACTCATTCTTGTAGAGTATTGCTCGGACCTATCAGAAATGTTAGAGACAGGAAGTGATGGGGAGATTACCAACAGTCTTCAAACTTGCTCATGAGTGGAGATTTGATGCAATCAGAATGTGAAAGGGTAATCAGAATGTGAAAGGGTTTCGTATGTTGTATTATGAAGAGAATTACAACCAAATATAGAAAGATACTAATTACATCTTGATACCCTAGACAATTAGGAATATTAATAAATTACCTAAACTATGAGCTGACATAGTCTAATATTCCCCCGCAAGTTTAAGGTGGTTAGCAATCTGCAACTTGGATCTGAGGAACTCAAATTTCTGAGAAGATAAAGGCTTTGTAAAGATATCAGCTATTTGATCTCTTGTGGAGATAAATTTGACACTGAGCTTTCCTTGAGTAACTTGTTCACGAACAAAATGATAGTCAACTTCAACATGTTTGTTCTAGCACGAAAAACTGGATTGGCTGTGAGATAAGTTGCTCCAAGGTTATCACACCAAAGTGTAGGTGCTTCACTAACCAAACCAAGTTCTCGAAGAAGAGACTTTAGCCAAATTAATTCTGCAACTGTATCCGCAAGGGCTTTGTACTCAGATTCTGTTGAAGAGCGAGAAACAGTTTTCTGTTTACGAGTAGACCAAGAAATCAGATTAGAACCTAGATAGATAGCAAATCCCCCCGTTGATCGACGATCGATTGGGTAGCCAGCCCAATCAGAGTCCGAGAACGCTTGAAGATTGGTGGACCAATGTGAGTCTGTAAATGCCTGTAGCCGATAACCTATATTGTGACGAATCCATAGTCCCATATTAAGTGTACCTTTGAGATAACACAAAATTCGTTTAACACCAGCCCGTGGTTTTCAGTGGGAGTATGCATGAACTGACAAACCTTGTTCACAGCAAATGCAATATCAGCGCGAGAGAGAGTGACATACTGAAGAGCACCGACCATTTACCTATACCTAGAAGGATCATCAAGTAAGGGGCTATCATCCGGCAATAAAACAGAAGAGGTGCTCATGGGAGTAGAAATTGGTTTGCAATCTGCCAAACCACCTTGTGCAAAATATCACCAATGTATTTACGTTGCAAAAGAATTAAATCATGGCCTTTGTGAACAACTTCAACCCCCATAAAGTAATGTAATTGGCCCATATCCTTAAGCGTAAAGAGCAAATGAAGCTGTTCAATTATCTTTGCAACTTCGGTGGAATTATTGCCCGTAATAATGATATCATCAACATAAACAAGTAGATAAACAAGAGAGCCCGAGGAATGAAGGATAAACAATGATGGATTAGTTTTAGACCCGTAGAACCCTAACTGATGAAGGGTTGTGGACAGCTTGTTGAACCAGGCACGAGGGGCCTGTTTAAAACCGTACAAGGACTTGTTTAATAAACACACGTGTTGAGGCTTAGAAGGATCAACGAAGCCCTTAGGCTGGCGCATATATACTGTTTCTTCAAGATCGCCATGCAGGAAAGCAGTTTGGATATCCAACTGTTTATTTGTGACAGCCAAAGAAAAGACGGTGCGAATGGCAGTAGATTTAATGACCGAGCTGAAAGTCTCATGATAATCCACACCATGCTATTGGTGAAAACCCTTGGCAACAAGCCGGGCTTTGTACCTGGTAATCTTACCATGTTCATCTATTTTTAGCCTGTAAACCCATTTACAATCAACAATATTGGCATTAGGTACAGGGGGCACAAGTGTCCACGTGCCATTTCTATGAAGCGTGTCCAACTCATCAGACATAGCCTGGCGCCATTCAACATACTTGTTAGCAACGGTAAAACTGGTCGGTTCAATAGGTGAAGAAGAAGATGTGGTGGCGGTATAGACAGCAGGATTGTAACGATCAGGTTGTTTTGGATTGGGACGAAGGTTAGACGACCTGGTGCGTTGGGCCTGCTGTGATTGGGTAGAAGGTGGTGGTGGTGGCAGATTTGGTATCGGATTTGGTATGGGAGTCGGATTGGGTTGAGGAGGTGTTGGTGGTGGCGGATTCGGGATGTTAGGTGAGGGAGGAGGTGTATGTGGAGGGGACGATGGTGAGAGAGGTGTTGGAGGTGAAGACGGTGGTGGTTGTGAAGGTTGGGTGGGTTCTGGTGGGAAGCCAGGTGGAGGATTGGGAAAATGGAGATGTATGGGGAAGCAGGTTGGTGATGGAGTAGGTGACGTTTGATAAGGAAAACCTAGTTCATTGAAGCAAACATGTCGGGCTATATAGATACGTTCAGTGGAAGGAGCAAAGCACCGATAACCATGGTGAGAGAGGCTATAGCCTAGGAAGACACAAGGAGTAGAACGAAATTCAATTTTGTGACGATCATACGGGCGAAGGTAAGGAAAGCATTGAGAGCCAAAGACTCTTAGGAACGAGTAATCAGGTTTACGTTTAAAGACATGTTCAAAGGGAGATTTGTTGGAGGAGACGCGAGAGGGTAGCCGGTTAATTAAGTATACCGCTGTTTCAAAGGCAAAATGCCAGAAACGTTAGGAAGACTGGAATGAGCCAAGAGAGATAGTCCAGTTTCCACAACATGACGATGACGACGTTCAACAATGCCAATTTGTTTGCTTGTGTGTGGACAAGAACGTCGATGAATGATGCCAAGGTTGCAACACAGGTTGGTAAGGGGTCGAAATTCCCCGCCCCAATCAGATTGGATGTATTTTAATTTGGTATTAAATTGGCGTTCAACCATAGTGATGAAGTTTGTTAAGGTAAGATAAACATCAGATTTTTGGGTTAAATGATAAATCCACATATAACGAGTACAATGATCAACACATAACAAGAAATAACGGTGACCATCAAGAGAGGGTGAGGGAGAAGGACCCCAAACATCACAATAAACAAGATCTAAAATATTATTGGTACGAAAAGTGGAATCAGATAAAGATAATTTGGAAGATTTTTCCATTTGACAAGAAGAACACAATTCATTATTTAATTTGTCCAAAACAGGTAACAAACAATGGGAAACAATTGATCGAAAAACTTGAGCATGAGGGTGTCCTAGACGTTGATGCCAAATATTCGAAGAAGCTTTGACAGCAGTGAAGGCAACCTTAGGTAGAGACTTGAATTGTGGAAGGCGGATGGAGTATAAACCCTGCTCACTGGGGCCCGTAAGGAGGGTAGTTCAGGTAGACTCGTCCTTCACAACAAAATAAGAAGAGTGAAATTCAAAGAAGACATCATTATCAAGACAAAATTTTTGAACAGATAAAAGATTTTATTTTAGTTCAGGAACATGAAGAATGTTAGAAAGTTTAAAAGTTTTGTTGGATGAGTAGATGTTGGAAGAACCAATATGAAATATAGGTACTGAAGTACCGTTACCAACAAGTAATGAATCTTTACCATAGTATGCCTCAGAGTTGTCCAAGCTAGATAGATCTGGAGTGGCATGATGAGAGGCACCAGTATCAGGCCTCTAAGCAGTGCCAGTAGAAGAACCAACATCTGAATAAGCAGCAAAATTGGCTTGTGGTGCAAGGCGAGATTGATTATGCTAGTTTGGGCACTGTAAGGGTAGGTAACCAATACCACATCGGTTGCAATGACCATAGACCATGTTTTGAGTGGAAGCCCATGAAAATTGACGTGTACCACCATTATCTCTTGAACGTGGATTGAAAGCACCATGAGAATTTCCACGGGAATAGCCACGGGAGTTCCAACCACTGCGATTGTTGCAGAAAGACTGAGATCCATAATACGCTTGGTGTCTTGGATTTAGTTGCTGACCAAATTGAGAGGCCATTAGCTGAATGTTCTGAAGTTGCTGCTGTAGTTGATCAAGAGTGGGTTGGGTAGGAAGCGAGAACTGCTGTGATACAGGGGCAGGAGCTGAGAACTATTGTGTAGGAGATGAGAACTGTTGTGCTGGAGCCGAGAATTGCTGTGGTGCAGCAAAGAAAGCTTTCGGATTGCTGTTGAGGGTGGTGTTAATGAGGTAATCATGGTCACAAAGAAGGGCATGAATCTCGTTGAAAGAGACCGGGGGTGACTGAGCCAATAGGTTACCCTTAAGACCATTATATTCTTCTCGAAGCCCTGTAAGAGTTAACATAACGAGATCTTTGTCTTTTACTGGTTCTCCAATATTAGCCAGGGCTGCTGCATATTCTTGAGCCCTACAAAGGTAGTCTACCGGTTTTTCATCACCTTTTTGAGTGATTCTGAGTAGTTGGTTTTTGAGAGTAAATTCATGAGATGCTGTGACAGGCGCATAATCCCGTGCTAGTGAGAGCCAAACCTCACGAGAAGTCTTACCTTGAACATGTTGATAAGAGTCTTCATATACAGTGGATATGATGAGGGTCCGAATATGAGCATCGTTGGAGATCCACGAGGAATAACTAGGGTTGTCGGTTGTAGCGGCTTCAACTGTAACTTTCTGTTCTGGGCATGGAATAGTTCCATCAACATACCAAAAAGATTATGTGAGGTAAGAAAAGATTCAATCATTGATCTCCAGTAATCATAGTTTGTAGGTTTGAGAGTAAAGGCAAATTTATGAGAGTTGTGAGTGGTTTTCTCTTGGCTTGAGAAGGTTAATATTGCTGCCATAGGATTGATTTGCAATTTGGCTGGAATAGGTTGATGATGATCTGTGTTGGAGGTAGTAGAATAGGGAACGACAATTTAGGGTTGAGCCTGATTTGGCTCTGATACCAAATCAGAATGTGAAAGGGTTTCGTATGTTGTATTATGAAGAGAATTACAACCAAATATATAAAGATACTAATTACATCTTGATACCCTAGACAATTAGGAATATTAATAAATTAACTAAACTATTTGCCAACATAGTCTAATAGATGTTGTTGAAAGAGCATAATAAGTTCTTCTTCTGATGGTACTTGTAGCAGGTCAAATGAATTCCACAACCCGTTGTAGTTGAACAGCCATGGATCCCCAGATTCTGCGTAGGCGTTGTATATCTTTGACAATCAACATGTTGTGCAAGAATAACCTGGTTAAGACTCGACAAGAAGAGTCGCATTTGTGGACAAGCATAACCGACGAAAATCCTTCCAAGAATTTGGCTCAAAATTTCTGGGTCCAGAACAGTACATGGCGATCCAAAAGGCTCCAAAAAAACGAGGTTCGGCTTCTGATGGTTTAGCAGCTCAAAACATGTCTTTTGTGAGGCTTGAGCGTCAACACACGGTTGAGGGTGTAAAACACAAATGCGACTGCTTCGCTCAAGATACTTATCGGGAGTTTTGAATCAGCGAGCATTGTTCTGACAGTCTCGATCAATGTGCGATTCTTACGTTCGACTACCCATTTTGTTGAGGAGTATAGGGAGCACTGAATTCGTGAAGAATTCCCTTTTCGTTGCAGAATTCGAGCATCCTCTTGTTCTTAAACTCAGTACCATTGTCATTTCGGATTCTCTTGATAGGCAAGTGATATAGGTTTTCTAGCTTCCTGAAGAGAATCATAAGACTTTCAAACATTTCATCTTTACTCTCCAGAAAGAAAGCCCATGAGAATCTTCAAAAATCATCTATCACGACCAGGCAATATAGATCTCCAGAGATACTTTTCACGTTCACTTGCCCAAAACGATCCATATGAAACCTTTCTAGTGGAAGCTTGATAGAATTTAGTAGCTTTCTTGGGTGTGATTTCTTATGTTGTTTCCCCTTTTTACATCTCAGACAATCATCAGATAGATGAAAATTCTTTAGATTAACACCCTCCACTAGGTTGTTTAGCACCAAATAATTCATCTTTCGTAGGTGAATGTGCCCCATCTTTCAATGCCATAAGACTGACTCTTTCTCGGTTGCTTTAGAAACAAAACATTGAACCTTCTTTGACAAAGTGGATGCGACACTCATGTCTAAGACATAAAGATCATTTTCTTGTGGAGCGCACATGAGGATCCATGTCACACCCCAACCGATGGCGGAATCATCAGAGTGAGACAAACAAGATTGCTCGAGACATGATAACACTAATTGGGACAATAGTTAATTAAACAACCCAACCCATTTCATTTCATTCATCAAAGTGTCAAATAGAACATAATTCGAAGTCAAAGTAACAACAAATGAGACAAGTTCAACAAAACATAATAATAACTTAGACATTCTAAGCGTGTTTCTATGCCGATCCTACTAAGTTTCACCGTATCAATCTCATCAACCTACAACATGTTAAAAAGTATAGTTCAATAACAAAGCATTGGTGAGTACACAAGTTTGATATCATACCATATGTAGTAAAAACATTTAAACAAATCCACATGATAAGCTAGTATACGAGATCAATGTAAACAAGGCATGTGAACTAACCAAGTCAAGTTAATGACAGTGGTTAAACACTTTATGAACAAACTAATGTTTTTCTGTGAATGTTAAGTTCAAACTAATGAACTTGTATTATTTTCAAAACATTTTCTATTTCAGATTAGCTCCCAACCCGTTGTTCTTCAGATTCTGTTCAGCAACTTTGGATTTTGAAGATAAGCATTCCATCATCGGTAATCGAAAATAAGATGAAATAATTTTTTTTGAGTTTTCCAAAATTTATGCTAAAACACACTGAAAATATTTTTGGTTTCTGAAATAAAATAGTTATGTACAAAATATTTATAGACATATTTTTGTGAATTTGTGTAAGAGGATCATATCCGTTTTTCAGACTTATCACTAACACTGTTGATCTATTTGAACTTTAAGTTTTAAACTAGTTCACTTAGATTGTCAGTATGTTTGTCCTCTTAAACCTCTACACAAAGTTTAATTGTTTCAAGATACGGTAATTAAGTGTCTTAGAACTTGACTTAATAGTGTTCCCCACCTCAGAATATACTCCCGTATCAATATTCCCTAGATTTCATCTTACAGGTGAATATACCTAATTGATATCTGTATTTGGGTTATGCGAGGCCTTGAGAACTCAGGTTAGTGCCACCGTATAGATAAAGAGATGAAGGCTCGACTTAAAAGTGGTGTTCCATACTTTGGAATCTTTTGACTGCAATTGTCAGATCTTTCGATACTTTCAAATTAGATGCAGTTTAGGCTTTTTAAAGCAAAGTATTCTACAAGTTCTAGGCCATTGCTTACACAAAATCAGAAGAACTTGTATAATACCCCAGATATCAACTAGTTATAAAGACCAAGTATCTTAGAATCCGGCAACCTCTCAAACAAAATTTCGGTGTACTAAGACCATATATCTGAGAGATATTAACCACTATTTAAGAAGTTTTGTTATGTTTTTATCTCGAAAACAATTTATTGAATATGCAAAGTCTACTGGCACATCATCAGTGAGACTGTTTAAAACTTTTAGACACTTCATTTCTTCGGCGAGTTGTGATAGTCCACTGATTTACTATCATTTCCTCTATTTCACACGAAAACTCATTTTTGTCTTTTAATGTTTTGTACTTTTAAATTTTATATGTTTTGATATTTTCACAACATATTTCTCCCCCTAAAATCAACAACATATATTTGGGTTTTGTTTTTAAAGAAAGAAAAACTTGACTAAACCAATGAAGATTAATTGTAGCTTCGTTATCTTCAAATATTGGTGTGTTAAGAAACTACAATCCCTAGTCTCTCGTCTGTTGTTGAATCCAAAGAATTTGGGAACAACAGCTGGAAGCAGAAATGTATTCTGCTTCACAAGTCGAGAGAGCGACTTTGGTTTGCTTCTTACACAACCACGTTACCAAACGTGTGCCAAAGAACTGACAACCAGTAGTTGTAGATTTATCATTGATTTTGCAACACCCAAAGTTAGAATCTGAGTAGTCTTTCAGGTTGAAATCATCTGTGCAAGGGTACCACAAGTCGGTGCTTGGACAACCCTTAAGGTATCGTAAGATCCTCTTCACAATCATTAAGTGAGATACTCTTGGACTTGACTGATAGCGTGCGTAGAGGCATGTTGGATACATGATATCCGATCGCGAAAAATACATCAAAGAGCCAATCATCAAACGGTAGGGAGTTTCATCAATCTTCTCTCTGGTTGAACCTGGTGTGATGCCGTGATTCTGAGCTAATAGGTAGACATTGAGATACGTCAGACATCTTGAATTTCTCCAAAACATCGTTCACATACTTCGTCTGATGTATGAAGATTCCATTAGGTAATTGATCTACTTGAAGTCCTAGAAAGAACTTCATCTATCCCATAGAACTCATCTCAGACTTTTTCTTCATGATCTTTCAAACTCTTTGCACAAAGCATGGTTCGTCGAACCAAATATGATGTCATCAATGTAGATTTGTACTATTAGAATATGACCATCTACTTCTCGTGTGAAGAGGGTGTTGTCCACTGTTCCTCTGACGAAGCTGTTGCGAAGAGATGCTGAGATAGCGTCTCATACCAGGCTCTCGGGGCCTAATGTAACCCGTACAACGCTTTATCCAACAAATAAACTTTATCTTTGTGAACTGGGTCAACAAACCCCAGTGGTTGGCTAACATACACCTCCTTCTTCACCTTTCCATACAAGAAGGCAAACTTTACGTCTAACTTGTACACTTTAAATCCTTTCCAAGACTCGAACGCCAGCAAGATCCGAATTGCTTCTAATATTGTTCCGGGAGCATAGACTTCGGTGAAATCTATTCCCTCTTGCTGACAGAATCCTTAATCAACAAGTCGAGCTCTATTATGCACAATTACACCCCGATCATCCTTTCTACACTTAAAGACCCATTTAGTGTTTATCTTTTTGTGATCTTCAGGTAAATCGACTAGCTTCCACAGACCCAACTTTTCAAACTGTAAGAGTTCCTCCTACTTGGCATTAATCCAACTTTCCTCCTTCAGTACTTCCTTATATGTTTTCGGATTACCTGTGAAGTAAAACACTTAAATGAGAGCCTATTTTGCAAAGGTGCCACTTTCGAGTAAAAACAACTGAAACCTTGATTGACTTGATGTCGGGTTTTAACACTACTTTGAAATTCTCCAATTATGAACTTCGGTGGACGGTAATACAATTTTCTATGCATTACCTCATTGGACATGCTCACTTCTTGTTGTAAAGTTGAAAGATTTTGTTTGACATCTTGGTTGACAGCAGATGTTTCATTCTGAGCACTCGTTCCTTCATTTTGATTGTCAGGCAGACTATCAAGCTGAATTTCACCATCATCAGAAGTAGATCCATCTTTGTTGTATGTCGATTCAGCTTCAGATTCAGAGTCATTAGACTTATCAAAGCTAGGAGCTGGTTCATTCACCTCTGGTTCGACTTCTAGTTCATTTGTTCTAGCAGTCTGTGATTCAGGATGTTGAGTACTTGGACCTACTTCATCATCGTCTGTGCCAACGTGTGTCTGTGTCACAATGATTGGTCTTGGAACTTGGTCTTGCGAAAAAGATTATTGATGCTGGTAGAGCATAGCAAGTTCCTCCTTGATGGTTTAGCTGGCAGATCGAACGAATTCCAGACACCTTCATAATCAAACAGCCAAGGATCTCCCGGTTTTGTATAGGAGATGTGTATCTTTGAAATCTACATGTGGAGCTTGAATCACCCGGTTAATGCTAGGAAGATAAAATCTTTTAAGTGGACTAGCATATCCTACAAAGAACTCTTCTAATGATTTAGCCCCAAATTTGCCATCCGGGTCAATTACTATACACAACCACCCAAATGGTTCTAACCATTTCAGATTCGGTTTTTGTTGGTTAAGCAACTTGAAACATGTCTTCTTATGTTCCTTGAACATTAGAACTCTTTTTAATGTGTAACACGCAGACGCTGCAGCTTCATTCTAGAAACTAACAGGTAGTTTTGAATCAGCAAGCATGGTTCGTGTACTCTCTATCAACGTTCTGTTCTTTCTTTCAGCTACTCCATGCTGTTGTGGAGTATAAGGTATCCTAAACTCATGCAGAAGTCCTTTCTCATTGCAGTACTCTAACATCTTGTTATTCTTGAATTATGTTTCATTGTCGCTTCGGATTCGTCTGATCAGCAAATGGTACCGATTTTCTAACTTTTTAAACAAGATCATCAGACTGTCAAAGGTTTCATCTTTACTCTCTAGGAACATCACCCAAGGGAACCTCGAATAGTCGTCGGTTACAACCAGGCAGTATAGATCCCCCAATATGCTCTAACATTCACTGGTCTGAAGAGATCCATATGAAGCCTTTCTATTGAAAGTTTGATCGAATTCAAAAGCTTTCTTGGATGCGACTTCTTTTTTTGTTTGCCTTTCTTGCAGCTGATACAGTCGTCATTCAAGTGAAAGTTCTTAAAGTTTACATTGTCCACTAGCTGGTTGTGTACCAGAAAGTTCATTTTCCGGAGATGAATGTGTCCTATCTTTCTGTGCCACAATATAGACTCTTTCTCTGTAGCCTTCAAGACAAAACATTGTGTTGTTTTCGTTGTTGTTGTTGCGACGCTCATGTCTAGGACGTAAAGATCGTTTTCACGACAAGCACGCATTAGGATCCATTCTTCATGTATTTTGAATCCTGGCTTCAAAATCAAACATTCTGTGAAGTGCGTTGTGAACTTCTTGTCACAAATCCGAGAGATACTAAGTAGATTGTTCTCCAACTCAGAAATGTAATTGACTTTTTCAAACCACCATCCCGTTAGACGATATACCTTCTCCTACTATTCGACCTCCCTAATTGCTAGCGAACCCGACATAGCGTCCTCTGATAAGTTTGACATTGTATAAGAGTGCTAACATCCCCGTCATGTGCCCGGATACTCCACTATTCATAATCCACTTTGATATGATGGATCTTGGAAGCCCCTACACATGTTTTCAAAATATTACTTGAAGAGTGAGACCCAATCTTTACCGGTCTTGGGTGGGTTTGCAATCTTGGTTTTACACACACTTTCACATTTTTGTTCAACTTTCTCTTCAATCACTATTGAATGAGATTTCTTAAAATCTTTAGAAGATTCCTTTTTCTTTATCACCCATGTTTGATTTTTCAAAGTTGTTTTCTTAGTATAAAATTTAGAATCTTTTTGTTCTTTTTTGTTTGAAGTTTTACCAGTCATAACAGTTGTGACATTGATTTTTACCGGTTTAACCACTTTTGTAGATTCATTTTTTCTTTTCAAAATTTGAGTTGGAACAAACATTGGTGATTCTTTTTTGAGATCTTCTGAAGTCTTTTTTGCACCGTAAACAGGTTTAGGATTCTTTTTTTCGATTAGCAATATGCCCAATTTGATTACACTGAAAGCAAGTTCTACTGTCTCTTACAACAGTAGTTCCTCCAATCTGTTCATGTTATTTTTTTCTGCCCAAAGACCTCTTCATTGGTTTGTTTACTATATTGACTTTCTTTCTCACTTTTCAAGCTTGTTCCAGACACAAAAGTCATATTCTTTGCAAACTTTGATTATCCAAACTTGTTATAATTTTTCTTACCATATCTCGAACTGGTCCTCCCATAGTGATAATTTCTCTGTTGATTGTTATAGGAACTTTTTAGTTTGGAATAGTGAGATTGTTAGCGTTTGAAGTTTGAAAATCCTTGATCTCTTGACAACACTAATTTGAAAACATGACTTTGTTCATGTTCACATTCTGAATTGAAAATTCTATATCAGAATATAGTTTGTTAGATCCACACATTATATACATGATAACATTTGGATTATCATTCGTACTATAATCTGATTTTGGAATGTAATTTTTATGAAAGCTTTCATCACTTTCTGAATGCGAACTCAAACTCCTTTTGTCAAACTTCGTTTTAGTAGGTTCAAATTCAGTTTTATTGCTTTCACCTTGCAACACTTTCTCAACAACATCCTTAACCAGTTCTGATTATGATTTGGTATAAGTCACTTCGAGATTATCAGGCAGTTGATCCTTTTGTTCATTTTTCAGTTTTAAGTTCAACACCTTTTCCACCCCATCTGGTTCTTTTTCAAGTAACTATTCCAGATAGGGGTGGAACTCGATGATAACACACACCTTGGTTATGATAATCGTACACATCTTCCCCTGATTCATCTTTATCTGTCGGCTTGGGAAGCATGTGATCCAGAACATAAGATGCTGCAAAGTAACTTATCAACTTCTTATCAACCCTCTATGTTTCTATCCTAGCGGTTTCTAGCTCTTGTTTTGATTTGCAATCGTGTCAATATGATTATTAATTGCTATTTGTTTATTCTTGATAGTGTGTTTGAGCATAGAAATCGTTGCATCATTTCCATTATTTGCAACTTGAAATTGGTTGATAGCTTTGTTAAGTTTATCATAGGCTTCTTTCGTACTCTTTAAGTCACTTGTCTGGTTATCGATGTGCTTTTTCAAACATTTTATAGTTCTCATCTTTTTTTATGCAAGATTTGAACGGTTCTATGTATTTGAGTATTGAAACGATGTTTCTAATTTGTCTGTGTTATCGCTTTAACTTCTTCCTCAACTGACTCGACTTTTTGTTCATCTTTAGAGGTTTTTACTACCAATTTTTACTGACCCATCATGGCTTTCTTAGCAATTTCAGCCAAGTTTTCAGCATTCATTTCCTTCGACACATCTATGATCTCTTATACAGGCTCTTTCTTTTCTTCTTCAAAGTGTAGATCGCTATAGTTCCCTTCTTCTATAAAGAAACCTGCAAAAGATGTAAAAACATCAGGAGGTATAATAGATTTGAATGCATTATTAATAAACTCTTTAGTTGGAATATTGAATTTTGTAGGATCCAACTCTGATGCTTCAGAATCATAATAATCATCGTCTGGATCTTCATGATGTGGACGGATATACCTTTGGCGAGGTCCCTTCGGACTTGGAAGTTCATCTTCGTTTTTCTCATCAACCATTTCTTCCTCCCGTCCTTCTTCCTGCGCAGCACTTGGATCATCATGGTGGAACTGATGTCCGTGCTCATCAGATACGGTGTACTGATGCATCATTTGGGCAAAATTAATTCATCCACGGGTTTCATAACCCACAATGCTTCGTCAAGAAATCGGTTCTGCTGCAAATCATGGAAATTATTAAACGAACATACGGGATATTCTTCTTGTATGGGATTCTCGGGTGTCCTAAATGTTCATCATGACAATATGTCACCATGATAATTTTAGTGTTCCGTATAACAATGAATGAATCACCCGATAATTCGGTGCTTTAACCTTCCATCGATCACTGACCAGACCATGATGTTTTCCGAAGAAATAGATTGAAGATTTTTCCTTCAACTGACAAATGGCTTCGAACAACGATCCCACCATCATTTTATGGTAGAGTTGCACCAACCAACCCCTCTAGGTCTGTGGTGACCGTCTTACTATCCAAAAATTGGGCCATGGTGTAATAAAAGTACACGTCATCACCCAACGAGTCAAAACGGGTGATGTTCATCATTTCAAAATACATTACCATTTGACCTTTCCCAGTACACCAACTAACTGCCAAGAATTTGGCGGGCCGTCTTTGTTGTGAAACCTTAATGAGGCTAGCCACTCACAAGCCAAAGCTAAATACTCCCTCCGTGTATTATTCTCACACCAATCTAATACCCATTCCCAACCATGTATCTTAAAACGAGACTCTTAGGTTGTGTGATCTTCCATTTCCACAACCTTATCTCGAGAAGCTTATCTTTAAACCTTAAGAGCGCCTTACCCTTATCCTCTTCCCATTGTTCGCCAACACTACTATTTTTAAACTTTCCCATGTCCAATCTTGTCGATACAATCTCCCATCACTCTCTTCAACATTGCTTTGTTGTTTCCACTTCTTTGGGAAAAGATCGAAAGATGAACTGGCTCCCGATGAGAAATCTTCCCCCGTGGCCTTGCTTCTTTTTCTGCTAGCCATCTACAAATAACAATACCCAATCAAATCACAATCAACCTTCAAGACAACATAAACTTCAGCATGGACCATAATGTTGAACTTTCAATTTATCTTTAGACGTAAATTGGCCGTTTTAAACTTTACAAGAAGCAAATTTTACCATCTAGAAATCACTTGTTTCATGGTTAAAATCCTGAGTTAATAAGGTTTCAACACATTCAACATCATGTTCATGCTTAATCATGTGAAAAAGTGGGTGTAATCACATCCCCACACTTGTTCAATGTTCAATCCCATCCAAATCAAGTATTTACCCAAATTCAAGCTAACATATCATAAATTTATGATAAACAACCTACTCTCAAACAACTGAGTTCAAAACTTCAGAAGAAATTGACAAATCATGTAATAATTGTGCTCATAACTAAGTAAAGTTCGTACCTTGGTGTTATAGAAGAAGAACAACTTAACAAAAGATGAAAAAAGTGAATTATAGAACACCCTATGAAAACCCGAAATTTTGTAACACCCCAAAAACAGTTTTGGTAATTAAACTAAATTAAATAAGGATGAGCGGGTAAATATACCGTTGGTGGTAAAAGTTAACTCGTAAACAAAATAACTAGGAATGATTAACCTAGTTGATTATTTGTATTGTTAATAATATATATTGGATGATATCCATTAATAATTAACATCTCAAACATGAGAGACCAAAAAGGGAAAAGTTTAAAGTTGAATAACTAAAATAAAACAAAACACAACACACACACACTAAGTGTGTTTTTATGTGTGTGCATGTAACGACCAGGAGAGCACAAAAGAGACAAAACCCTTATTCAACCTAAATCCATCAAATTAAGGGTGAATTAGGGCTAAATCATATGCATAAACATAGATTTGTGATCATCTAAGCTTCGAGATCATGAGATATGTTGAAAATTATGTTTTGGTGATGATAAGTATGTGGATGAACTTGAAGGTGATAACCTTAAGTTCAACATTTTGTTAGTATAGTGAACTTGATAATGAAATTCTGTGTGTGATTGTCATACTTGCAAGTATATGTGAAATACTTGAACAATTTTGTGATTTGAATGAGTGTTCATGTATGACATGAAGAGGGTTTTGATTATATGATGGAATTGATGTTATATTAGAATCATACTTGTATGTATATGTAAGATACTTGAACAAATTAGAGATTTGAGTAAGTGTTCATACATGACTTGAAATGGGTTTTGTATGACATGATGAAATTAATGTTACGTTAATGTTAATAAGTGTATAAGATCATGTTGTCTACTAGCTTGTATGTAGAACTTGATTATATTAGGTATTCAGATCAATGTCTAGTAATATGATGAAATGGGTTTTACATAGAAATGAAAACCCTTTGTTTTTAGCATAATGAATGGATAAATTAGAATTGATAATGAAAGCTAAGTTAACTTGATGTTAATACTCGCTCTAGCTTGTCAAAGTGAAAGAAATTATATGAATTTGGTTTTGGTATTAGTTAAAATAGTAGCCTATAAATAACGTCTACCGGTACTTGATGAAATGGCTAAGTGAGTTCATTGAACCTAATTGTGCATTTGCATACATTGATACACAATTGAATTTTAAAAAGTTAAACTTAACTATAATAAGATCAAATGGTAATTTTGATATAAAATGCGTAAGGTGGAATAATCGTGTTAAACGACTACTAAGCTAACCATCTTGCGAATGACAAATGATAGTTTGAAGCTTGACAAGCTAAGTGGAAGCTTGGGAAGAAGCGGGTCAAACGGATCAAGTACGAGGGAAAAAGCATAATCGGATGCAAGGTAAGTAAAGGTTACATCTTTTAAGTAGAACATCTACTTATGTGTTGATTAAGAACAAGGTTATCTACTATTTGCAATGAGTCTTTGAAATATGGCATTCTGACTCGAATCGATATGGGTCAGAACAAGTGAAAATGGTAAGAAACCATATTTGACGGAAAAAGGGGGAAACGGTAATTTGGTCAAGTATTGACGAATAAACGAGGAGTTTTGAAAAGACACTTTATGGTGCAAGCCATAATGGGTCAAATGAATAAAGAAACGATTTTTTTGGTAATACGAACCTGTGGTGGCGAATCGTAATGGGTCGAACGAAATAAATGGCAAGTAAATATCCTTTTTACAATAAACAATGTTTGGTTACATCACTATGTAAAAAGGGTGAGCCAAGAAATAATTCAAATGGACAAACAGTAAAATGGTGATTTTATCACCATTTGAAAATGATATTTAATATTTCGTTTGTTAAAGTTTCATACTTAAAGGTAAGCAAAATTTGTGGGCATGCATTTCTATAAATTTGTATATAAAATCGCAAAGCATCGCTAATGGATCAATAATTAGACCGCGTCAGGAACGTGTAGTGGCCATTCTCTTGATGAGGGTTTGCGGTACGACTAAAGTTAGTCGAGTTAGGGGTGGACACTAGATCACCTCAAGTGAGGCATATCTAGCATGTGGGTAAAACGGCCATTAGAGTCGAAGACATATTTATAGCGAAAAATGCATTTGAGTGAGTTTATAACACGAAACAATGGGAAACTTTTAAGTTTTTAAGAACATAATAATTTTTAAATGGAATACGGGGTAAAGGTGTTCACTTGGTCAAAACAGGCTTTTAAAAGCCATTCATCGTAAAAATGAAAAAAGTTGACCAAAATGCCCTCGAATTTACAAACCGGGCAAACGTCCTTTAAGGATAGTTTAAATATGAGTTTTATAATTAAGTAAACCCTTTCGGTGGGGTAAATGTAAAAGACATAAGCCTTTTTGGTTTAATGTCTCCTAATGGGTCTTTTTAGTAAAAAATCAAATCAAAAGGTAAAATTCAGAATAAATTATTTACTATAACAAATCCACCAAAATATAGTTGTGGTAGAAAATAAATAGAAGACTTAGAGTTGAATAATAGGAGGTAAGAAAAGAAGGAGTGAGATTTAAGCTTAAGTGCTTAAATCACTTAACGTGTCAAAATGAACATGCGCATAAACCTGGTAATGGTTGCATAATTCATGAAAATTATGAACCCAGGTTAAGGAATTCAGGTTAAATACGCAGGAAAAAAATTCTAAGCTATGGTCCAGGCTTACTGGTTTGAATTTAAAACTAACCGTAAGCTATGGTCTGATGACTGTAGCCTACGACGGGCCTCTAGAACTTCACTTTTTCATCATTTCAACTTTCAAGTAATAACCTGAAGGCCCCTATACTTTATTATTTCATTTCCTTGCACAACCAAGTTATTTTTCGACCAGAACGACTCCTTGTTGAGATGATATCTTTTGATTCACCATTCTTGAGCATTCCGCTTCTTCACCGAACCTTTAACCTTACTAGTTTGAGTAATTTAACCCATAAAACCATAATTATTCGTATTTTTCACATTTAAGCTAGTAAATACTTATAAGTCGTAAAAACACCTAGTGTGACACCCGTTAAATTTTGGTTATTCGTACTCTTCTTCAATACATCTCGTGTTGAATGAAAAGACCAAGTTGTGTCAATCCACAAAACTATTTTTGAGCGACTAAAAGTGTCAAAACCGTAAAATTCTGTCAAAATACCAGCTCTCCTGTAAAATGCCACAATCTTGCAGCTCTTGACACCTTGCAAGACACTTGTGAAGATCCTACAACACCTCTAACATCTTGCATCATCTTCACACACCTTCTTGCACTATAAATAGCCCACGAGTCCAAGACGTTTGAATGATCGCGGATTCTAGATTATAACCGATAAACCGACATTCTTAATCAATTCAGTCGTTAATGAACTTGAATTCATGTGATGTTCGGTTTTTATAACCGAAAACATTCACTTTTGAATCACTTCAACAAAATCCTCATCTCGCGACTCAATTACATTCCCAGAACTTCTAATTTCACGTTTACTCTAGTTTCTGATCGTCGGAATTGCTTTTTGAACTCGCCGGACTTTCGCCGGAAAACCGTGTCTTCCATCAAAACAGTAAGTTTCTCAAATCTTCCATCTTCTATCAGTTGTTAGGCCTTTACTAACTCAAACCCTTCAATCAGAATTTGTTCCAGGCGACGATATCGGATAATCATCACTCGCCGGAAAACTTCTGAAAATTCCCAGATTTCGCTGTGAAACGGTATAGTCTTTTAAACCTTCTGATAACTCTTGTTTAGTACTTCAATTCCACAACTAGCTAATCAAAACTGTTAATTGGTCCGCTCAGACGAAGTTCATAAAAACAGAGCCGACGACTTCGCCGGAGTTCTGAGAAAGATCATTTTTCCGGTATGTTTACTCCCAAAATCTTTCCTGTCCGTTTCATTTTAATCACTTAATTGTTTGTCAATCGAATTAAACAAGATCAGTAGGGTAATCGTTGTCTGTGATATTGTAACGAAGAAGATGAAGTTAGTTTGTATATAAGTTTAATATAAATTGGATTATATCTCGGGTTAGACACACAGTCCAGCGGTGGACTGTGTGCAAACATTTATCACACGTCGCGAGTTTGATCCTTGACACAATCTCATTCTCTGTAATAAAGATGTTTCCTTTTTAACTGAACCGGATCAACTCACAGAGAGATGTTAAGTTTAATAAAAATTAGTATATTAACCAGGTTAGACACACATTCCAGCGGTGGACTGTGTGCAACACTAAACCACAAGTCCCGTGTTCGAGACCTGTTACGCACGCCGGTTCGATGATTAAAATCCTTTTTTAAAAATAAATGAATTTTGAATAAATTAAAACAGTATATAAATATAATTAAAAACAGAAATACTTCGGGTTAAATACGTAGCTCAGTTGGTAGAGCTGCGTGCACGCGTACGGGAGGTCTCGGGTTCGAGCCTTACCCGGCGCATACTTGCACACTAGCGAACCGGTCAAACAGTCAACAGTCACGGTCAACGGTCAATGGTCAACTCAAAAGTCAACATATTTTTTTATATTTTTATTTATTTATTTAATTTAAAAATCAATTAAAAATACTTAAAAATAATGTTTTTAAAGTTAGAAAATAGCCTTAAACTCACAAAAATATATCTAAAAATTTTATTAAAATTATTAATAAAATCCACTCATTTACCATACCTTTTCGTTATTATTTAGGTTAGTTAATTCTCGTCGATCAATCCTCTAAACTCGTGCGCATTTCAACATCTTCAACCGAACGCACCCAATGTGAGTGAATCTCTACAAATTCCCCGTTTTAATCACGTTTTTGGGGTGTATCATGTGTCTTATTATTTATTACATTTAAACTATTGTGCATCCATCATATCCATGAACAAATGTGTATTCAACATGTATCAACTGTTTGTGTGGTTATTGTTTAGATTAAATTTATCATCTTCAGTACATACATTATCATAGGCCGCCGCTCCCCATTATATATGAGCGTTGAGCTGTTCCCCATTACATATGAGTGTTAACTAGGCGTTGCCAACATACGATCGGCTCCGTTTGATTGAGCCTTGATTGCACAGACATTTATCATAGGCCGTCCGTTCCCCATTACCTATGAGCGTGAACGTGACGTTGCCAACATATACAGTTTCATTCATGTTATATATTCATGCAAGTTGGTTTGTTATTGTATGTTATTGTTTGTTGTTGTTATTGTTATTGTATGTTATTGTTTGTTGTTGTTATTGTTATTGTATGATTATTTACGTTTGCTCACATATGATTATTGCACAATTTTCCATAATAAAGATAACAAGAGATCAATATTAAATGTTTTTCTAACAAGATTCACTCACCAACTTATGTTGAACCAAAAACCCCCATTTTTACACATGATACAGGTGATCCAGCTGCAGCAAGAAACACATAGGATGGCTTAGAAGAATAAACTGGTTTAGACTTTGGATTGTTTAGTTGATTATCTTTCTTTGTAATTGTATGAACATGTTTGGAATATTGAGGATGTAATTTTGAATTTAATAAATATGAAACATATTAGTAAATATCATGAGCTTTGGTGATAACCCAATTATGCCCCGACTCTTATTCCGCTGCGGGTCGGGGTGTGACATATTGGTATCAGAGCCATGACTATAGGGATATAGGATAGGTTATTAGACCCTTAGAGCCTATACTATAGTTGATTAGAATTTTTAAAATTTTTGTGTGTTACATGCAAAATTCATGATGTTTATATGTTTTATGTTTAATGTTACATTCAATGTTATGCAAGCATGTTCATAAGTATATATTATTATACAATGCCTATCATGAATCATATTCTCATAACATATCATATCCATGAGAGCACACACCACATCACTTCCATGAATTTTTTTTTTTTGCAATGATTTTTGTGTTTTCAAATCACATCAAAGTGAGTTCTCGTGACGGGCATGTAGTAACTGGAAGGGTACAAGTACCGGTAGTCGGAACGTCCTGTCTAGGCTTGGCATTCGTATAAATCCAAAATAAAGGACCAGTTTGCCTACCTGGGGAATAACGATGAGAGTACGAAGGACTTATTAGGCCAAAGCATGCTATACCAAACGTCGTGTGAGCTAACCCCACTTTGAGTTGTCATTGTGTCTATACCTGGACACCTTCCGACCATACATCTCGTAAACATATTTCATGGTTTTCATTCGGGTGATGCTAGTGTTAAACCGCCAATACCAATGTGAATCCTACTAAGCCAATAGTCATGGGGGCCCACATGACTATACAGGTGAAGGTATGGGGGACATTTGAGGCCCAACATGAGCAAACCCAAGACATCCTATGGATGTAGTTGCATTATTGATGTTTATGTTATTTTTTTTTTTAAGACACATGACACCTAAAAAGACTCCATAAACTCACAATCTTCTTATGTATATTCCTGTAGATGTCGGCTAGGCAACAACGAGGGGGTAGAAGATCAGGAAGGTCAAACGAACGCTTGGCCACCCAAATCGCAAAACAAATGGCCGCGGTGCTTCCTGACATTGTAGTTCAAGTCCAACAAGCTCTCGCCGCAAATCCCATCAATCCTCCCCAGCAAGAAGACCAGAACATCGGCAACCCTCCTACCAAAAAGTGCTCATATAAACATTTCAAGTCTTGCGATCCTCCGAAATTTGAAGGGACTGAAGGTGTCACTGCTCTCCTCCACTGGTTTGAGGAAATGGAAAACACCTACCTCAACTGCGATTGTCCCGAGGATCGCAAGGTACGATACGCAACCGGGAGACTATTTGGGGTAGCTCTTACCTGGTGGAATACTGAAAAGGGTAAGAGAGGAATCGAAGATGCAATGGCCTTAACGTGGGAGGAGTTAAGGGAAATCATGACGAGACGCTTCTGTCCTAGAAGCGAGATCAAAAAGTTAGAGGATGAATTTCATTCATTGAAGCAAAAGGAGGGAGATCATACTTCCTACAACAAGAGGTTTTTAGAGTTGAACCAAATGGTCCCTAACTTGTTCACCCCAGTTTACCGCTTAGTCGAACACTATATTCGAGGTCTCCCCTCGAAAATTCAAGACTCAGTTCTCAGCACTTCGCCTGCAACACTTGAAGCTGCTATGGAACTAGCTACAGAGCTTACCGAGAATCGAATTCGCAACGGTAAATTTAAAGATGAGAAAAAGAAAGCCCCCGTTGAGGGCCAAACTTCAAACCATTCCACCTCCTCCTCTAAGTTTGCTAACAAGAGGAAACGTAACACCAGAAACTTTGCTGTCACACAAACAAATTTCCCTATCCCTGCTGCACCCATTACCCAAGTTGCCCCTTCACCTGCACCATATAAAAGGCCATACTCCGGCCCATACCCAAAATGCAACCGTTGCCAATACCATCACTTTCCTGATCATCCCTGCCAACATTGCACCGGCTATGGTCGCGCAGGTCACACCGTTCAAACCTGTCGCATACCTCAGCGAACGAACCGCCACCAGCCCTCAACCCAAACCCACCACCAGATAATGGGTCAAGCCCAACAACCTCTACTACTACCACCTACCCAACATGTAGCCCAATCCTACTACCAACCCAACTATCCCATGGTGCAACCTATGCGGGCTTGTTACAATTGTGGAGACCCAAACCACTTTAGAAACACTTGTCCACGCTTGGTGAACATTATACATGCTCAAGCTCAAGCAAATCCGGTGAATCAGGCTAACCAAGATCCTCCACCTGCAAGAGGAAGAGCTTTCAACATCAACGCTAATCAAGCTAGGGCCGACAACAATGTGGTTAACGGTACGTTTCTCATCAATGGTAGTTATGCATCCATGTTGTTTGATACTGGCGCGGATAAAAGTTTTGTGTCCTTAGAATTTGAACCCATCCTCAACCAAACTCGTGATAAACTCATGGAATCCATAACAGTAGAAGTTGCTGACGGAAAACCGGTCTCATTAAACTCTATTATACGCAATTGTACTCTCACCTTAAACGATCACGATTTTCCAGTTGACCTCATTCCTATGAAGTTGGGAAGCTTTGACATTATAATTGGTATGGACTGGCTCAGCCAACATCATGCTGAAGTTGTATGCCGCGAAAAGTTTATACGCATTCCTCTTACAAATGGTCAGACTCTATGAATCTTTGGAGAAACCCCATCGAAAGGGCTCAAATTAATGTCCTGTCTTCAAGCCCGAAAATATCACTGCAAGAATTATGTCGCATTTCTAACTCATGTCGTCAAAAAGGGAACCAAGGAGAAGAAACTTGAAGACATCCCAGTAGTAAAAGATTTTCCGCAAGTTTTTCCTGACGACATTTCAGGACTTCCTCCCTTTAGAGAAGTCGAATTCCGCATTGATCTTATACCTGGAGCTACACCAGTTGCAAAATCTCCTTATAGGTTAGCCCCCTCCGAAATGCAAGAGCTAGCCAGTCAATTGCAAGAGTTGACTGACAAAGGATTCATACGTCCTAGCTCCTCGCCTTGGGGTGCACCTGTCCTTTTTGTGAAGAAGAAAGATGGAACGTTTCGCATGTGCATCGACTACAGAGAACTCAACAAGTTAACGGTCAAGAACGGCTACCCATTACCTCGCATTGATGATCTTCTTGACCAACTTCAAGGCGCCAGCTGTTTTTCAAAAATCGACCTTCGTTCTGGTTATCATCAACTCAGAGTACATGAAGAAGACGTCGACCGCCTTCCGAACTCGTTATGGTCATTATGAATTCATGGTCATGCCATTTGGTTTAACCAACGCTCCAGCTGTCTTCATGGATCTAATGAACAGAGTCTGCAAACCCTATCTCGATCGTTTTGTTATAGTCTTCATCGACGACATCCTCATCTACTCAAAGTCTAAGTCTGATCATGAACGACACCTTCGACTCATCCTTACACTCTTAGAGAACGAAAAGCTCTACGCCAAATTCTCCAAATGCGAATTCTGGTTAAAAGAGGTGCAATTCCTTGGACATGTCGTCAATGACAAGGGAATACATGTCGACCCCTCAAAGATCAAAGCAGTACAAGAATGGCAAGCACCACGTACACCTACCGAAGTAAGATTATTTCTCGGTTTGGCTGGTTATTATCGCCGTTTCATTGCAAATTTCTCTCGTATTGCTGTACCACTCACGGCTTTAACTCATAAAGGAAAACCCTTCATATGGGAACCCAAACAAGAAGAAGCCTTCCAAACCCTTAAACAAAAACTCTGTGACGCACCTATCCTCACTCTTCCTGAAGGTTGTGATGACTTCGTGGTTTATTGCGACGCGTCAGGGCAAGGACTAGGCTGTGTTCTAATGCAAAGAGGAAAGGTGATAGCTTATGCTTCTAGGCAACTCAAAACTCATGAGAAGAACTACACTACCCACGACCTAGAACTTGGAGCCGTTGTGTTCGCCCTTAAGATATGGAGACATTATCTCTACGGTACTAAGTGTGAAATATACACTAACCACAAGAATCTTCAACATATCTTCAACCAAAAAGAGTTAAACATGAGGCAACGAAGATGGGTCGAACTTCTTAATGACTACGACTGTGAAATTCGGTATCACCCTGGCAAGGCAAATGTGGTGGCCGATGCACTCAGTCGAAAGGGTTATGCGAACTCCATTCGTCTGCTATGTTCGCAAATCATAACAGATATCAAAGATCAAATTCGAGAAGCCCAACATGCCTCAGTAACAGAAGACGACGTACGAAAGGAGCTGTCCTGTGGAGCTGAACTTAAAATTGAAACTAAATCCGACGGTATTCTGTACTATCTAGATCGCATATGGATTCCTGACCACAACAACCTTCGCGAATTCCTTATGAATGAGGCACACAAAACACGATACTCTATACACCCAGGAGCCGATAAGATGTATCAAGACCTTCGATACACCTACTGGTGGCCTGGAATGAAAAAGGATATTGCTTTTTTTGTTTCCAAGTGCCTTACATGTTCCAAGGTAAAAGATGAACATCAAAGACCCTCAGGACTTCTGGTCCAACCTGAAATACCTGTATGGAAGTGGGAAAACATAACCATGGACTTCATTACCGGGTTACCTCGCACTTCTGGTGGGTATGACACTATATGGGTAATCATTGATCGTCTTACAAAATCAGCTCACTTTATTCCGATCCGCGAAGATTTCAAGAACGAGAAGTTAGCTCGTATCTACATCAGCGAAATCGTAAGCCGTCATGGTGTACCGTTAAGCATTATTTCAGATCGTGATGGTCGTTTCACTTCACAAACATGGCCAGCGTACAAGCCGCTTTGGATACACGATTAGACCTCAGTACCGCTTATCATCCTCAAACTGATGGACAATCTGAACGCACCATTCAAACTCTTGAAGATATGCTTCGAGCATGTGTCATAGACTTCAAGGGAAATTGGGACGCTCATCTACCATTAGTTGAATTTTCGTACAACAACAGCTATCATTCAAGTATCGGCATGGCACCTTTTGAAGCTTTATATGGTCGTAAGTGCCGATCTCCAGTATGTTGGCACGAAATTGGGGAAGCTCAAATCACCGGTCCAGAATTGATTCAAGAAACCACAGACAAGATCCATCAAATTCGAAACAATCTTCTAGCGGCTCAAAGTCGTCAAAAGAGTTATGCAGATAAACGACGAAAGCCTTTGGAGTTTAACATTGGTGATCATGTACTTTTAAAAGTATCACCGTGGAAGGGAGTAGTTCGTTTTGGCCAGAAGGGCAAGCTAGCACCACGCTACGTAGGACCTTTCAAGATACTCGAAAGAGTAGGACCTGTAGCATACAAGCTTGATCTACCAGAAGAACTCAACAGAATTCACCCCACATTCCACGTATCAAACTTGAAGAAGTGCCTCGCCGATGAAAACCTCCATATTCCCCTGGAAGATATTCAGATCGATGAATCTATGCATTTCATTGAAAGACCAGTAGAGATCATGGACTTCGGAGAAAAACGTTTAAGACGGAGTCATATTCCAATAGTTAGGGTATGCTGGGAGTCGAAACGGGGACCTGAGTTTACTTGGGAACGTGAAGACTCAATGCGCGAAAAATACCCGCATCTTTTTCCTGTTACCACTACTACTTAAATTTCGGGACGAAATTTCTAAAAGTAGGGGATACTGTAACATTTGTCAAAAAACGGGTTTTCCAAACCCGCTTTGTTTGTAATCGAATATCAAGTTATAAATTTTTCGTTGCGTATTTATGTTTATTTTAATTTTAAACGATGCATAATTAATAAACAAATTAGAATTTAAAAACTATAATTAATAAAAAGTGAAAATAAAATAAATAAAAAAGAAAACCGGCTGCCGGGATTCGAACCCGGGTCAGCCGGGTGAGCCTCAAAGTTTTAACTCGCGCACATATAACCACTCCGCCACTTGATGTCTTTGTGAGTTCTAGGAAACAATTAAAACATATGTACAACCGTGAATCAACCTGTTGCGCCAAACTGAAACTGATATCGGCTTCCAACCGTCCAAGACGTTTGAGTGATCGCGGATTCTAGATTATAACCGATAAACCGACATTCTTAATCAATTCAGTCGTTAATGAACTTGAATTCATGTGATGTTCGGTTTTTATAACTGAAAACATTCACTTCTTGAATTACTTCAACAAAATCCTCATCTCGCAACTCAATTACATTCCCAGAACATCTAATTTCACGTTTACACTAGTTTCTGATCGTCGGAATTGCTTTTTGAACTCGCCGGACTTTCGCCGGAAAACCGTGTCTTCCATCAAAACAGTAAGTTTCTCAAATCTTCCATCTTCTATCAGTTGTTAGGCCTTTACTAACTCAAACCCTTCAATCAGAATCAGTTCCAGGCGACGATATCGGATAATCATCACTCGCCGGAAAACTTCTGAAAATTCCCAGATTTCGCTGTGAAACGGTATAGTCTTTTAAACCTTCTGATAACTCTTGTTTAGTACTTCAATTCCACAACTAGCTAATCAAAACTGTTAATTGGTCCGCTCAGACGAAGTTCATAAAAACAGAGCCGACGACTTCGCCGGAGTTCTGAGAAAGATCATTTTTCCGGTATGTTTACTCCCAAAATCTTTCCTGTCCGTTTCATTTTAATCACTTAATTGTTTGTCAATCGAATTAAACAAGATCAGTAGGGTAATCGTTGTCTGTGATATTGTAACGAAGAAGATGAAGTTAGTTTGTATATAAGTTTAATATAAATTGGATTATATCTCGGGTTAGACACACAGTCCAGCGGTGGACTGTGTGCAAACATTTATCACACGTCGCGAGTTCGATCCTTGACACAATCTCATTCTCTGTAATAAAGATGTTTCCTTTTTAACTGAACCGGATCAACTCACAGAGAGATGTTAAGTTTAATAAAAATCAGTATATTAACCAGGTTAGACACACAGTCCAGCGGTGGACTGTGTGCAACACTAAACCACAGGTCCCGGGTTCGAGACCTGTTACGCACGCCGGTTCGATGATTAAAATCCTTTTTAAAAATAAATGAATTTTGAATAAATTAAAACAGTATATAAATATAATTAAAAACAGAAATATTTCGGGTTAAACACGTAGCTCAGTTGGTAGAGCTGCGTGCACGCGTACAGGAGGTCTCGGGTTCGAGCCTTACCCGGCGCATACTTGCACACTAGCGAACCGGTCAAATAGTCAACAGTCACGGTCAACGGTCAATGGTCAACTCAAAAGTCAACATTTTTTTATATTTTTATTTATTTATTTAATTTAAAAATCAATTAAAAATACTTAAAAATAATGTTTTAAAGTTAGAAAATAGCCTTAAACTCACAAAAATATATCTAAAAATTTTATTAAAAATATTAATAAAATCCACTCATTTACCATACCTTTTCGTTATTATTTAGGTTAGTTAATTTTCGTCGATCAATCCTCTAAACTCGTGCGCATTTCAACATCTTCAACCGAACGCACCCAATGTGAGTGAATCTCTACAAATTCCCCGTTTTAATCATGTTTTTGGGGTGTATCATGTGTCTTATTATTTATTACATTTAAACTATTGTGCATCCATCATATCCATGAACAAATGTGTATTCAACATGTATCAGCTGTTTGTGTGGTTATTGTTTAGATTAAATTTATCATTTCAGTACATACATTATCATAGGCCGCCGCTCCCCATTACATATGAGCGTTGAGCTGTTCCCCATTACATATGAGCGTGAACTAGGCGTTGCCAACATACGATCGGCTCCGTTTGATTGAGCCTTGATCGCACAGACATTTATCATAGGCCGTCCGTTCCCCATTACCTATGAGCGTGAACGTGACGTTGCCAACATATACAATTTCATTCATGTTATATATTCATGCAAGTTGGTTTGTTATTGTATTTTATTGTTTGTTGTTGTTATTGTTTGTTGTTGTTATTGTTATTATATGATTATTTACGTTTGCTCACATATGATTATTGCACAATTTTCCATAATAAAGATAACAAGAGATCAATAATAAATGTTTTTCTAACAAGGTTCACTCGCCAACTTATGTTGACCCAAAAACCCCCATTTTTACACATGATACAGGTGATCCAGCTGCAGCAAGAAACACATAGGATGGCTTAGAAGAATAAACTGGTTTAGACTTTGGATTGTTTAGTTGATTATCTTTCTTTGTAATTGTATGAACATGTTTGGAATATTGAGGATGTAATTTTGAATTTAATAAATATGAAACATATTAGTAAATATCATGAGCTTTGGTGATAACCCAATTATGCCCCGACTCTTATTCCGCTGCGGGTCGGGGTGTGACACTTTGCTCAATCACTCTTTCTCCTCTCTATTACACTCTTGGAAGTTCCTGACCATTTAGGAGCTTCTCTTTGGGTTCTAAGTTTCCCTTGGATCATTTGTAAGTGTTCCATCTCTGCTCTTTTCTTTTTATAGGCTTTTAATAGCCAAAAGTCTAGCATTTTCGACAAATTCCTTGACTTTCGGTTAAGACCATTATGGTCTAGCCATTGTTCGAAATGAACAAGGCTAAGTGATCGTAATTAGGAAGGTATTAACCCTTAAAAGGGCACCTCCTAAGGATCACGTTTACTAGGTCAATTGACGGGTCAAAGTTATTGTTTTAAAAAGTCAACGGGTCAGATTTCATAAATATTATAATTTGAGTTTATATATGTTAAAAATATGTTATTGACACTTAAACAAGTTGGTAATAATTATTAGAACATGTGGGAACATGTTCGGTTCGTCAATTTTAGTCCTAGGCTCGGTTCGCAACCAAAATCGTGAAGTTTGACTTCTACTTTGACTTTCAATTCTGACCCGACTTAGACTACTTAACTTCTGACTTATGGATGCATTATGATCATAATACAATGTACCATAACCATTTGAGGTTATATTACTTGATCATAATCATAATCTGAGTTTATGCACAAGTTCCACTAAAATGTCAATTTTTACTAAAATGTCATTTTTACATAAAACAAGGTTTTAATCAACAATGAACTTGCAAATGAATTACCTTCTAATATGTTAATGTAATTAACATATTATGATGTTAATATTCTAATCATAAACTAATTTTAATGTAATAGCGTAAACTATGCTTTTAAAAGATCAAAATGCCCTTTCGGTGCATAGTTTGGTCTTAAACCATAAATCACACTTATGTGTGACTTACTACTGATAATATATCACAAATGAAGTATTTTTTAAGAACGTTTATTATCATAACATCAGAATACATGCAAGTTCCTTTTATACGACACATAAAGGTCAAAACGTCTAATAAGGCATAGTTTCATTTTTAAAACCCCAACAGGCATATAAGTTGAAATCCTACTGATATTTTAACTTATTTAAAGTATAATGACATATAAAACTTGATCATAACTCATCCGATTACCCGATATCGCTTATATTTATACGGTTGTGTATATGTAACTAGTTCACGAAAATTAACCGAAACGGGTTTAACCTTATCATTTTAATCTCAAATTCCAAAATGTTAATTGTTTACCCATTTTATACTAGTCTTAAGTACTTGTTGGGTTTAAACTACATTCTATCCGGTCATCGGTTAATCTACCATATTGTATTGTTTTGATCCTTTAAGCATGTCGGTCTAAGTCTATGACTTAAATAGGACCGTTAGCATTCTAATTAGTTAGCTTATGTCATTATTCCAGACTAAAGCCTTCTAGTAAATGCTATCTGCACTTATCTGAATGATTAAATGGCTGAGTTAATATAAACTTGCATTTAAATCAAGTGCTAGGTCAGGTAAATATTCTTGACTTATTTTCCCTATACAGGCTTGGGTTACGGTAAATTATTACTGCTTGGTCGAAAATGGGATCAATCGAATGCCGGATTGTGGCTAGTAAATCCGCATATTCTGTTTTGATCAGTTTTGTTTGATAACTTAAACATTGGGGGTTAACGACCGTGTCCTGGATATCCTCGGCTCATTTAGGTTACTAATGGCCACGACCAAAGCACGGGGTGTAGGCATACACCCGACAGATGCGAATGCTAAAATATTTTTACCCACAAGTTGGGGATAACTCCTTTTATGGTTCATAAGTGGTGTGTTAGTTAATAATGTATCGGTCTCTATACTGGGCCCCATATGTATTGACAAACATGTGAATCTGTTAACAAGGTTATAAGCATAACTTTCCGAAGTTATAAAAGATTTTTCGTGCCCTGTGCACTTAAATCAATTTTTCAAATGTTTTCAAAACGAGTCAGTTAATTGTATTTACCAGCGAAAGCTGACGTATTTTCAAAAGACTAAGTTGTAGGTACAATACGAGATAGGCTGGAAGCTACTTGGTACTGAAATAAGAGGATCTTGCAAATCTGTAGATCTGCCCTAAAGTATGCTACACATTTTTTTATATTTTACAATCCGCCTGTGGATCTTTCATTAGAAGTCGTCTGTATATTATTTTCGTACTTTGAACATTTGGTGTGTCGAGTGTACTCACGGTTCTGCAAAGTAAATTCTGTGAACGCGTTTATGTTGTTTAGGGGGATGAACACCAAGTTATCCTACACAAGGAAACGGAGGTGTGTGAGTTTTAGATTTACGATGGAGTTTGTCATTTTTAGGAATTTTGAGTATGCAAAAAGTAAGTATAGTCAAAAGTATTTATCTAGACGTTAACGCTCGTTTTTGACACTATAAGCCCCGAAGGGTGAGTGTTTGTGTTTTTATGGGTCATGCCCAATAGAATCGTAATGATGGTTAGGTCTAAGATAAAATAACCTAATATTAGGACAAATAACCATATGGTCATTGTCAAGGTTCGGTTATATTAAGTATTTACGTATATAGTTTACATATAACATTACTAATTAATCATAGAGTTCATGTATTTCATAGATATCGTGTAAGTCATATAAGTCATGCAAGGAGGTCGGAGGTTAACCGTCCTAAACCTCTTTCGTAAGATTCACCAATACACAAGATTGTCACAAGGACAATCCGGATGGTCAAGAATTATAGAAATCATCAAAGGGGTGGATTGAAAAGTTGAATGGCCAAGGCCTTCATGTAATCACACCTACACCAACACAAGCTTGTAAGCTTGGATGGACACTTGTGGGTTTGAAACCCTTGTAAAAACCACAAGTTTAGAGACATGTTATGCCTCTTGATTTTGTATGACCAAGTCTAGCTAACACACTCACCATAAACTTGGTTAGGGACATAAGTAGCATAGAGTTGTTATATTTAAAAAAACAAGTTCGAAAAGGTTTTATAAGTTATCTTCCAAAACAGAAAGTTTGGCCCTAAAAATGGTGTGATTCCACCTTGGTTTTCCATGGAAAACCTATGGTATCATCGATAGGGCTTAGCAATCAATGTTGAGGAAGAAAACATTGAAAATTTTAATGTTTAAAAAGATAGAATTTGGGCAGAAAGTTTACACACTTTTGGACCTCAAAATGGTGGAGTTTCACCTTAGTTTGCCCAAGCAAACTTATGAGAACCTTCCTAGAGGTTATCCAAGAGTGTTAGAAGGAAAAACAAGGCTAGAAGAAGAAGACAAGTGAGTCGAAACTCACTTTCAACCTGCTGTGTTTCAGTTGAGAATTTCTGAAGTTTAGAGGGTTATTTGATGTGTTTGGAGGCTTGTAAAAGTGGGGAAGTGATAGAGGAACACTTGGTTTTATAGTGGAAGGATTAGGGTTAGGATTAGGGTTACATTTAATACAATTAGTTGAGATTTTGAATTAAAAAAAGTGTGGGATTGCCTTAACAGCTTGCGGCCGCAAGCTGTTAGGCTTTTCTTTCAGTTTTTTTTTGGTTGTTTCAATTATATAATTATTGTATTTTGGACTTTAAGTATTGCACGTTATATATATTACAAGTATGGGTCTTATAATGGTCTAAGGCCATGTGTAAGGTCATTTTAAAAACCCAAAAAAAGACTTCTTGAAAGTATATTTTAAACACAAGTTGTGACAAGATTATTATGATGACGGAAGCTTGAATAATTTGCATTAAGCCACTAATTGTCTTGCTTGACTTTGGTATTAAGATTTATAAATGTTCAACAAGCATTTACGAATCGTTTCAATTGATTTATTAAGCAATAAAGTAACGTTGATCATAAGTTTAAACACGAATAATGTTTGCGAATTTCGCATAATTGATCAATCTTGATTACAATCAAATCCTTTGATTACAATGAATTAGAATAGAAATACGATTACAGGGTTCGGACTTTCCAAAAATACAAACACGAAGCGATCTTGCCAAAAACGGAAAGTTACAAATGCGAAGCGTTACAATTATATACACTGACCATAAGAGTCTTCAAAATCTGTTCAATCAAAAGGATTTGAACATGCGACAACGCCGCTGGATGGAAACACTTAATGATTATGATTGCAAAATTCGCTATCATCCCGGCAAGGCAAATGTCGTTGCTGACGCCTTGAGTCGTAAAGAAAGAGTTAAGCCTATTAGGATTAACGCCAAGAGCATTGAGCTCAGAAATAGCTTGAATGAGAAGCTATTAGATACACACAAGCAAGCCCTATTAGAGGCTAATATTCCTAATGAAGGATTAGGAGGAACTGTTGATTAGTTAAATCTTGGAAAAGATAGAATCCTTAGATTTAATGGCAGAATCTGGGTTCCAATCTTTAGAGGACTTAGGAATCTAATCCTCCGGGAAGCGCATAGTTCAAGATACTTCGTTCACCCGGGTGGTGACAAGATGTATCAAGATTTAAAAAAGAACTATTGGTGGATGGGTTTGAAGAAATCCATAGCCACTTATGTAGCTAAGTGTCTGACGTGTTCGCAAGTTAAAGCCGAACATCAGAAACCGTTAGGACTTCTACAACAACTTGAGATTCCTACTTGGAAATGGGAAATGGTAACTATGGATTTACTTACCAAGTTTTCTAAGACCAAACGTGGTAATGACACGATTTGGGTCATTGTGGACAGGCTGACTAAGTCAGCATATTTCTTGCCAATTAAAGAAACTTATAATTCTGACAAGTTGGCAAAACTATATGTGGACAAGATTGTGTCCCTACATGGTGTTCCGGTATCTATTATATCTGATAGAGATACTAGATATACATCTCATTTTTTGGAAAATTTTCCAACAATCTTTAGGCATAAGATTAAACTTTAGTACGGCTTACCGTCCACAGACTGATGGACACAGTGAGCGTACTATCCAAACTTTGGAAGACATGTTTAGACCATGTGTAATTGATTTAGGTGGAAGTTGGGATGACCACTTACCCCTAATAGAATTCTCCTATAATAATAGTTATCATACAAGCATCAAGGCTGCTGCTTTTGAAGCCTTGTATAGGAGAAAATGTAGAACGCTTGTTTGTTGGGCTGAAGTTGAGGAAGCCCAACTGTCTGGACCTAAGATTGTCCTAGAGACCACGGATAAGATAATACAAATTCGTGATCGTCTCAAAGCTGCCCGTGATAGGCAGAAAAGTTATCCAGACAAGAGGCGAAAACCTCTTAAGTTCCAAATAGGGGACAAAGTATTATTGAAGGTATCACCCTGGAAAGGTGTGATGCGCTTCAGAAAGAAGGGCAAGTTGAGCCCGAGATATATTGGACCATTCGAGGTAATCGAATGTGTCATTTCTGTAGCTTATAAGCTTAAGCTGCCTGAGGAGCTCAGTGGAATCCATGGTGTGTTCCATATATCTGATCTAAATAAATGTCTAGCCGATGAGTCGCTAGCAATATCGCATCAAGATGTGCAAATTCATAAAAGCCTGAGGTTCATTGAGAAACCAATTTCGATCGAGGATCGATCGGTTAAAAAGCTCCGAAGGAAGTTCATACCTATTGTAAAGGTTAAATGGGATGCCCGTTGTGGCCCCGAGTATACATGGGAGGTTGAGTCCACTATGCGACAAAAATACATCCATCTTTTTGAATAAAATCTCGAGGTCGAGATTTCTTTTAAGGGGGTGAGGATGTAACACCTCGTAAAATTCACGTTCGGTAATATACCGACGCGTGTACATGCCCTCGGATAATACCTCAATGAGTTAGCCACTCAACTCCTCAAACGTGTCTAAAAAAATTAAACCTGACCGTAGCTTACGGTCCCGGACCATAAGCTACGGTCCAGGCTTACTGGTTTGAATTTAAAACTAACCGTAAGCTACGGTCTGATGACTGTAGCCTACGACGGGCCTCTAGAACTTCACTTTTTCATCATTTTAACTTTCAAGTAATAACCCGAAGGCTCCTAGACTTTATTATTTCATTTTCCTTGCATAACCAAGTCATTTTTCGACCCGAACGACTCCCGGTTAAGGTGATATCTTTTGATTCACCATTCTTGAACATTCCGCTTCTTCACCGAACCTTTAACCTTACTAGTTTGAGTAATTTAACCCATAAAACCATAAGTATTCGTATCTTTCACATTTAAGCTAGCAAACACTTATAAGTCGTAAAAACACCTAGTGTGACACCCATTAACGTTCGGTTATTCGTACTCTTCTTCAATACATCTCGTGTTGAATGAAAAGACCAAGTTGTGTCATTATGTCATTGAGTATAAGTTAAGGGACAATTCATGACAATCCACAAAACTATTTTTGAGGGACTTAAAGTGTCAAAACCCCAAAATTCTGTCAAGATGCCACCTCTCCTGCAAAATGCCACACTCTTGCAGCTTTTGACACCTTGCTAGACACTTGTGAAAATCCTACAACACCTCTAACACTTGGCTTCATCTTCACACACCTTCTTGCACTATAGATATCCCACTAGTTCACCTCATTCTTTGCTCATTCACTCTTTCTCCTCTCTATTACACACTTAGAAGTTCTTGACCATTTAGGAGCTTCCCTTTGTGTTCTAGGTTTCCCTTAGATCATTTGTAAGTGTTCTATCTCTGCTCTTTTCTTTTTATAGGCTTTTAATAGCCAAAAGTCAAGCATTTTCGACAAATGACTTGACTTTCGGTTAAGACCATTATGGTCCAGCCACTGTTCGAAATGAACATGGCTAAGTGATCATAATTAGGAAGGTATTAATCCCTTAAAGGGAACCTCCTAAGGATCACATTTACAAGGTCAATTGACGGGTCAAAGTTTATGTTTTAAAAAGTCAATGGGTCAGATTTTATAAATATTATAATATAAGTTTATATATGTTATAACATTTTTTAACACTTAAACAAGTTGTTAGTAATTATTAGAACATGTGGGAACATGTTCGATCCGTCAATTTCAGTCCTAGGGTCGGTTTGCAACCGAAAGTCGTGAAGTTTGACTTCTACTTTGACTTTCAATTCTGACCCGACTTAGACTAGTTAACTTCTGACTTATGGTTGCATTATGATCGTAATACAATGTAGCATAACCCTCTAAGGTTATATTACTTGATCATAATCATAATCTGAGTTTATGCACAAGTTTCACTAAAATGACAATTTTGACTAAAATGTCCTTTTTACATAAAACAAGGTTTTAATCAACAATGAACTTGCAAATGAACTACCTACCGATGTGTTAATGTAATTAACATATTATGATGTTAATATTCTAATCATAAACTAATTTTAATATAATATCGTAAACTATGCTTTTAAAAGACCAAAATGCCCTTTCGGTGCATAGTTTGGTCTTAAACCATAAATCACACTTATGTGTGACTTCTTACTGATAATATATCACAAATTAAGTATTTTTCCACAATGTTTATGATCATAACATCAGAATACATGCAAGTTCCTTTTATACGACACATAAAGGTCAAAACGCCTAATAAGGCATAGTTTCGTTTTTAAAACCTCAACGGGCATACAAGTTGATATCCTACTGATATTTTAACTTATTTAAAGTATAATGACATATAGAACTTGATCATAACTCATCCGGTTACCCGATATCGCTTATATTTGTACGGATGTGTATATGTAACTAGTTCACGAAAATTAACCGAAACGGGTTTAACCTTATCATTTTAATCTCAAATTCCAAAATGTTAATTGTTTACCCATTTTATACAAGTCTTAAGCACTTGTTGGGTTTAAAGTACATTCTATCCGGTCATCGCTTAATCTACCTTATTGTACCGTTTTGATCCTTTAAGCTAGTCGGTCTAAGTCTATGACTTAAATAGGACCGTTAGCATTCTAATTGGTTAGCTTATGCCTTTATTCTAGACTAAAGCCTTCTAGTAAATGCTATCTGCACTTATCTGATTAATTAAACACCTGAGTTAATATAAACATGCATTTAAATCAAGTGCTAGCTCAGGTAAATACTCTTGACTTATTTTCCCTCTACGGGCTTGGGTTACGGTAAATTATTACCGCTTGGCCAGAAATGGGATCAATCGAATGCCAGATTGTGGCTAGTAAATCCGCATATTCCGTTTTGATCATTTTTGTTTGATAACTTAAACATTGGTGGTTGACGACCGTGTCCTGGATATCCTCGGCTCATTTAAGTTACTAATGGCCATGGTATAGGCATACACCCGACAGATACGAATGCTAAAATATTTTTACCCACAAGTTGGGGATAACTCCTTCGTGAGTTCATAAGTGGTGTGTCAGTTAATCATGTCTCGGTCTCTATACTAGGCCCCATATGTATTGACAAACATGTGAATCTGTTAACAAGGTTATAAACATAACTTTCCCAAGTTATAAAAGATTTTCCGTGCCCTGTGCACTATTTTGAAATGTTTTCAAAAGGAGTCAGTTAATTGTATTTAGCAGCGAAAGCTGACGTATTTTCAAAAGACTAAGTTGCATGTACAATACAAAATAGGCTGGAAGCTGCTTGGTAGTAATATAAGAGGATCTTGCAAATCCTTAGATTTGCCCTAAAGTCTGTTACACATTTTTTTTATATTTTACGATCCACCTGTGGATCTTTCATTAGAAGCCGTCTGTATATTATTTTCGTACTTTGAACATTTGGTTTGTAATAGTAATTTGAAACTCCAAGACTTCCGTTGTGCTATGATAACTGACTATGATGATATCAACTTACATCACGATATTCTCTACCCGAGCCCACCGGTGTTTGGTTGGAAATTCGGGGTGTGACAGAAGAATCGAACACAATCAAAGCTCATGCTTACGCATCTTGTTTAGTCGTTACGAAACTAAATAACGATAATCTGTTGAAATGTATTAATATTTAAAAAGTTTTATGAAACTCGAAAATTTAAGTAAAGACGTGTATTGGCATTTTATATAAATGCATACTTTTTGTAAATTAATTAGCTAATTAAGATTTAATTTTACAAATTTGCAGCTCCAAAATTTCTCGAACGAGCAAGAATTGATGGAAACTAAGCTAGGGGTTGGGTAGCTCTTGAATAACTACACACTTTAGGCTCAAGAATCGTTGACTTAACTGAGTTTTTTTTACGAAGCTAGGGGTTGATTTTGGGTAGCTCTTGAATAAGTTTTTGGATGAAAATAGTAAGTACCAAAGCATCACTCTTGACTTAACTGAGTTTGACGAAGTTAACAAAACGGAAGAAAATGGCGAAAAAAAATGCAAACGTTGGGGACCTAAATGAGAAAAAAATATTTGTACCAAAGTGTCATTTTGGGCCAAACCTCAGGGACTACAATATTAATTTACTCATATGTAATAATATAAAATGCTATAAATTTCAACAACACAATGAAGTAACTAAAAGTTGGCAAATAACTAACTTTCGAACGAAATTGTTTGGAAAAAGTAATCGTCACCCACTGTTGGATAGCAAAAACTGAAAATGCTTGTATAAAATATGTTAAAGTTAAACAGTGGTAACGCAATTATATTTTGTCTGCATACTATTGTACAGCATTTCTTTTAAGATTATATCACAAACACTAGTATGACATTAACTATTTGTCCGATAGCATCGATTAAAAATTTAAGATGTTACTCGTATGAGTTTGCCGCTCCAAAGATATAAAGTATAAAGACATTCACAATGCATGTGCAACGAATGTGTCATCAATTCAACAGAACAAATCAATAATGTATATCTTAGAAGTTTCTTATGTTTTATTAATATTTAGGGGAAAATATCTAAATATAATCAATTTTATATGTATATAATGAAATGGTTTTTTCAATATTACTAAATCCAAATTACGTTATATATTTGAATATAACTTTTCTAAATTCTTCATGATAATTTATAATAAATATTTGTTTGAAAAGTAAGAACAATTATAAAATGTAAAGAAAGCCATCAAAACAAATGTACTGCCAACTATCAATTTCATTTTTTATTAAAAAAATGTAAAGAGAGCTATCAAAACAAATGTATTGTTAACTATGAATTTCATTTTTTTAAAAACAAAGGAGTAGGGCTGTAAACGAATCGAACAAACACGAACAAGGTCATGTTTGTTTACGTTTGTTAAGGAAATCAACATGTTCGCGAACTGTTCATGAACACATACCAAACATAAGTTTATGTTCATATTCGTTCGTTAAAGGAAATTTAGTTGTTCACGAACAGTTCGTGAACACTGGTCTTGAACACAACTAACACAAGCAAATAAAAACGAACGAAAACAAACATCTAACTTAAAAATAAGAAATAAAAACATTGTTATCTTAAAAATTATATAATTAGTTAAATACAATCATCAAATGATAAATAAAAAAACAAAAGTCTACTACACCACCAAAAAGTCTATATAATTTGTCCAATTTTGACTAGAGGTGCGATGGGGGTTTGGGTGGGAGGCGATGGTGATAGCGACGATGTTGGGAGGTGCGGTGGTCACTGCTGTTAAGTTTACGATTTCTATTGATGATATTGTTGCTTGATTCGAATAGTTTGTGTTCATCAAATTGAAATTTGCAATCAGTCGATCTTATTGTCTCGCCGGAGGTGATGGTGATTATGATAGGTCGTGGTGGTGATTAGAGAGAGAGAAAGAAAGGAGATGTGAAGCATCTGTGTGTTCTGTGTTTGTAAATAACAAATAAATTCTTATCATTTATCTCTCCCTACTCGTTCTTCTCTCTCTAAACACACACACTAATTGTGTGTTTCTTGCATATTCGAATAACAAGAAAGAACAAGATGAAGGTTTTCAGTAAATCCCACTTGCATATTTGAATCCAATTGTATTAGGTATTTTTAGATAAAAGAAATTATAATAAAATAATAATATCATAAGAATCTGAAGCAAAAACAACTTTTCACTTACTAATTAACGGTCAAACTAACGTTGACTGGACGAAGGGTTATGGATTGATGTCTTTTGGAAACGACGGGGTGTAACGTTGATGAAAATTCCAAATAGGGTGTAAACTTGTGAATAGGGATCAACCACATGGTGTAAAACAATGGTTTACTCTTAAAGATTTTACACTTAGTGAAAAAAAAGTTGAAATGTTAACTTGTAACTTCTTATGTTAGTCAAAATTTGATAAAGTTACATTCAACTTTTTTTGGGATGTTTTAATAATCTCATTTAAACTAGTTTAAGGTTGTAACGAGACATTACTTTATTTTATTTACAGTTACACGCATTCTATAACAAAACTGGATTGAGGAACTTTTACATGTGTTATTTACATGTTTAAAGACTTTAATATGTCCAAACCATGTTGAGTGACTTTTATTTATCTGTAATTAGTAATAATAATTAGATATTAAAGCAAAACGCTTGTAGTATAGTGATATTAATTTGTAATGAAAAGGTGTCTCTCTTTATAAAGTTAAGAGTTGACTTTCATGTGTGCATAACAGGAGTAGATATAGATGACTATGTGTTTGAGTTAGCAAGTAAAAGAAAAAGAATCAGATTATCAAAATAGCTTATATATTTTGTTGATAAGCTTGATATATTTCTTTACCATGAAAAACATCTAGGGCATGAGTCACATTTATAATGAAAATTATATATATATATATATATATATATATATATATATATATATATATATATAATTGTAAAGATACTCTCTTTACATAATTTTAGGAAATTGTAATACCTATACCGTATACAAATTCATATAAAATTAAATATGAAATACAACTTATTTAAATAAATTGATTCAAATGATTTCTTTTTGACAAGAGCTTGAGAAGGATCTTTTTGTACGATTTCCGCTATGAGAACTTGAACCGCGTCTCTTTGTGCGATCCTTCTTGGCTGCAAAAAATAAATAAACTGATGTTGACGGTTGTGGCTGAGGCACGTGTTCAACACGCTTCCCTTAAAACAAATTTTGCGCCTCTACTAAAGACGACACGTTTGTTTCCCAGGGTACAACAGCCGAAGTAGTATGTACTGGCGGAGATGGCTCACGCGCCCGAGGTTCACCGGATAAAATTATAGTGTTAGAACTTGTGGAAAAATATAATACGAAGGTGATGAAATCGTATAGAGAAAACATATTTCTCTAACTACCCAACACATGGGTCTTCAAGTATTTCTTTTTTCAAGAACTCTCCATATATTCATTTATTTTTCTTGTATCCCTTTCTCTTGTATTTTTCTAGACTTTTTTTCTCTATATCAAAATGAGGCATATAGCCTACTAGTTTTATAAGAGTTGAGAATAAGTGAAAAGTCTCACTTAATTAGTTATTTTATTAGAGACATAAACTCAAATAATAACACATAAATTGACATAAAAACTCTACTTAAGAGTTTATCATCCATGTGAAGAGTCTAGTAAATAATTACGATTTTACTAAATTATAATTTCACTACATTAATATCCATTCACACTACATAAATTTCCAACAATCCCCCACATGAATGGAGATCGTTCAAAGCACATAAAATTTCTAATGAAACCTTGATAGTTGAGTATTGCCGGATAAGCATGCGTTCCCTTTGAACTTCCGTTGTGAAGCATACTTAGTCTCCTAGCGGTTTGTAGACACCATGTCCTTGAACAAATCCACATTTGTGTAGACGACAATACACTTCACACAATACTCTCCTTAGCCGGGTCATCGCTCATAGTTGTGTCCAATAATGGTCGTGGAACACTTTCCTGGTTCTGCAAGAGCTCTAGGAATTGTGCCCCCAATTCCATTTGAAGCGACCTCACTTCTCTCTAACATAGGTGATTCTCCTTAAATCATTAAAAGCATCATGGTTACCATGATTAAGAAAAATCATTTACCACATAATATGCTTAGCCTCTTTGTCACTGAATTTCATAGGAATGAACTAGGACGTATTTAAACATCCTTTTATCGTTTAGGGGGTATATATAACCATATATACTAGCTTATGCATATCAGCTATGCCCCCATAGTGACCACCTTTAGGCATATGAATTAGTTGTCCCATTGAACTTAGATCTTGGGATCTCCAGTCAAATAAGTTAGGTTTCCTTCACACACCCTTTTTCCATGGGCTTTAGTCTCATAACACAACTTGATCTGTAATAAATCCTTAGGTTGTTGGATCCATAACATTATCTTTGTCATTGATAAGTCATTGAAGATAACTTTGCAGTTGAGATTAATTGTCATGACGTGTTCGTAACTCGAAAGTTATCATTGCCATTGTCAATTTCTAAGACTATAAACTCAGTGGCCACCTAAATCTAGTTATAATATTTGTCTTAGAATGATACATTTATAATTTAAGGCAAACACATCTACATTATGCACTATGACCTTTGTGTCTTCCACTTAGTCGTCTGTTTGCAATGTTAGATTGGATTACAAAATCCTTATTGCCAAAATATTATGGTACAAATGCAAGACATCCCCACATTTAAGTGTTATTGGATAACATCCATATGGGGTAATGAAAACCCTTTCTACATACCCTTATAGGGTTGCTTTTCTTAAATGGATCCTCCCCCACATTTCTTGCCATTTGATCAATATTTCTGTAACTTCACTTATGACGACATTTATACACATATGATTGAACAAGATCAACCTCATTATATCAGTGAATTCAACTCATATTGGATTAGCTTACATAAGCTTCTGAGCTGACCAAAGCAACACATGCCATTGTCATGAGTTTGTCACAAACTTAGAATAATCTAATGTAACATCTGGAATAAGACTAGACAATGAGTTCTCCTCATTAGTTTTTCGAACAAAATCTTCAAAAGTTACATGTCTTTCCCTTATAATGAATGAAATCCTCCCTCAACTTTGTCTATACACAAATTCTTTTTGTGTTCATACATATTTGAATGTTTAGAGTTAATTAGTCTCCGTCGAGACCATAATTGATCAAGTATTAGTCTAGCATGCTTTAGACTACATACTTTAGCATGTGAACAGAAAATGCATCATTCTGATTCTTCACAGCCCCAAGGATATCATAATATCATTTTGAAACATTCATCCCTTGTTAAGACAAAATAATGAGACTTACTCATAATCCTAAAACATCAATTTTTAGGAAGGTTATAGCACACAACTAAATTTTATCATTCAATTAAGGAACATAACTTTTTTACCTTTGATCTCCTACGCTTTGCCATTGACTCACAAATACTTAAAATAAGTCTTAATCCAAGTCACTTGGTGAACACACTCATCACCAACAAGATGAATGTTCCTCGTTTACAATCACTATTATGTGGAAGATAGAGTTAACTAGATCCACACTCAACAACGTCGCATTCATAATTTTGCCATAAGTGATTTGCACACATCTATTGTTATTCATTAGGAGATATGTATATTTAGGATACTCTCCCAAACGAAGGTAAAATTTCCATATTCAAGTGGTAGACGCATCTACGTATAAATCTCGCAAGATTTATTAAAGGTATACAATAACATATAGTACTTTTACTTTCATATGTTAGAATTCAAACTTGTGAATTTTCCAATGACTTCTAACGAAGTATTTCGACATGAATTTCGTTTTTGTGTTTCATCTCAATACACTCACTACTCACTCGTGATGTGGTTACACATTTGATGTCTCGTGTTTGACTTTTAGTCAATGCAACAACTCTTAAGTTGTTTATGTCCAAGTATTTTCATGTACTATCCATTTAAAACCATATTCTTTTAAATACTGTATAATTAACGTTATGATTATTTTCCACAAAAATAATTTATACGTCACAGACATTAGTGTTTATTTCTTTGTAAAAATTGCATGTGTTATCCGAAGATATTGAACACAAAACAATAAAATACATTTGAAATTAAGTCATAAATGCCAAACACTTTTGAAATTTAAACGGAAGCATAGACGATATGTAGACATCAAATATCAAAGTGCTTTTGTCTTCAACACTTTATAATCTGACCAAAATCTTCTCAACGATATCGTCCCATGGCATGTCTTGAGAGACTCCCTCAATAAAAATCCATGCACTTGTAAGTACAAGTTTCTCATTTCATCTTGAAACTTTAAACTTGGACAATTCTACATAAAACAACACCAAGTTGTTACACAAACTACATTTAAGTAGTGAACTTGAACAATTAAATTTGTTCACAACTACACCAAGTTGTTTTCCACCAAATAATATCCATGAGATTGTTATTTTGTTCACCATATGCTACTTCTAGCAAGAGTAGCGAACTATTTGAATTATCAATACTATGCAAAACTTTGTTTTCAAAATCACTCTAAAACATTTCCTTAGTTTTGCAATATACTATATTAATAATATCAATTAAGGTCGATGAAAACATAAATCAAAACCCAAAATATCAAATGGTTTTATATTATTTAGTCTTACTACGCATGCACTAAACGTTTTCTAACACGCGTGTTAGAAAAAAAATATTATAACGGCACATATAGAATCGACGCTTACATAAAACGTTTTCCAATGATAAAGTTATAAAATAAACCATTCTCATCATTTTTAATGCACACATAGGCAATTAAATATTTGTATAAAACATTTCCATTCATTATGGCTTATATAATGAACAACCTCTAACCTTGTATTTGTGATACATATTTTCTATCACACGTGTTAGAAAATTTAAGTCATTATATATCTATATATATATATATATATATATATATATGTGTGTGTGTGTGTGTGTGTGTAACATGACCATTTGGATTTAGAAATTACAAATTAAAGTTAGTGATAAATCTCATATAACAACACCATCACTTTATGGTGATTTAATTCTTGAAGCCAATCAAACATCAACTTCAATGTATGAATTTTTATTTCTAAAACATGCAAAACATTAATGTGTTTATATTCACTAAAATCAATTCTACAACAAATTACTTATATAAAATGTTTACATAAAACATTTCAAAGCACTTGTATTCTAACCATTTTTAACAATCATGTTAAAATGAAAAAAGAAATCTAACGCGCACGTTAGAAATATTAACATTTCCACTAAATGTTAATTCGACTTGCTAAAAACACATATATGGTTCATATAAATATGTCACTTCTAATACACATGTTTAAAAATAAACATCTAAAAATTGCCTCCAAACAAACACTTTTCATGAACCGTTTCTAACACGCATGTTAGAAGACAATGATTACAAAAATCATTTGCATTTTTTTATAAATTGTTTCTAACACTTTTCATAAACCGTTTCTAACACGCATCTTAGAAGACAAATGATTACAAAAATCATTTATTTTTTAAACTGTTTCCAACACTTTGTTAGAAATAAACAATTACAAAAATTGTTATAAATCTTATCAATAAATATGTTCTAGCATACTTGTTAGAAATAAATTATTATAATAACAATTATCATACCAACAGGTTCTAACAAACTCATTAAAAATAAACGATTACAGAAATCATTATAAAACATATCAGTTTATATATAAAACCCAATTCTAACACGCTCATTTAGAAATATAAGATTATAAAAAACATTATAAGGAATATTAGTTTATATCAAATACATATAAACCAGTCTAACATTCGTGTTAGAATCACTAAAGTTTGTGCTATAAATTCATGGATGGATGAAGAGTCTACATTAAATAGAGACTTAATTAGAGACATAAAACTCTAATCAAGTAACATAAAAACATTAAGATTCTACTCAAGAGAATTTAACGTTTACAAAAAACGTATGGTTTACACCCATAATTCCGGTCTAACACACAAGTTAAGAAATTTAACGTTTACAAAAAAACGTATGGTTTACACTAATAAACATGTTCTAACACAAATGTTAGAAAAATTAGCGATTCCAAAATTATTTCAAAACCAAACGATTGAACCAAAACTATTCGTTTTGTACCACGGTATAGGATTTAAGATTGTATCTCAATCTTAATAAATTCAAACACAACAAGTTGTACTACATATAATTCCCAAAAAAATATTTATAAGATCAAATCTCTTCTTTTTTATTATAAATCATTTCGTGAACCCAACAACCTTATAAATAAGGCTTTAAAATTTTACTCACCAAAATCTGTTTTAAGTTTGTTGGACATGGGTCACATTTATAATAAAAATTATATATATATATATATATATATATATATATATATATATGTTTTAAGTTTGTTGGACATGGGTCACATTTATAATAAAAATTATATATATATATATATATATATAATTGTAAAGATACTCTCTTACATAATTTTGAGAAATTGTAGTACCCATACCGTGTACAAATTCATACAAAATTAAATATGAAATACAACTTATTTAAATAAATCGATTCAAATGATTTCGTTTTGACAAGAGCTTGAGAAGCATCTTCTTGTACGATTTCCGCTATAAGAACTTGAACCGCGTCTCTTTGTGCGATCCTTCTTGGCGGCAAAAAATAAGTAAACTGATGTTGACGGTTGTGGCTGAGGCACGTGTTCAACACGCTTCCCTTAAAACAAATTTCGCGCCTCTACTAAAGATGACGCATTTGTTTCCCAAGGTAAAACAGCCGAAGTAGTATGTACTGCCGGAGATGGCTCACGTGCCCGAGGTTACACCGGATAAAATTATAGTGTTAGAACTTGTGGAAAAATATAATACGAAGGTGATGAAATCGTATTAGATAACATATTTCTCTAACTATCCAACACATGGGTCTTCACGTATTTCTTTTTCAAGAACTCTCCATATATTCATTTATTTTTCTTGTATTTTTCTAGCCTTTTTTTCTCTATATCAAAATGAGACATATAGCCTACTAGTTTTACAAGAGTTGAGAATAAGTGAAAAGTCTCACTTAATTAGTTATTTTATTAGAGATATAAACTCTAATAATAACACATAAATTGACATAAAAACTCTACTTAAGAGTTTATCATCCATGTGAAGAGTCTAGTAAATAATTGTAATTTTACTAAATTATAATTTCACTAAATTAATATCCATTCACACTACATAAATTTCCAACAATACGTACCAGATATTTTCCCAAGTACACATACGTGTACTTGTACTATCGGTACAC